>BDMB01000052.1:658836-978707 GCA_016859785.1 Macrotyloma uniflorum
AAAAAAAAAACGCAAACTTGGATTGGGAGATGTAGATTTCTTCCTTTAGTTGTTTGATACCACTTGTACCACTTGTTGTTTGATTTGTAGTCCAAGAAAGAATGTTAGCTCCCCCATCATTGAAATTTCAAATTTTTCCTGCATAACAAACATATAAATTTTGGTCCTCTTTTCTATTTCGGGTCCTTAGGGGTTAGTATACACATTCTCAGTTATTTTAGCAATTTATTATTGATTAAAAAAACTAATCATAATGATTAACACGAACCCAAACAAATTTTTCTGAGGGAACACCTACATATTTTATTAAACATTTATTTACTGTATGACCATGTTTCCTGCAGTAAAAACATTTTGTTCTTGAAAGAGTAGGTTTATAGGTTTTATTAAAACTGTTCATAAAAGAATTTTGAAAACTTGCTTGTGTAGATTCTTTTACAAAAATCGTCTTTTCTTTTTCTAAACCCTTTTTAGGGATGAAACCAAGTCCAGTTTTACTATAACCTTCTTTTTGAGAATTTAAAATTTTATCAAGATTCACACTTGATTTAGAAAACTTTGAAATTACTTTTTCAAGACTAGAAATTTTGTTTTCTAAAATTTCACAATTTTCACAACTTTTTCTTTTTGAAATCGTTTCTAATTTTTCTAAATTTGATTTCAAAATTTCTTTTTCCTTTTCAGCATCTTGTAATTTATTTTCCAAAATTTTAAAGTTATTTTTCAAGGTAGAGTGTTTTTTGGATAATTCATTAAAATTTTGGAAAAGCTCTTGAAAAGCATCATGTAAATCATCGTATTCAGAATTACTTACTCGTGAAGATGTTTCGATATCCTCATTTGTCATCAAGCAAAGCAAGTCGTCCATTTCTTCTTCGCTTTCACTGGAGCTACTTTCTGAGGTGCTCGATGATTTATCTTCCCATGTTATATTTGCCTTCTTTTTATTCTGAAAAATTTTCTTACTTTTCTTCTTTTCTTTTCCTTCCTTCTTTGCATATGGGCCCTCGGATTTAATGTGGCCAATTCTATTGCATCCGTAACATAGACATTTGTAGCTTGAAGAGGGACTTGAAAAGGGATTGCTTTTCTCCTTCTTTTGATTTTGATTTTTCTTGTTCTTTAGAAACCTAGAAAACTTTTTCACAAACAAAGAAAAATCATCAGTAATAATCTCACCTTTTTCAGATTCATTTGTTTTTAATGCAAGAGTCTTCCTATTGTAATTGTCCTCTCCATTCTTTAATCTTTGAAGTTCTAATTCATGTTCTCTTAGTTTTCCAAACAAGGTTGTTGTATCCATTATGGTCAAGTCTCTTGATTCCGTAATTGCTGTGACCTTTGGTTGCCAGTTTCTGTCCAGGGACTTCAATATCTTTGTGTTGAGTTCTTCCTTATCAAAACTCCTTCCCAAGGCTTCCAGGTGATTTACAATATGTGTAAACCTTGTCTGAAAGTCTCCAATACTTTCATTAGGTGCCATGGTTAAGAGTTCGTACTCTTGTGTCAAGGTATTCTTCCTTGCACGCTTTACTTCTTCTGTACCTTCATGTGTGACCTCTAGTGTGTCCCACATTTCTTTGGCAGTCTTGCACCTAGAAATCCTGTAAAATTCACTAAGGGTTAGTGTAGAAACAATGGCATTCCTAGCCCTTACATCGTAATGTGCTCTCTTATTTTCATCCAGCGTCCATTGTAAAAAATGTTTTGGTGCAGATCCTTTCGCTGACGTTGTCATTGGCACGAACGGGCCGTTTTGCACTGCATCCCAAACTCCATAATCGAGAGTCTGAAGAAAAATCTTCATCCTTACCTTCCAGAACGGGTAGTTGTCTCCTTCAAATAATGGCGGTCTGTTGATTGACACTCCTTCCCTATAAATTTGATTCTGCATAGACATCTCACAAGATCGATTAGAAATACCTTATCAAACCAAGCTCTGATACCACTTGTTGCTCTGATACCACTTGTTAGCAATAAGTGGCATCAAGAGGGGGGTGAATTGATGTTATAAAAATTAAAACTTTAATTCTTATTTAATTCAAATTTTATTCCTCTTGATATTAATTAGTCTAGCAGATTAATAATGCACAGCGGAAAATTAAAAGATAAGGGAAGAAAGATGAACACAGAGAATTTATACTGGTTCGGGTTAAACCTTAACCCTACATCCAGTTCCCAATCACCTCAACCTGAGATGACCCCACACTCTTATATCTTTAATTTATTACAATTTTTACAACCACTAATCCCAAGTGAAACATGTAAAAATACAAATTAAAAGATTATAACTCACAATCTCTTGAAAACCCACAAGAGATTACCAACCATTCCTTGAGTCACACAAGGAATGAAACGCTTTCCTTGAATCGCACAAGGAAAGTCAAAACACCTCCTCTGAACAACCTCAGAGGATGTATAGAATAAAAAAATATCACCTGGAGTGACGCTTCCAAAATGTAGTACCGGCTCTGCTCAAGAGTATCCTCAAGATTTTTCTTAGAAAGATGAATGCACAGTAAAATATTTTTTTCTTTCAAAACATTTAAAATATTGTGGCTCAGGATACTCAAAGAAAAAGTATAAAGCTTTTCAGAAGAGAATATGTCAAAGAAAGCGTATGAATGGTGTATTCTGAAAAACCCTGATACCCTTATTAAATAATCAAAATATTTCAAATAAAATATTCTTTATTTATTTTATTTTAAATTTGAAATCAAATCTTTTATCTGTTCAAAGCCTCACAACGTTCAAAAATCTCAGTCAAAGATTCTCCTTTATTTTAGGAGGATTTTTGACTGAGATTATTGGTGCAAGCATTATATTTCAAAATCACATAATCGATTATATAATCGATTATCCCAATTTTATTATTTTCGAAAATAGTTTTCCAAAAAATGATTTTCTTGAGAAAATACTCTGAGCAGAGTAATGATTACCTTTTGATAACATGCACTCCTAACTCTAAACTAAGTCTTTATATCTTTGAGCTTGCTTTCAGTCTTGAATTTTCTTGATGTCCTTAATCTTGATTCTTGATTTTTTTTATCATTATTAAAACCCTTCAATTCTTGTGTAGAGTTGTCCAGTTTTCAAATATTGGTAACAAATCTAATATTATATAAAATTAAAAAATTATATATAATAAATATATGCATTAATTTATTTTATTTATAATAGAATTTATATATATTAAATATATATTATTTTTGTATTTATAATTAATTTAATCGTATCAAATTATATTTTCAATTTTAAAAAGTGAAACTCAATTTTAAGTTTTTTTTACAAAGTTTAAACTTTTAATTATACTCGATTGAGTAAATAACTTAAATGTCAATCTTATTTTTACAAATTAATTTAAAAGTTTGATTTGACTTAGTTTACCTTTATATATTATTATTATTATTATTATTATTATTAAACTTTCTTTACTAGTGTAGTTTTCAAATAGATAATATTTTTTAATTAATACGTACTATTGCATTGCAATGCTTTGAAATTGATTTGGGAAACCAAAACTCGCGGAGTTGTTCCTAGGAAATGTTAAGAATAAAATTATTTATATATATATATATATATATATAATATTTTACAGATGAAAAAAATAATTATATATTTATTTTTATGAAAATCTTTATGAATTTATTTATATAGAAAAAAATTTCTAAATTTGTTTCTAAAATATAAGAAATTTTTTATAAATTTATTTGTAATAAATTTTTTATAAATTTTTTTTAGAAATAATAAAAAATAATTTTTTATTTATAAATTTATGGTGATAAAAAATGTGTGTAAAATTTATAAAAAAAATTATATCTTAAGTATTATTTTAAAAAAAAATTATAAAAAATATGGGTTTATTTTGTAAAAGGCATTATTGTGATGATGGATACGTTGTTTGGTAGGGTTTAGGTGGTGAAGTACATAGGTTTGTGTTGCTGGTTTCTTCTCCACCTCTCACATACATGGAGATTTGGTTGATAATATTTATAGCTTCTCATCGACAAGAAGAATAGTCCTTCAGCTACTAAATTTTATTCTGATATTACAAATTGTGTTTCTGGACGTTAAATTAATCAAGCCCTTTCTCACAAAAGTCAAAGATTATTAATAAAGTAAGCTATGTACTTTTCTTCTTAAAGAAACATCTGTTTTGGTTTATAGTGCATTGCATTAAATCGAAACAAATAATTGAAAATGATGTTAAATTGACCATTGCATCTTTGAAACAATCATTACGATAAAATCACTATTTTTTTAAAATTATTTTATTGATATAGATTATCATTAATTTTATCAACAATTATATATGTTGGATTAATAGTTATTACTTATTGTTTTTCTTCCATATTTATAATTTATATTGTTCTAAGAAAATTGGAATAATTATAAGGTCTTATAACCTAAATTATAATTAGAAATATCTTTTAGCTATATATATATATATATATATATATATATATATATAATATAATTCTTTTTTACATCAAAAGTAGGGTAGAGATAATTATTAGTCATCGTTGATTTTTTTTAATAGTTAATATAAATTTAGTTTCTTCTATTCTCCTGAACTAAAATAATACTTTATTTACCCATTTATCACACAAAATCTTATTTATTACTTTGTTATTTACAAGATTAATAATATTCTTGGTCAGGAATTGGATTGTATTTTTTTTATAGCAGTCCAATATCTCCAAAATATTTTTAGTTAACATAGAAATTGATTTTGTTTTTGTGATGTAGAGAAGGTTATGCAATTTCCAATGAAATATTAATAACCCTAATATTAAAAATAAAAAAAAACATGTTCAATGCTAAAATTAAAAAATACAAGATATTAAAAATGTGCGGTTAAAAATATAGAGTCTCATTGAACAATTTTCTTTTTAGAATTTCTAAAGGAATATATATATATATATATATCAATTAAAATTAATTTATATATTTAACCTCTGATTAAATCAGATTAAGAAGGGGAATGAAAATAAGAAAAAGTTATATAAAAATTTATAATTAATTTAATTAATATAATAAAATAAAAAATATGTTATTAAAGATAAAAATGCTAGATGATCAAAATAATATTTTATATAAATTAAAGATTTTTTGAATAGAATTAGTAATATCTAGTATTAGTATTATTTTTATAAATTAAAGTTATTAAATAACTAATAATTTTTTTAAAAAAATTATTATTAAATAAAAATAATTTAAAATTTTGATTAAAAAATAAAAAAGTATGTAAAATTTGAAAAATAAAATAAAAATAATAAAAAGGTAAATAAATAAATAAGTAAAATTTTTAATTATAAATAATGTCGTCTGTAATAATAAATTTAAATTTAGTATTTAAAAATTAAATTATAATATTTTTTTATTTATTTATTAATATCTTATTCTTTCTATTTTATTTATTTAAAATAGTAATAATTATTTTTATTCATTCAATAATATATATTTTTTATTATATCTTTTATAATAATAAATTTAATTTGAATATTAAAAAAAATTAATATTTTTTTATTCATCTAAAAAATTATTTATTTCTAAAGCACAATACATATTATATTATATTATATTATATATATATATATATATATATATATATATATCAACACGCAAAAATAGGGTAATATAGAAATTAAAATTAAAAAAAAATTAAAATATGAGAATATAATTGATTATATTTAAGGTATAATAGATTAAAGAGATTACATACCTAATCATAATTGATTATAGGCAAGATTTTAATCGATTTTTGGTTATAATTAATTATGTTTTTTTTACTAAATAAATAAAGTTACTTTACTTCTTTATATAATACATATTATTAAATCTACATATTTCTAATGGAGAATATTAGGGAGAAAGTCTTTTATCTATGTAGATTTTCCCTCACATTTTATTTCCTTTGCGCATAAATATTTCAACTGGAATCCTTCTCTTTTTTTTTCACATCCACTTAAATTAGTAAAAATAAATAAGTTAAATTTGTTATATCAAGGTATACAATATTGACTTAAATAAGCCTTTACACAGAAAGGAACTGCATAGCAGTTATCACAATGCCACGGAAATAAGAAAATGCAGATATGTCTGCCACTAAACTAGGAGAAAATATGTAATTGAATAAAAGATTCATCTACCGACAGAATATGAGATTTATTCAAAACATTAATCAAACTAACTAACATTTTCTCCCTTAAGCTAAATGCAGTACTGCATTTTAGCTTATTTCACTAACTTCCACAATTCCAAGCATGCGGCGAAGTCGTTCGAACTACTTCTGCTTCAATGCCTTGGTCATTATGTTAGCTAATTGCTCTTCAGTGCAGTAGTAACTAAGACAAACAACTTGTTCTTTAACTAAGTCTCTAAGAAAATGGAATCTCACTACAATGTGTTTGCTCCTCCCATGAAAAACAGAGTTCTTGGATAACTGAATTGTTGAACTATTGTCACATAAGATTTTTGTTGCTTCCTTTTCTTCTGATCCAAGGTGTTCTAAAATTCTGCGAAGCCAAATACATTGACATGCGCAAAATGCTGCAACAATATACTTTGCCTCAGTTGTAGATAGGCTCATTACGGGTTGTTTCTTTGAGACCCATGAAATAGCTCTAGATCCTATTAGGAAGACTAAACCAGAAGTGCTTCTTCTATCATCTAAATCTCCTGCATAATTGCTGTCGCTGTAGGCTGTAAGACCAATTTTTCTTCCATGTTAGTAGAAAATGTCGTATTCGATACTCCCTTTCAGATATCTCAAAATTCTCTTTACTGCAGCCCAATGAGATTCCTTTGAATTTGCCATATATCTGCTTATAAGGCTTACCTCATACATTAAATCTGGGCGAGTGACTGTGAGATACATGAGACTACCAATTGCATGTTTGAACTTTGTGGCATCTACTGGAGTCCCTTCCTCATCTCTAGATAGGATTGTTCCTAGTACCATAGGATTCCTTACAGAATTGCTTTCTGTCATATTGAATCATGCCAATATCTTTCGGGCATACCGTCTTTGACATATAAATATTCCTGCATTGCTTTGTATAACTTCTGTTCCAAGAAAATATTTCATCTTGCCAAGATCAGTCATATCAAATTCCACCTTCATTGAGCTTTTGAATTCTTCACACAGGTATTTGTTGTTTCCAGTAAAGAGCAAATCATCAACATAAAGGCTGACTATTAAGATATTACCTTGACTTGTCTTAGTGAACAAGGTGTGTTCGCTGGAGCATCGGTCGAATTGTTCTCTGGCAAAGTAGGCTTCAATTTTGTTGTACCAAGCTCGTGGAGCCTATTTAAGGCCATATAGAGCCTTCTGAAGTCGATATACTTGAGTTTCTTTGCCTTTCTGAATGAAACCTGCAGGTTATTGAATATATACCTCTTCTTGGATATCACCATGTAGGAATTCACTCTTTACATCAAGTTGAAATACATCCCATGCCTTTGAGCAGCTAGTGCTAATAATAATCTTACTGTATCAAGTCTTGCAATAGGTGCAAAAACCTCAGTATAATTTATGCCATACCTTTGCGAATATCATTTTGCCACCAATCTAGCTTTGTACTTTTCTACCTAACCATTTTCATTGAATTTAGTCTTATAAACCCATTTGATTTCGACGGGTTTAACTCCTGTTGGTGGATCTACAAGCTGCCACGTGTTGTTTTTTTCAATAGCTTCCATTTCAGCTTTCATTGCCTTTCTCCAATGTTGACTTGCCCAGGCCTCTTCAAAAGTTTGAGGATCCGTAGATTCAGTCATCATCATTGCCAACAGCCCTTCATCTTCCACTAGCATATTTGTTTCATAGTCAGTCATCCATGAGGGAGGTTTTCGGATCCTGGTTGCCTTCCCTGAAGCTACAAATTCGGCTTCAATGTGTTCTGGGATTGACTCTGATGCACTGTGATTCCCATCAATGTGGATTGTTGCTTCTTGTGGTGTTTGTTCATGTTCATCTTCTTGAGTCACTCTTTCTTCCCAGTCCAGAACATCTGCCTTATCCTTCTCAGAATCATCAGACCAGTTCCAGCTTTTCTCTTCCTCAAACACAACGTCCCTGCTAACAACAACTTTTTTTGTAATGGGATTAAACAGTTTATAGGCTTTAGATTCATCACTTACTCCTAAGAGAACGCACTTCTGACTTTTGTTGTCCAACTTTCTTCTATTCTGATCTGGAACATGAGCATGTGCAATACATCCAAATGTTCGAAAATAATCAACACATGGTTTTGAACCGCTCCATACCTCTTCTGGTGTTCGATGGTCTATGGCATATGTGGGACTCCTATTTTGAACATGCACACACCATCGCACTGCTTCGGGCCAAAAAGGTTTTGGAACCTGTTTTTCATGTAATATAGCACGCACTACATTCATAATAGTGCGATTCTTTCGTTCAACAACTTTGTTCTGCTGTGGAGTGTAAGCAGCAGTCAACTGTATGGATATACCCTACTGAGTGCAGAAATCAGCAAAATTCTTGGAGGTAAATTCTCCACCTCTATCAGTTCTAAGGCAGGTGATAAAGGTACCAGCTTCTTTCTCCACGCTGATTTTGAAGCTTTTGAAAGTGGGAAGTGTTTCGATTTTCTCATGTAGAAAATAGACCCAAATCTTTCGTGAGTGATCATCAATAAAACTTATTACGTATCTTTTGTTGCTATGAGAGGGAGGAGATATGAGACCACAAATGTCCGCATGAATCAACTAGAGCTTTGATGAGGCTCGCCAGGTGCTGTGCTTGGAGAAAGTGTCTCTATGCTGCTTTCCCACCAGGCATGTGGTGCAGATTTCCTTGGGTGGTTCAAGGATGGTAGACCAATTACCATTTGCTTATTTGCAAGTGTATCAAGACCTTTGAAATTAAGGTGTGCAAATTGCCTGTGCCACAAATGAGTTTTTGTTTCTGAGTCCTCTGCAGTTTGAAGACAACGGGGTTGTAGTGAGGTTGTCAAATGAAACATCATGTTTCCCTTCATTTTGGTTTGTAAGATGAGTCCATGCTCTGGATGAAATACTTTGCACATACTGTTTTGAATTAAAATAGACAAACCCTTCTCTTGTAACTGTCCAAGGCTTAAGAGATTAGTCTTAAGTTCAGGTACATAATAGACATCTGATATAACATGAGATGTGCCATCAATCTCAACCCGAACACTCCCTTTTCCAATAACACCTAGAGTTAAGTCATTACCAAGCTTGACTATTTTGTTGATTCCTTCTTCTAGCATTTCAACGAACCACATTTTATTTCCAGTCATGTGATTGCTACAACCATAGTCTAGAAACCAATCCTCCTTTTGGATAGTTTGTGTGCCCTCATAAGCAACCAGTAGAAGTTCTTCCTCCGCCTCTGCTGCTGTTTCGAATGACGCATAGTGAGCCCTTTTTTTCAGACTCAGGATATTCATATTGATAGTGTCCTAACTTGTGATAGTGAAAACACTCAATGAGTGCTTTATTTGGCGTAAATCTCCCACGCCCTCTTCCTCGTCCACGCATGCCTCTTCCACGACACCGATCAACTATTGGTTTATCATCATGGATAGCCTTCAACACCTGCTCATCAGGTTGTGCGTCTTGTATCCTTTGTTCATGGACAAGTAAACTGCCATGAAGTTCGTCTAGGCTAAGAGTACTCAGATCATTGGATTCTTCAATTGAACACACAACGTAGTTGAATTTCGGGGTCAAAGATCTGAGAATTTTGCTGACCACCATGCTTGTGTTGATCTCTTCACCATTGGATTTCATCCTATTGACAATACCTAGTGTGCGTCCCACATAAGTATCCACTTTTTCACCTTCTTTCATTCCCAGCAGCTCAAACTCTCGACGCAAAGCTTGAAGCTGGGCACGCTTAACTCTTGTGGATCCCTGATATTTTTGCTGCATGGATCTCCATATGTCCTGTGATGTGCTCTTGTCCAATATAGTTTCAAGAATCTCTCTATCAATTGCTTGAAACAAATAGTTCTTCACCTTCAAATCCTTAAGGTTGGCTTCAGATACAGTTCTCCTTTGTGCTTCTGTTGGCGCAGCACCAAGCTTTGGAATTCCCTCCTCTACGAGTGACCACAATTCTTTACTTCGTAGGAAATTTTCCATTGTCATGGCCCAGAAATCATAATAGCCATCAAACCTTGGAATGGCTGGTTGCACAAATTTTTCAGCCATCTTCTCACTCTTTTCTCACACTGAATTCACTCGTGCACACTCTGGATCAGGCCCCTTATGGAGCTCTGATACCAACTGTTATATCAAGATATGCAATATTCACTTTTATGAGAGAATAATTATTTGATTGGAAATATTGGCTTAAATAAGCCTTTACACAGAAAGGAACTACATAGCAGTTACCACAATGCCACGAAAATAGGAAAATGCAGATATGCCTCCCACTAAACTAGGAGAAAATATGTAACTGAATAAAAGATTCATCTCCCGACAGAATAGGAGATTTATTCAAAACATTAATCAAACTAACTAACAAAATTTATTTAAATTTATCAACTTCATTCTTTTAAATAATAAATATACTTATCTAAATATATTTTTAAATTATATATATATATATATATATATATATAAAGTGGCGGACGCACGTAGATTCCAGGGGATGCAAATGCACCCCCTCACATTTAATAAACCATGTTTTTTTTTATTTATTTAACTAACCCTTTCTCAAATATTTGAAACATGTTGCTCATTGCCCCCACTAAGATATTTAAATTACCCCCACTAACTTAGGGTCCTAGATCCGCCACTATATATATATATATACGAAAGTCTTATTATCAATTATTAAAAAAATATTATTTAATTCAATAAATATTCGTGAACGAGAGATGTTGGAAAAAATTCTCATCACTTGCCTTAATTTATAAAGTACAATTTATATATACGTTAGTCAATTTCATTTAATGTTAATTGATTTTAAATTAAAATTTAACATAATATTTGTATCTTATATCTTATCTATTATAATAAATTAATTTGATTCAACATATTTTATGAAAAAATAATATTAAAAATATTCTATATTATTTATCTTAATTTTATAATTCCGAGTTGTCTGATATATATATATATATATATATATATATAAAATTAAATATTATAAAAAAATTATAAAACTGTAAAATATAATTTATATATTTATATATAAAAACAAGGTAAAAGATATTATAATATATTATACTAATAAAATGAAAAAACAAAAATAAAAATTGAATTATACTTTAGTTTCGTAAAAAAAAAAGTCAATCTGTGAGAAAAAAAATTGAATTTGATGCGTATTAAAGTAAAAAATGAAAATATTATTTTGGTTTTGATGAAGATGTATTTGGTGTAACTATTAAAAACGTTAATATTTTATGGGATTCTTTTTAAATTTTTTATAAATTTTACAAAATTAATAATAAAATATTTTTTACAAATTTATATAAAAGATTATAAAATTTTTTTAAAAAATATGAATAATTCCAGTAATGTGATTTATTTGTATTTGTAATGGGTTGTCATAAAGTTATGAAGAAAACTTATATAGAGTACTATAATTGTTATTGATGTTTTCTAGTCATATTTAGATTACATTTCATAAAATATAAATTATCAAAATAAAAATGAAAATATAAATTATCAAAATAAAAATGAAAATTTAATTAGAGAATATACTTATAATATAGTATATAAACTTTGTTAGAAAGTTATTTAGTTTTTGTACTGATCATGAAAATTTTAAAGTTTGTTGACAATGTATTTATTATAAAAGTACATTTTTTTCATAAAATTGTTGACATATTGATTATTATACTTGTATATGAAAAACTTAAATCTACAGTTATTTTGAAATAGTAAAATATAATAATGATAAAAAACATTACTATCTTCATTTCACAATAACTTTAGTAAATAATAAAAAAATATATCTAATTTTTTTATTAAATAGCATATTTTTAATTTTTTAATAAATATTTTATTTTTATTGAGTCGAATATAATAATTAATTTGAAACACAGAGAGTAGGTTGAGAGAAATAATTATTAAAGAAATATTAAAAAGTGTAGTAAAGTTTCTAGAAGTGTTTTAATGCATTAAAAGGTGCACGTGGCAAAATATTGTGGATAAGAAGCTGGAAGCCGTGTAAGCCGAGCCGGTATAACGGTGATATATGTCCACACCGATTCCACCAATAACGTCCAAATCCGCAACGTCATTTTCCCAAATCCACGTGTTTTTCTGTCATACGACAATGCCTCATTATTTACTACATTTCATTTCACGTTTTGTTTTTTTCCTATTCCTAAACATCACCTGTCACCGAACACTTGACATTTTTGGATACACTTTCAACCTTCTCTCGTCGGAACCAACATGTCTTCTTCCCACTTCCAACTTGGGGGTAGAGAGAGAAACCCACAACCAAAATCACCCCTTTTTAGAGAGAGAAAGTGAACTCCTCAAATTTTCCACTTACTCTTCTCTTTTTGCTAACTTGGGATGTTTTGAATCAGTTTTAAAACATAAACTTGGAGGCCATTTTGTTGGGTGTGTGTGGATTTTCTCAGAAAATTTTGTTTGCGTCTGTTGTAAGTTACTTTCTCTTTTTTTTTTCCACGTATTTTTTTATTATAAATTTTAAATTTTTATTTGATGGGTTTCTTTGGATGAACTTCAAACGGTAGCCAGCTTCTCATTGAAGCAAAGGTTTGAAAGAGGGGGAACATGCTACATGGTGAACACAAACTATGAAAAGTATTCAGTTTTAAATATTTTTTTGAAGGTGGGGCGGCAGTGGATGATTGATTTTGGATGGAGGGGATTGTGAGCTGTTAGAGGAGTTTTGTTTATTTATATTTTCCATTTACTTTGGAGGTGTTGTTTATGTTGTAAGGAAGATTCAGGGGAGGTGGATTTGTCGATGGATTTAAAGTGTTTTTTTTTTTTTTTTCTTTTTCTTATTCTTGGTATGTATTGAAATGAGGGACTTGGTTATAGTTTAAGGTTGCAGCATGAGTTGCAGAGAAAGGAACAAAGGGAAAAGAGAAGAGAAGGAATGTGAGAACAGTTCTGTTGGATTGGAATCAAAATCAGTGAGGCAAAACAATGGTTCAATAGAAGATGAACCGCTAACAATTGATGAGAGTCTTCTGATTGACCCCAAACTATTATTTATTGGGTCAAAAATTGGAGAGGGAGCTCATGGGAGAGTTTATGAAGGAAGGTCAGTGTGGCAAAGTTTTCAATGTATTGCCTGCTAAATTTTTCAATTTTTTTTATCTAATTTTCATTATTTATTTATTATTTTGAGTTTGTTGATTCATGTGAACATTTGGTCAGAAGACCAGTTAAAGGTGATCAATTTTCTTGCATGTAAGACCAGCAGCAGTGTGACAATTGTGTATTGTTTTTACAATATTGTATTAACCTGCAATCAGCTAAGCTAACTCTCAATGTTAACTGTATGATAATATCTACTGTAACATTGTGTTCGGATGGTGGATATTACTTAAATTAAAAGTAAATGTTTGCCAAGGTGTAAGACATATAAGGGCGTGTTTGGTCTCATGTCCCAGATATGGTTTTTCACATCTAATGAGAAGCAAGTACTTATAGCTTCCGCGTTCTGTAGCATAATTGACGTGAATTCTGGTTTTGTAATGGGTTTCCAAACAAGCAGTAAGTTCCAAATAAACATGGAGATATTACTGAAGAACTTCCTACTTCCAACTCTTAATTTGACTTTTGTTCCAATGTCATTAATTGTGGATACATTAAAAAAGACGATATTGCTATGGTGGATTCAACTGTACAATTATGTGTATACCCCAAGTGGTTTGCTGGCAGCTGGAGTCCTGGTTTATGTAGGTGTAGGTTAATAATTTTCCAGGTATGGAGAACGGATTGTTGCTATTAAAGTTCTGCATCGTGGGAGTACTTTGGAAGAAAGAGTTGCGCTGGAGAATCGTTTTGCTAGGGAAGTTAATATGATGTCTCGTGTCCACCATGAGAATCTTGTGAAGGTGAGTAGTGTGCATTGTTTGAGATATATCTGCATATCTGCAATTCTCATATCTGTATCTGCTTGGTCTCATACTCATTTGTTTCACTGAAGGCTTAGCGATGTATAGTTTGAAGTGTATATGTTATGGTCTTTTGACCTTTATGCTTCAATAGGACTAATGAATGTCCCTCTCTGAAGATTATGCATTTATTTGTTTCTTCCAGTTTATTGGGGCTTGTAAGGATCCTCTGATGGTGATAGTTACAGAGATGTTACCTGGGTTGTCACTGCGAAGATATCTCATCACCATACGCCCCAAACAGTTAGAGCTTTATGTGGCTATAAAGTTTGCCCTTGATATTGCTCGAGCCATGGATTGGTTACATGCCAATGGGATCATACATAGAGATCTGAAGCCTGGTACCCTTTATGAGTATATAGTGCACTATCTGTAATGGCTTTAATTTAAAAAGTGTTACTCTTGGTACTTGAAAGTTAGGCATATATGCCATTGAAGGAACAAAAGAAAATTCCTTTCTTATTTAAAAGTTAGAATGTGATTTAGGATCATTGCTACCTGAAAATTGTTATTTCCCATGGTTCTGGCAATGTGGCAAATAAATTTATCCGGTTACAGCTTCTGTTCTGTAATCTATTTTTTCAGTAGCCAAATTTCCTTCATGATTCTTATTTCTTGTGAAACTTCTTTGCTATCTGATAGGAAGCTCATTAAAGCTACCGTTAAAGTTAAACAGAAGCTAAGAGATAAAACATTCGTATTCTTCATTGATGATTGATAAATAAAAAGAATATACTTATCTAGCCTAAAATATCCCAACTACTAAATGATGACACTACAACTGTCATAATCTAACTTTAAGAATTAAAATATAAACTAAATAATTTTATAAATAATAGTCTAATATGTAATTATATCATATAAAATCCTTTAACCACTTTATCTTCTTTCTTTCGGGCCTCTGCCCATCCTATCACAATCTCTGGAAATCATGAAGAGGAAACTGTTCATGTGATAGATATTACCTTGGATGTCTGGATTGGAACTTTTGCTTTTATGGCAGCTATCATTGTAGTTTTTACATTAATGATTAAGTTTGAAATATAGATTTATACCGATGATTTCTAGTATTCATAGTCTGACTCACTTGAACTATTATTTTCAAATTGCTACCATGTAGACAATCTGCTGCTCACAGAAAACCAGAAGTCAATTAAACTTGCTGATTTTGGTCTGGCAAGAGAAGAATCTGTGACTGAAATGATGACTGCGGAAACTGGAACTTACCGTTGGATGGCACCTGAGGTGTGTTGTGCTATATGAACATGATTTTATCATTCTGCTGGCAATTATTCAAATATATTTCACTGAAGTGTCCAATAAAGCTTGTATTTATTTGGTGCTCATTATCTTATTCCATCATCATTATTAGTGTAAAATGATAATTTATTGTACTAATGTGATATAAGACAGATGAGTGGCGGACTCACTTGAAATCAACACTCATCAGGTTGCAGAGACCTGAACTAATACGAGTACACTAGACACTGGCATTGATAAACACAAGCAGTATTTGAGTTTAGATGTGTTGGGGTTTTCAAGCAACATGAACAAAGCTGTTTATCAGTCTTGATCTGATAGAGTTCATGTATTTCTTCTTGGATTCTGTGTAATCGCTACATTGAATCAGAGGGATGTTGGCAGTAACCAGTAGGGTGATTATAGTTGTTTCATTTTTTTAGTTGAGTAAGTTCCATTCCACTGTCATCATCTTGTTTCTTTAAATTTCTTTCAGAAAAAAGTGCTTAAAATAAAATGCCAGTTAAATAATTTCCCTAACCCTAAAAAGGACATTTATCAAATTGCAAAGTAATGTCCTGAGGTTCTGTGAATAATATATGTAAAATTATAGGAACTATGTGTAATGAACATACACACACTTATTTATGTATAATGTGATAAGTGAAGGGGACAAAATCAAATAAAATCCTTACATATCTATCAAATATATATTATCTTCTTATTTACAATCAACCTAATTAAATCATATTTTTAACAGTAAACAATGAAATGATTAGTTGAATAAACTATTTGGTAGTTTATTATGAGATGTATTATAGATTCCTATGTGATAGGCCTGTTGCAAATGTGTATAGTAGAAGAGGCAATATTAGGCCCAACAGCAGTAGCGTGTTGGTGTATGAGAGGCAGAATTTAGTTATGGGAGAGAGCTGAAATCCTAACAGAATCATGATTCATGACACAGGTGGCATGGAGACAGTGGATGTGGGGATTTGGGAACCAGAGGACATTAAGGGAGAACCATAAGAAGAGGGGGAGAGAGAATGGAGGGGTTAAGCTGTGCTAGTTGTGTAATGAGCTTGGCTCTATAATCATATTCACATCTGTCCAGTTCTAACACTAACATGTAGGCATTTTTTTTGTAAAGATATGTTTTATGATTGCTTGTGTTTTTACAGTTGTACAGTACTGTGACATTGCGTCAAGGAGAGAAAAAGCATTACAACAATAAGGTTGATGTCTACAGCTTTGGAATTGTTTTGTGGGAGCTACTAACAAATCGCATGCCTTTTGAAGGAATGTCCAATTTACAGGCTGCTTATGCTGCTGCATTTAAGGTATAAAATTTGACATAACATTGATCATCAATAACTGGTTATCATGTTATGCAAATTACAAATGCTTTTATGGATTTCTCTATTGTGATACGTGGATAACTGCTATGGATTTTGCCTCAATATAACTTGTGTAATTTATGCTCTGTGGTTGAAAGATTCAAGTTTTATTCTTTATACCCAAATGAAACTAGTGACAAGATATTTATCAAGATGGGGAAAATAGCCAATTTTTTGCACAAAATCATCAAAATTTGTTCTTTCATTGTCCATATTTATATAAAGAATACCCTTTTTTTGTAACTCTCCTTAATGTTCATATGGCATTGAATTTCTTGCTAAGCATAACATGGTTTACATTTGAGATTGCAGCAAGAGAGGCCTAACCTTCCTGAAGACGTATCTCCTGATCTTGCCTTTATCATACAATCATGCTGGGTTGAAGATCCTAACATGAGACCAAGCTTCAGTCAGATTATCCGCATGCTCAATGAGTTCCTCCTCACGCTCCAACAACCACCTCTTTCAGCTCCGGATGAACCTGACAACGAACCTGAGGCCATGACAAGTAATGGCACCATAACTGACTTTTCTACCCGAAATAAAGTAAAGTTTTCTTTTATTCGCCACCTGTTTTCTTCAAAGAGGACCAAAAGCTAACAGTGTGAGTTGTAAATTTGAAGAACCTTCCTTTTGATGTAGATAGAAGAGTTCTTCTCACAGTACTTTATATAGTTTAATGCATTTACAAGTAACTATATCTAAGGTGACAACTAGAGGGATGGAACATGTTCAACCGAAGTGTAGAATATGTCGATAATATTTTTAAAAGAGTAAGGAAAAACAAAGGTTTGTTTATATTATGCAGTTGATCTCGTTGTGCAAGAACAAGTTGGATTAGATATTTGCCTTCTTTCTAAGACATGATTTTAATCACAGCGAAGCAACAAATTGTGTAGTAGTTGTATCCAAGGAGTGTTTAATAATTTGTTTCTGTTAATTGACCGGATGTCAATTTTAAAAGTTCTATGATTATTGTGCACATTGCTACTCTAATTTGGATGTTACTGGTTTGTTAAGTATGCCACAGTTTTAAGGAACACTAATGTTCTTCCCCATAACTAGAAAATTTTTCTTTTCTGTTGATGTGTGTGGATGTTAGCTTAAGATGAGACTCTGAAAACGACTTGAAAGTTATAGGATGAAAACGTTGAAAAGTAGGTAATTTTCTCGTCACTTTGTGAATTCTCGAATACATTGGAAAGAAACATTTATCGCCATGAATTCTGTATAATCTAGTTTATACAATACTGTCTTCAATTAAGCTTTCGAACTATATGCTTTTTAATCTTATGGAGCCAACAGGATAAGTAAGATAAACTTCTCAATTCTGAAGTGTATAAAATATTTTCTTTTAAATAATTTTTTTTTTAATATTCCTGCGTTTATTTAGATAATTAACAAGATCTCTAGTTTAAGTGGATTGATCCTCAAATTCGAATATATATTTGTTGAAAGGGTAACCACATGTTTAATAATTAACTTTTTAAAGTAAATATAATTTACAAAAGTTTATTTTTTGAATTAGTATTTCGTGGAGTTTTTGATGAAATAATTGCGTGTCTATGTCGATGAATTATAATGTAATTAGTATTTTAGTATGATATATAGGATTAATATTGATTGTTAGATAGTTAAAATTTATAATATAGAAATACTTTTCAATATATAAATATTTTATGTTTAAAATTTGTAATAGATATGTTTAAAATATTGATTAAATTTTGGATTGACAATAAACAAATTTATTGTGTAATCTAACATTTTTTTATTATTAATAATTTTTAAAAAGTTATTGATATTTAATTTAAAAATAAAGATTAAAAAATATATTAATGAGAAAATAAGAAAAAACAAGTATACAAATGAAATAAAAAAAGCAAAGCGAGTTGAGATGGTAGAAAAATAATTTTTTAAACTAGTTGTTAAATTAAATTAAATTTAAAAATATATTGTAGAGGAATGAATTTTTTTTTTTAAATTAAACATTTAATATAAAACTTAATAACCAGAATATATATAATTATAATAATAACACATTAATTCCGTTATATTTGTTTAGGCATCCTTACTAAGCACCACCATGTAAGTTTGAATTTCGATCTCATATCTATATTTTTCTTGGATATAGCTTCAAATACAAAGGTTATATTTGCTTATCTTTTATTAGTAAAACATATATATCTAAAACAGGTATATTCAAACTAAGATTTTCGACAAGGAAGTTGATACCAACAATGAACCTACTACATTCAAAGATGCTTCCTCCAAACCTAAGTGGATGGAGGCTATGCAACAAGAATATAATGTTCTTGTTAAGAATAATACTTGAACCATTACTGAATTAACCATTGATGCCAAACTTATTGGTTATAAATGGGTTTATAAAAATAAGTACAATGCAAATGGTTCTCTTGAAAGACACAAAGCCAGATTAGTTATAAAATATTTCCATTAAACCATGAGATTTGATTATGATGTAACCTTTAGACCAATTGTCAAAACTACAACAATTCAAACTGATATCAATAATGTGTTTCTCCATTATGAGCTTTAAGAAATCGTTTTGCAACAACCACTTGGGTTCTCCACCTCCAATTCCAATCATGTTTGCATATTAAATGAGGCAATATATGGTCTTAAGCAAGCTCCACACTCCTAGTTTCATAAGCTAAGTCACACGCTTAGTACTCATGGTTTCACCATTACAAGAAGTGAGACATCTTTATTCATTAGATTCGCTTCCTTTTCAACAATCTTTATCTTAATTTATGTAGATGATATTATCATTACCGACAATTCATATATGGATATCCAATCTCTTATCTCATATTTAAATGCTAAATTTACTTTAAAAGATCTTGATCCTCTTCATTACTTTTTAGGTATTGAAGTTTCCAACTATAGCAATGGTGACCTATATCTCTCTCAATATATTTGGGATATCCTCAACAAAATAATATGTTGCAAGCAAAATCTTAGCCTATTCCAATGATTTCCTCTCTAAACCAACGTGATTGTCACATGACCAGAATCAGCATACAACGTGAATAAGGCTTGTCAATACATGCACGATCCTCAACTCCATCACTAGTGTGCTGTAAAACTCATCTTATATTATCTATGCGACACATCTCAACATGGGCTACGTTTGAAGAAATGTCCACGTCTCTATCTCATCGATTTTTGCAATGCTGCTTGGATGTCTGATGTCGATGATTAAAAAAGTCAACTATTGGTTATTATGTTTACCTTAACTCTAATATAATCTCATGGTGCTCTAAGAAAAAGGTAGTTTCTCGGAGCAACATTGAAGCAGAGTATCGGAGCATTACTACTATTCTTAATGACATCAAATAGTTACACTCTCTTCTTTCTTAACTTCATATTTCACGACATTTTCACAATTTACAATCACATTCTTAGTATTGTTCTTCTTACATCAAATCCAGTCTTCCATTCATTGGACCTGTATTTTGTTTGAGACTAAGTACAAAAGAAAGTTATTTAGCTTATTCATCTTCCAACTAAATTTTAAGATTTTCTCACAAAGCTACTCTTTAATCCCAAGTTTATGCAATTTCGATATAAACTCATGATTGCCTCTAAATCTACCATGAATTTACCAGGTAATAATAATAAGCAGAATACACATAATTGATACAATAACAACAACAATTTTATTATATAATAGATTTTACTTTTTTTTTCTTCATCCTATATTTTATATATATATTTATTGTATTTCTGCGTATTAAGTAATATAATATACCCACTTTGTTTACGTTGATATTCTATCCATTTTTTTCTCTTCTCCACCCTCTCCATTTTTTTTTTTTTCAGGTTAGAATAAAACATGGTTGAATAAGAATAAAAATAACTATTATATGAAGATTCAAATTCATAATATAAGAATAGATATGTTGTGTGTATTTATTTAATCAAGTATAGTTTTGAGATACCCAATTTACAAGTTTGAATCTAAGAAAAGTTTGTTTCGAATATTGAATATATTCAAATATGGATCAATTAATTCATTTTATTTTGATAATAACACCAAAGTATATTTTTTTTTTTTGTAAATTTTGATTATTTTATATAACCTTTGTATTTGAACTTTATGCAAATGTTCAGTTTTATATATCATAAAGTTCAAATTTAATTATTTTTCAAGAAAATCATTTTATTTACAAAAAAGTGAAAAAAATGAGTTGAAGTTATCTTGCACAAGCTATTAAAGTTTGGCATATTTATAAATCGCACACATTTATATAAAAAAAGTGATTTACTTTTCAAAGTTCAGGTAATTCTTTCTTGATATATATATATATATTATCTAGGTTAAGATGTAATTGCTCTCTAGACAAAGATGTTTTCTATTTCTTCTATTGATATGTATATTGATAATCTAATATGTAAATATATATTAATGCTAAAGTCATTTTTTATATATAAATGAGATAATAAATATATAACAATGAACAATAATAATATTTTGGATTCTTCATTTATTTATATTTTTTAGTAAAATTTTTATTTTCATGGATCCCGTAAATTAAGTCTCAATTCTCTTATTATAGTTAGTAATATTTATTAAACTTTGTTTAAGATATACTTGATTTTCTTAAATAAATGGTTTTACTTTTTGATTGGGATTATCTGGATTGATTATAAATTAAAGAGATGCATTTTGAATTGTTATTCCTTTGGGAATTCAGGTTATGTTTTTGCTTCAGTCCATTTGAAATTCATATGTAGTGTTAAGAAATAATATGTGTATATTATTTGTACAACTTTATATATAAACTTGGACCATACAATAAAAGTTACTAGGAACATTGTTATTTAAAAAAGTTAACTGCATTTAAGTACATTTACATAAAAAAAATTTAAGTATATTCCTTAAAAAATTACGTATATTTTTGTTACTAAATTCTGTCTTTATTTTTTTTCTATTTAAGTTTTTTTATTAATATGATAAAACTATAAATAAATAATGTTATTAGGTATTAAAATGAAAAAAATAAACATATTTATGACATTAAAACAAAAAATAACGTACTTGTAAGACGTAAAATAAAAAATAATATATTTATAAATATTAAAAGTAAAAGTAATATATTTTTGGATATTGAAAAAAATATAGTTACATGAATTAATATATTTGTAAGAAATTAAAATAATATATGAAAAAAATATTTTTAAATTATTTTATAGTTAATATTTAATTAGTGTATTAAATATTTATAAAAAAATATAATATTAAAAGATATTATAAGAAATTATAGGTTATTCTTATAATAACTTTTTATTTTTGTTAAGGGGTTGTGAATATTATTAGATGCATTTTTATTAAATATTATTTAAATTAAATACGGTTGATTTAATTTAATTTAATTTTAATTTAATATGAACTTTAAATTAAATTAAATTAATATTTTATTTAAATTGATTTTATGATTTTTATGATATTTTATAGAGAAATAAAAACAGATGTGGGTGATTTCATTCATGGTGTCATTTCTCACATTCCCTCCATTCCTTCATTTCCAATAATAAATTAATAGAAGCAAACAAAACATAAACTTCTCTTTCGA
The DNA here is from genome assembly GCA_016859785.1 of Macrotyloma uniflorum. NCBI lineage: Eukaryota > Viridiplantae > Streptophyta > Magnoliopsida > Fabales > Fabaceae > Macrotyloma > Macrotyloma uniflorum. The sequence goes on from BDMB01000052.1 coordinate 681,184, forward strand.
TACATTCCAAAAGCTCTATGGAGGACATTTCGAGAGAGATTTTTTTCATACTAAAAAATCATGACTCTTTAGAATCATAAATATTGGTAATTATAGCTCCTCAAATTGACTAAAATATGTTTGATTGATATAATATCTTGCTAAGAATATTTATATAATTTTTCTATAAACCAAATGCCAGAAACATATGTTTCTAAGTTTAAATATGTGAAAAATTATATTTTTTACTAAATGATCTCTCCAAATATATGAATAAAAATAAAATAATTAAAATTAAAAGATTAAATTATTGAATTTTAAAATTTATAAATAATAATCGAGTGATTAAATTATGAAGAGTAAATAGAATTAATCTAATAAAATGAAAACAAGTGCATGAGTTGATACTTAGACGCAGATGCTACGACCAGGAATGGACGGTCAAGATGTTAGGCAAAACAACACGCAAACGTTTAGATGGAAAGAAAGTAAATTATGACTGAAACTGAAGTCAATGCATCTCTGGACAGACAAAACCAAAGAGTCTCCCAAGGTAGAAACTACAAATACAGGAAAGAAAACCACACTGTACGGTAATGTCAATGTAGAGAGAGAAAAGAGGTTTTTATTTTACAGAGAGAAACTTTTTAGAGAGAGAAAGTCAGTGACAAGAACCACAAGAAGAAGTAGCTAGCACCCTAACGACACCAGATTTTGGATAATAATCTAATCTTCAGCTCTTAGATCCGTGGGGGTTGTTGCTGGACATCATGATTTTCTCTGGGTCAACCACCGGTTGAGCACACAGAAGAAAGAGAGGGTTTGAAGAGATGGGTTTGATCATGACCCTTTTGATGAGTCACATGCCCACGTAGAGCAAAAGTTAAAATCACGCACTTTTTTATGTGTTCTGTGGAATTTGTTCATGTGGGTAGTGCTAATTCCCTTCGATTGATGAGAAATCCACTTTCTAGTTCCTTTCAGAATTGGGTTTTCTTTTTATTGCGTTAAAGAAGAGTCTTTTGAGGGGGCTCGGCGGAGCCATGGGGGAGCATATAGCAGCGGTGCACACTGCTACTAACGCTTTGCAATCATTAGGGAGGGGTTTTGATGTGAACTTTGATACGAGGTTGCTTTATTGTAAAGGAGTTTCAGGGTCTAGGGTAGTTGAGATTGATGAAGAACACCGTAGGGAGCTGTTGTTGTACGATGATGTGGCTGTTCCTGACGTTTCCAGGGACATTGGAAGCTCCCAGGAGACCATGGAGCGTCAGAGTTCTGGGGTCTGCACTTTTCCGGAGGTAAGTTTGGTAGTTGAAATTTTCCTCTTTTTAGAATTATTTGTTCTTGTTTTGTGAGAATGTTTTGGTGGGAATTGTCAAGGTTTCAAATTGCAGTCAGGGTTTCCCTGCGTACCTGGATATTGTGGGAAATTGCAGACGAATACACTGATGTGGTCGCAATTGTTATGGCAGACACCTCAAAATTCTTGATGATGCAGCCAAATTGCAGTTGCGAACCGTTTTTTAAAACCCTGAGAATTGTTTCCTGAATGTAATTTAGCATGTTTTCTGTTCAGTTATGTTTAATTGTTTATGCCAGTATAAGGGCATATCTATGTTTTGTTTGATAAATTTGACAGTTGTTTTATGTTGCTTTTTATGATTATGGAGAAGAGATGGTCCTGGTGTAATGAAATTGAGGTGTGGACTGGCTGCTAGCAATGGATCTGCGGAAACCCTCAAAGTAATATTCATGAGGATGGTTTTGTTTGTCATGTGTAATATGGGATTGGTTTGGGGGAGAAGGGGGGGGGGCGGTGTTTAAGCTATGGTGCTTCAGCATTTGTCAATTATGTAGGCATGCTGCTTTAACTAATATAATTAGAGGATCTGTATAGCTTTTTGCCGGCCTTAGTATGGACACTGAGATATTAACAATGGCTGACTGTGGTTCTTTTCCACTTTAGGAGATTTTTTTGTTTGGCAGAGATTTCCAAATATATTCATATGTACTACTAACGCTTACCCTTTATGCTTTCAGTCATTTTTGAAATTGCTTTCATAATACTCAGGTTGATCTTGATTCCCTTATATTTTACATGCATTGAGTATTTGAAACAGACAAACTATTATAGTTTCAGATTGTACTGTACTTAAGAACAGGAGTCATATTTTACTGTTGCCCCCTGTAATGTTTTTTCAAATTTATGATAGTTCTGCTATGACTACAGATGGTGGAATACTTTAATGGAAGGGCAAATATATCAGGGAAATTTCCTCTTGGGAGTTTTAATGCTGCATTTAGCTTTACTGGTTCAAAACATGTTGATGCTGCAGCCACAAAAACCTTGTCTACAGAAGGGTTTTACATTCCTCTTGCAAAGGTTCAGCTTAAGAAATCCCACTTAACGCTGCAAGGAAATGTCAAAAAGGCTGTCCCTGTCAATTGGGACCCATCGGCCTTGGCAAGGTATGCATACAACAAGTTATCTACATAATGCTATAACAAAGATATCTAAGACTGTTTCCTGACTTCTAATTTCATTTTGACAGTTTTATCGAAAATTTTGGGACTCATGTCATTACATCTATAACTATTGGTGGTAAAGATGTTATTTATGTTAAACAACACCATACTTCTCCTTTGTCAAAGTTGGAGATGAAAAACTATATTCAGGATATCGGAAATCAAAGGTTCTCTGACATCAATAGCCAAACAAGTTCAGGTCAAACAAAATCCAAGGATAAGGCTAGTTCACCTCAATACCACTTTTCTTGCATAAATTGGTGTGATTCAGGCTCATGATAGTTAGAAATATAATGCTTGATTATTTTGTTACACTTTTGGCAGGGTGTTGATCCATTTTCATTCAATAGTCAAGGGGTTTACCCCCAACCTACAACTGCAACATATCCTTCTGGGAAAGAAGTATGTATATATGTTTCACTATTGTGGTTTATTTTTATGAGCTGAATGGTGTCATGTGATCCATATAGCCAAATTCACATATTGGGATAAAACTGTTTTTATTGTTGTTGCTACTATTATGAAATATTCATTTCCAGGATACTTTTACGGATATATCCAAAATCATGACAATTTAAATGTTGATGAACCATTTTTCTGAACTAAACTGTGTGTATGTAGTCATATGATAACCTATTATGTCTTTAGGCATAATAGAATAATACAAGGTCTTAGGTTCTCATGGTGGGCTTAACCAAAAACCACTAACATGATTGTTTCCCCATTGTGGGCTTCACCAAGAAGGTCTAACATGATTGTTTCCCCTCCTAACCCCTGAACCTGATTTTGGACTTTAATCCTTTTCTAAATTCCCAGACCTTGTTGATGTACAAAACCAAAAATTAGCTAGTTGATCACTGCCATATACAAGTATCAGTACAGTATTCAAGATGATACTGCTATTGGGATATGACATTTCAATTTAGGATGTGGTTGAGTGACTTATGGCACAATCCCACATGGCTAATATACCATTGCACAAAACGTTTTATAAACACACACACATCACACAAGACATCAATTGTTTTTTTAAAAGAAGATAGAGTTGGCCATTCCATTTCCATGGTTGAGGAGAAAAATCAAAGTTTTTTTTTTTATTTTATTTTCAACCTTAGCCAGTAGTGACCCAATAGAATATTAGAATTTATCACTAGCTGTATTCGATGTTGATTTAGTTAAAGTATCTGATATTGATATAGTTACAAATGCAACACCCGTTCAAAGACATAAGAAAGTATTAGTGCTTCCTAGGTAATATTCATTTTGTGTACTTCCTTCCAGCACTTTTCTTGCAATCTATCTTCCCTCTTTTGTTATTAAGGTTTGAGAATGTGTAAGAAAATTTACTGGGATTTATTGTACCTGAATGGATTGAGTTCAGGTCTCTTGGTCTTCTCTCCAATGTATCAAGTCTTGGAGTGCTCAGACATTTGCTACGGGGATGTAGGTTGTGATCTCTTTAGACCCACTCCAGTGCCCAAGTAAGAAGGGACTTGGTTTATTGGAGAGACTTTTCTCAATTATTAGTCATATTGAGCATTAGGAGAAATGATTGGAAGAAGAGTGAGGAAAAGAGAATAAATAGACCTTTGTGATGAGAGTTTCGGTATTTGTGGGTGCCGAACAGGTAACTGAGAGTGATGGTAATCTATATTTGTGATTGGTAGTAGTTGTTTTGAGATTTTCTCCTCATTAGGCTTTAGGGCCCTGCATATTAAGCTGTAGGCTTGTATATTGCTGAATCCTTGGATACTCTGGCAACTACTTTTCCAATGGGAAGTTGGGAATGGCTTCCTTCATTTTATTTCCTTTGATGGATTTAAAACTAAAATCTAATCCTTGTTTTGCTTTGGTATGCACACAGCAATGCCAAAATTAAAACACTGGTGGATGGTGATAAAATGTCACTATTCTAGATTCAAAGGCATTGGCAATATGGCACTACTCTCTCTCCATTAATGCCCCATCTTTTTGAGCCTTGAATGGGAAATCTGATTTTGTGTATCATCTTTGGTCCTACATAAGGCCTGCCAGTTGTTTTCTTATTCTCCTTCTCTCTTACTTCCCCTTGATATCTTGGAACATGACCCTGCATCACAGTGTGTTGAACTCTGGATAGGGAACTATGTGTCAGTATGCAGCTTGTTGAGAAAAAATAATTCTTGTTATTAAAAAAGATACTTGCATGTCTTTCATGGTTATTGATTGTTAGTAGCTGGCTAGTCTGTGGAATGTCTTTGTCAATCTTGTCTAGAAAGAAGTCTTCATGAAGTCTTATGTTTTTCTCTTAACTCCCTTGAATACTTATTGGTCAGGATGTCACTGTCATTTTTAGAAGAAGAGGAGGAGATGATTTGGAACAAAACCACAGTAAATGGCTATCAACTGTGAAGTCCTCCCCAGATATCATTGAAATGACTTTCTGTCCTATAACTGCTCTTCTTGATGAAATACTTGCCAAGGAGCATTTGACTCGTGCCATTGGTCTTTATCTTGAATGTAAGTCAATTTTTCCTTTATTTGTTACAATTTAGATTTTTTTTTTTTTTCATATTGGCTTTGAGGAGTATAGTCTAATACCAGTCTCACCTTTTTCTGTTTTCCTAAATTTGCACACAGATAAACCTCCAATTGAAGAACTTAGATATTTCCTAGAGTTTCAGATTCCTCGTGTATGGGCTCCTTTACAAGACAGGATTCCTGGTCAACAAAGGAAGGAACCTGTGTGTCCATCTTTGCAATTCAGCATAATGGGCCAGAAACTTTACATCAGTCAAGAACAGGTACATCATTTGTGATATTTTCCTTTGCTTAGACACTTATCTTGTGATAATGATTCTTTTAAAGAAATACAACCTGTTTACTGTCTGTGGTACATAGGACAGTCCCTTTTTTCTCTTTTTCAAGCTTTTCTTGCTTGTTTATGGGGGCATTTGGGTTTGTCACTGTGAGTTGCTAAGCAAGATATAATTCTAATAATTGAATAGCTAGTATCTCTGGTAACGCTGTCTTCAAGTTTCGGGAATCTAATAAATTGAAACTTTCATTTTTAAGTATTTATGTATCTGAATGAAATGGATTGTTTTCCTAAATTTCTGGGTTATGCTTGATCAGTCTTTTTTTCTTTTACAGCAGTGGAACCCTGTTTATGCGTTTACCTATTTTAGTTCAAGTTTATATTTAAAAGTAAAATGATTGGGTACTCTTTTCATTATTTCCTGTGTAATTTTATGGTGACAAATAAGTTGTTTTGCATCCTTTTGAATGTGATGTCATTCTTTGTTGAAATTGGTGCTGTGTCTATGCTGTCAAAGCCTTGAAAAATAAGAACATAAGAGTAAAAAAACTTCATTTTCTATTATAATAGGTTGAACTATAGACATCACGAGAAACTAACTATTGATGTTTTCACATTACCTTTTATTATTTCTTCTTCAGTCAACACCCTTTTTTGTGCAGTCATGTTTGCATTACAACATGACTGCACATTTTAGTTCTGCGTAATATTATAAATTTATAATCTCTCTCACGAAGTGTATTAGTAAAGAAACAATATCAGAATATGATAATAACCTTATCCAGTTGCATTTATGCTTGAAAAGGAAAGCTTTCAGAGAAATTTGTATACAGATTGAAGTTTTTCGATCACGTTGGTGTTTGGTGGCTAAATTAATATTGAGAAGATTTCAATTGTGGTGAAAAGTGGCACATTTCTGATCAATTTTACTTTAAACATGGTTCTCTCCGAATGCAGATTACAGTGGGACGTAGGCCAGTAACTGGATTACGTCTCTTTCTAGAAGGAAGCAAGCAGAATCGGCTGAGCGTTCACGTTCAACACTTGGTATCCCTTCCAAAAATCCTCCATCCATATTGGGACAGCCATGTTGCTATAGGTGCTCCTAAGTGGCAGGGACCCGAGGAGCAAGATAGCCGATGGTTTGAGCCTGTTAAGTGGAAGAACTTTTCTCATGTGAGCACTGCACCAATTGAGAACCCTGAAACCTTCATAGGAGACTTCTCTGGTGTCTACATAGTTACTGGAGCACAGCTTGGAGTGTGGGATTTCGGATCACGGAATGTACTGTACATGAAGCTCTTATATTCAAGGTTACCTGGCTGCACGATCCGAAGATCGCTATGGGATCACGTCACAAACAGTCCTTCAAAAACTGTGAATGTTGGAAACACCTCCAACTCAGATAACTCACCCCTCAGAGAAAATGCCACAGGGAACAAGTTGGTGAAGTATGTTGACTTGTCTGAGATGACCAAAGAGCCCCAAGACCCTCCTGGCCATTGGCTAGTCACTGGTGGAAAGCTTGGCGTGGAAAAAGGGAAAATTGTTTTGAGAGTGAAATATTCATTGCTTAATTACTGATTCACCTTCCAAGTTTATGTTTGAGGATGTGCATGCAGTGGTGGCCTGTGTAAGAAGAAGCAGTGCTTAGGTGCACACAATTTGCCCTTGTGGTCCATGTAAAAACATTTTGCTGTTTGATGACCCGAGTTGAATAGGAAGCTTTTACTGTTAGTTGATTATGATTAGTGGATGCAAGGGTGGCAAATGTTGATTCTCCCATTGCACTGCTGATGTGATGTCCATATCTCATAGGATTTAGAACCTGTTTCCACCATGCTCCATTTTAAAGTAATGTTTATATCCATATAGCTTTGAGAATACAAATGACAAAATCCTTTGCTTCCCCTTTCTCTCTACTACAAAACAAGAGGGTGGCAGAAAGGGGAAAAAGGTTGTTAGTGAAGTCTTGAATATTCTTTAGCATCCAACTTTTTCTTTTGTGGGGTATTCATCAACTGGTTATGCATCTATTTGCGTATTACTAAACCATCAGTTTGTTTGTTCAACTATCATTATCTCTTATACTTAGTTTTTAAAATATGAAAAAATAATAAGTAATATCTGAAGTTACATGACATCTATCCTGGCAGTCCTTTTGTTACAGAAACCATGTTAAGGTTAAACTTTAGTAGGAAAGTTTTATAATTTTCTATTCCAAATGTACAATCTCAAAGATAATGCCATGTTTGGTGAGGATAAAGTTGTTATAGAAGTAGAGTTAAGACATTATTACTATGACAGCAAACTATCTTGTGGAGGAACCCATCTTGCTATGTGCTTTACTTGTTGCCATTTTTTCAAGGGTTTTTGCTCTACTGTATGTTGGCCTAAGCATATCAAGGTCAAATGCATAAGTAATCTATATGGATTTGTTTGATATTTGATTGAGATTTAATAAATTATTTAATATTAATTAAATTACTAGATGAGAAATTTCGTAATGATATGCTATATTATTTGCTATTATTTCTATTAGTAAGATTGCAAAATTTAAATATATAAATATAAATGTAGTAATAAATTATTTAATTGTAATATTATTTATTTTACAAAAGAAGCTAAGAAAATTGTTTTGGGTTTTTTTTCGGGCCTTACTCTCCTCCATAAAGAAGACGATTTAAATTAGTATAAAGTTTAAATTTAATCAATGAATCTAATATTGATATATAAAAGAGATGTTTTGATGAAAATGCCGATAATAGATTTTACATTTGACTAAAGATTCTTTTATATACATTTACATTAATAGACATTTATTTTAGTTGAGAGCAAGTTTCAATGATTTAAAATATGAAATCACTTCTTATTTTTTATTTGAATTCTAAAAATGAAAGTTTAGATGATAAAGAATTGAAAAAAACATTACATTAATCTTCATTTTTTAAATACAAATATTGCTATAAATATTTTAAGAACGGTGTAATTAAAAAAAAAACTTCTTGAAACAAATTGTCATTGGCTTATGCGAAGTATTTTACGGTGTATTTTACGATTCTGGTCACTTTTTCTTTTTTTAGTTATTAAAATTTTTTAATGTAATTTAGTATTATTGATTTACGTCTAAATAAACATTTTCTCTATTCTTTTAAAGTATTATTGAACGAAAAAATTTAATATCTTAAATATTTTTTAATTTCTATTCAATGTATATTATTTGTAAATTATAAATGCAATAATTTTTTATTAGTTAAAGTAATTTTTTACATGTATAAAAAAATAAATACTTTTACTGTAATATTTTTATTCATTCTTACTATCATTAAATAATTTTATGTAAATTAAATTAATTTAATAAAAATATTTTATAAATACAATTCTTTTATCAGAAAAAAATAATTGATCTTAAATAAACTAATATTTAAGTTGTATAAAAAAACATTCAAAACATCTTTTAAATTAAAACAGAATTTAAGCTTAAAGCAGTAAAATTTAATAAACAACTTATGCTTATTATTTTAAGTTCCAATTTTGAGCTTTAACTTAAAAGTTATTTTAAAGTTAAAAAAAAAAAACGGGTCAAACATACCCTAAATATTATTTTACATAAAAATATTTATTCCATACAAGAAAGCATTCTTTGAAAGTAATATCGATAGTGTAATTAAAAATGATTTAATTAGTATTTAATGTTCATTTTACATTAAACATTTAATTACAAAAAGAGACAAATAAACTTCAAAACTGGGCACAACCTTGGAAGGCTTGTCCAAATTTCCAACCAGATTGTGAGAACAAAGGAGAGGCTCTGGCCAACAAGATAGGTGTTACTCTGCCAATTCTGACCCTAGTTTCTGGTCATTGGTTGCCAGCCAGTCGAGGACCCTTTTATTGACACTGCTTTCACATCCCCTGCCCCTCCCACGTTTGAAACCAGCACCAAGTTCAATTTAGAGTTACCATTCATGGTGAACCTTACCTTCCCCTCTTCTCACACAACACCCTCAACACATAAAGTAGTCACCATGTTAGAACAAAAATGTCATTTCATTTACATTGAATGCGTATTTGGAAAGCTACTATGGAGGTAGAGGGATTAGATGAATTGACAAATAACAATAAGGAACAGAGGAGAAAAACAAAAGGTGAAACTGTTAGGCATACAGATGAGAACGTAAAAAACATAAGTAACTGAAAAAATGAACGCAAAATGTTAGTTAATCAAATTTTGAAGAATTTTATATTTGAAAGTATTGGTAGGGAAATTGAAGTCTAATTCATTCTCATCCAACTATTTGAATGAGATAAAATTTGCACCATTTTATATATATTAATTTGGTCATATTTCTAAACAATGTGAGATTTCTAACATACACTCTTCACATGTTGAAAGTTCACAAACTTGAACATGGAACTAAAAATTTATGAGTGATCAGATAATAGTTCGAGAAATTTATGACTGATCAGATAGTAGTTCGAGAAATTTATGAATGATCCGATAATGGCTTGAGAATCTTGTTAGGATAGGTTCAGATACTATATTAGTAGTGGACTTAAAGCTTAATTCATTATCATAAAACCAGCTCAATGAGGTAAGGTTTACATTACTTTATATATATTAATTTGGTTATATCTCTAGACAATATGAAATTTTCAGCATAAGGCCTACTTTTAAGATCAAGAATGGGTAGTAGAGAAATATGAATAATTTTGTCTGTCTCCTTCTTGATATTTAGGAGATCTTTCTTTCTGGTATTTTTATTACATTTACTAAATTATTAAATGTCTTCTTTTCCTTGTAAGATTGATCGTTGTTTACGTTTTTTATAATACAATACATATAATGTTTTCCACACATCTTCAATATCTTGTTATATTATACAAACTTCACAACTCTTGCTAATAGAATCACTAGAGCCACTACAAATGCTTTGCTTGATTATTTCATACAGATATTATATCCCAAAGTCCTAACTCACTATCAAAAGTTGTATCCCTAGCCAAATTGTTTGAAGACAAGCATACACCTACCATTAAATCTCCATTTTATTCACCTACCACCTTAAACTAGAAAACCACCACCCTTCCTAGCCTCCTTCTGCTGTCTACTAAAAAATCAAACACTTCAAATTTCAGACCTTCCAATATAAGAAAGATCTCACTAATTGAAATGTAGTTACAACGAAAAAAAAAAAAGGTTTGTGCTATACTTGTGATGACAAATTCACTCCTACACATAGATGTCCCCAACAAATAGTTTTTGCTCCTCCATTGTGATGATTTGGAGGATCCAAAACCTAAACCAAAATCCCCTAGTTCTTCTATTGAGGTCATTCCTGATAGTGAGCACAACACAATCTATCTTACAATGCGTTAAAAGGATCATAGGGATAGGTATTATGAAATCCTAAGACTCAATCAATAGATTAAACGTTCAAATATTATTAGATATTGACAACTCTAACAATTTTTTACAACCTCAAATTGCTCAACATTTGAAGCTTCCAGTGGAACCTATTTCTAGTTTCCAAGTCCTTATTGGCAACGATAATACACTGATGGTCGAAGGCCTAGTTAAAGGAGTCATAGTTTCTATGCAGGGGCATAAATTGACATTACTAGTTTACCTATTGTCTACAACCTCAAATTGCTCAACATTTGAAGCTTCCAGTGGAACCTATTTCTAGTTTCCAAGTCCTTATTGGCAACGATAATACACTGATGGTCGAAGGCCTAGTTAAAGGAGTCATAGTTTCTATGCAGGGACATAAATTGACATTACTAGTTTACCTATTGTCTATCACGGGTGTTGATCTTGTCTTGGGAGTTTCGTGACTGGCAACCTTAGGCCCACATATTTCATATTATAGTAATCTCATGCTGAAGTTTTATTTGGGAGGTGAATTTATCACACTACATGGGGAATAAACCACATTATCGACTCAAGCACAATACCATCACATTTGAAGGTTCTTGCATACCTAAGCCATAATAGAATTTTGTCATTCAGCTCCAACTTTCAGATGCTCCACATGATGTATGATTAGATTTGCCTATAGATATTTATCTTGATTTAACATTTATATTACACACTTATAGGAATGTTTTTTATAAACCTTCTAGCCTACCACCTAATAGAAACCAAAACCATGTTATTTCCTTAATTTCGGGTAGTCAGTCGGTTAAGGTGAAACCATATAGATACCCCATAGCAATAAGGAACAAATTGAAAAAATGGTTGTTAACATATTCCAAAAAGGTATTATAGCTCCTAGTACTAGCCATTTTTCCTTTTTATTCTTTTGGTTAAGAAGGAGGACAAAACACGGTGTTTCTATACAAATTATTAGACTTTAAATCTTATAACAGTGAAGGATAACTTCCCTATCCCCACGGTGGATGAACTATTGGATGAGTTACACAAATCCAAAATTTTCTCCAAACTTGATTTAAGATCTACATACCATTAGATCTAGGTCTCTCCTAAAGATAGATGTAAAACAATATTTAGAACTCATCAAGGATACTTTGAATGGCTTGTTATACTCTTCAGCTTCACAAATACACCCCCACCTTCCAGAGTGTGATGAATCAAGTTTTCGAAGGACTATTACGAAAATATGTCTCGGTGTTTTTTTATGATATCCTAGTTTTCAACTTTTCTTGGTCACAACATCTTGACAACCTATAAGATGTTTTAAACCTCTTGCCTTACTACCAAATTTATGTAAGCTATCCAAATGCCAATTTGGATTAACTAAGATTTATTATCTTGGTTACATAGTTTCTGGTAATGGGGTAGCAATGGATCAATCCAAGGTGAAGGTAGTATTGGATTGGCAACTTCCACAAAATTTGAAAAAACTACGAGGTTTTTTGGGCTTAACAAATTACTACAAAAGATTTATTAAGAGTTATATTTTTATAGTTGTTCCTCTCACTAATCTCTTGAAGAAAGAAAATTTTCAATGGAATCATACAATTACTACAACCTTTAAACATTTGAAGCAACAATCATAATAGCTCCTATATTGACACTTCCAGAATTTTCTCAAATATTTATTATTGAAAAGGATACCTCTAGGATTAGGGCAATCCTAAACCAAAATCACCACCCTATTGTATATTTCTCCAAAAAAACAAAAAATTCCACTATTATGCAAAAGCAATCAGCATTCACTAGAGAATTATATGTCATTACAACAACTATTGCCAAATTTAGGAACTACTTGTTGGGCCACAGGTTCATTATTAAAACTATCCAAAAGAGTATCAAATGTTTGTTGGACGAAACCATTCAAACCCCCTAACAACAGGATTGACTTCATAAATTCCTTACTTTTGACTTTTAACTGAATACTAACCAGGCAAATATAATAAAGGTGTTGATGTCCTTTCTAGAGCATTTTGGATGGATGTTTTTCAACCTACTTGGGATTTTACTTCCCTACTAAGAGTTGTGATTGCATATGGCCACAGTTACAATGATATTATGCTAGCATGTAATCAGGGCCTCAAAATCCTAATTATTGTGTGTAAAATCAGTTGTTGTACTAGAAAAAGAGATTAATTATTCCTCCCCAAGATAATTTGATTCAACAAGTTTTACACAAATTTCATGACTCCTCTATATGAGGCCACACTGGTATTGCTCAAACAATGATGTGGATATCAGCTTAATTCTTTTGGCCAGGTATAATAACATAAAAAAACATGTCCACCAATGTCTCACATGTCAGAAAGCAAAGACTAGCACAACCTTGCCCCATGAATTGTTGCAACCTCTTCCTATTCTTTAGCAAATATGGGAAGATGTGGCTATGAATTTCATTGTGGGACTACCTCCTTTGTAGGGGTTTACTATCATTATGGTAATCATCGATGGATTATTTAAATATACTCACTTTGCCACTCTAAAAACTAATTATATAAGTAAATAGGTATCTAAAGTTTTTATCAAGACTATTGTGAAGTTACATAGGTTTCCAAACTCTATAGCCTTTAATTGTGATTGAGTCTTTACTAGCAATTTCTGGCAATACCTGTTTAAACTTAGTGACACTACATTGGTTATGAGTTTAGCTTATCATCCCCGAAGTGATGGTCAATTTGAAGTTCTCAATAAATATCTTAAGATGTATTTATGATGTTTTATAGGTGAAAATCGTAAAGAATGGAGTAAATTCTTATCATAAGTAGAACCATGGTACAACAGGTCTTTCCAATGCAACATTGAGTATGATACAATTTCGAGTTGTCTATAGTCGTGACTCACTCATCATAACCAAGTACCAATTCAATCACACTAATCCTTTATCCTTACAAGAGTTGCCACAACAACGTAATGAAATTCTCTCTCAGTTAAAATCAAATATGTTGAAAGCTTATAATCAAATGAAGAAGTTTGTTGACAAAAGAAGGACTCTAGTGGAATTTAAATTAGGTAATTTTGTGTTTGTCAAACTCCAACCATACATGTAACACTCAGTGCACCTTCACAAGAACCAAAAACTCAGCCTCAAATACTTTGGCCCATTTCCTATCATCTAGAGATTGACCCAATTGCCTATAAATTGTTGTTACCACCCATAGCTAGAATACACCTTGTTTTTCATATTTCAATGTTGAAGAAATGTCATGGAGACCACCACCAACCCTATGTGGCATTTCCTCTTATCACTAATGAAGAAGGTTCGATCACTCAAACATGTAAAATTTTGAAGTTTCACGTAATTTTGTACAATTCTAAACACTTTTAGTAATTCCTCTTTTAATGAGAAGGAATAGATACAACAAACGTTATGTGGGAGGATGTCAATGTCATCAAAAGGGACTATCCTAATTTCAACCTTAAGAACAAGGTTGATTTCAATGAAGGAGGAAATGTTATGAGGTAAAGGGGTCATTGGATGAATTGATAAATAATGATAAGGAGTGGATGAGAAAAGAAAATGTGAAACCTTTAGTCATGTAATGCATATAGTCAAGGACATGACAAACATGATCAATTAAAAGTGGACACAAAAAATTGATCAATCAGACCCTAAAAATTTTTATGTGATAACGTTTGTTTTGACATTTGTTTTTAAGGATCGACAATGAGTAGTAAAAGATTTATAAGAAATTTTTTTTCTTATATCTTTCTTACTTTTATTGAATTAGAGAATATCTTCTTTTTCTTATAATTAATTATATGTTTTTTAATATAATATTATTTTTCATATCTCTAAACTAAAAAAATAATTAAAAAAAAAATTAAAGTGAAAACTATAATTATAAATTTTATATTAAATATGAAAAATCATATTAAAATATATTACACACCGTTATGAATATTTTTTTTTAAAAAAATCAAATATATTATATTAAAATAATAAAAATCACTCTAATATATTATAAAATATTAAAATATATTGATAATATAGTTTTAATATTGTTGTTTGATTATAGATTATTTCATTATTTATAATGAAATTATCGAAATTTGTAATAATTATTTAAAAAATATATTTAAAGTAATTTTTAATATATTGAAGATGTAAAAACGTTAGTGATGCATGAAAACTAAATTCATTGAAAAGATCAAAATTATACTACATTTTAACTGTTTAGTTTAAGTTTTTTTTTCAATTTTTTTATTTCTTATAAAAGTAATAAAATACCACTTGATTTTAATTCATTGGTTGTATAGGTTTGTGTATAAACTAACTAAAGAATAAATTTCACTGTTTATTACATTTTTTAAAAGTAACAAAAAAAGATAAACCTATAAAAATAAAATAACCTAAAAATAATATAACACCTTATAAAAGCTTAAACATATTTAGTCTATAAAAAAAGGTACCTTTATACTTCTAAACATGAACCAAAACACACTATTTTAAAAAAAAAATCACATAAGCCAGCTTTCACTTTTCTCTTATATTTAATAATTGCACAAGGTGCCATTCCAATAACCATTTCATGAAAAATTTCACTATTGATCAATTCAGTATAATCAAGTGACCATTAATTACCCTTTTTTATTTTCAGAAGCATCCACTTTCAGAACATTCAATATAAATCATGGTAAAGTTGGACGACATTTTCGAACAGAGATTCAAGCCTTAATTAATGCATATTATGAGATATTAGTCTTTTATCTTAAACCTAATCTCCTTGTTATGTAAATAATCTAAGTCTCATACTATTTATTGCACCGATCTTAATGCATTCAAAATGATGGTTACCTTCTGAAGGGCACCACAAATTAAGTAAGTCCTTGTTGAATAGCGCACTGCTTAACGCTGTTCTCGAGGTTCCATAACCTTCATGATACACATGTTCCTCTATCTTCCATAACCTTCATGATACACATGTTGTTCTATCCATATGCTTCCTTTTCAATTCACATGCATGCATGCTATTAGTCATAGGAAAATTTGAGAGATAGAAAATTATATATGTGATGAGGTGAGAGAAAAAAAATAAGTATATATTTAAGAGTAGTTATACAGAGAGATTAAATTAACTAATAAAATTAATTATATTCAATCATTTCTACATAAAATTAAAAAAATTTAAAGATAAGTTAAAAAAATATATCTTAAGTTTTATTGAGAAATCTTATATTAATTTAAAAATGAGATCAAATTATAATATATAAATGAAATGACTTATTTACAAAATTAAAATTTATATTTTATTTATATATTATAATTCAACTTCATTTTTAATGTGAAATTTTTTAACAAATTTATGTATTATGTTAATATTTTAGTATTTAAAAATATGAAATTTTGAAGAATATATATATATATATATATATATATATATATAAAATAGAAACATCAATAACATTACATAAAATATAAATATCTCTTTTTTATTGAAAAAAAATATATAATTCTTATATTTCTTTTAAAATTGATTTAAGAGTAGATATTATCAAATTAAAATTAAAGAAGGACAGAAGTGGAAAATAATTTTTAAAATTAAATATAATTTATATAAATAGTTTATTATGCCTTTCAAGTTAACTAGTACTTCTATGGTACTTTTATAAAATTAACGAATCATGTGTTAAAAAAAAATTTAGGAAAGTTTTTTTGTGGTCTATTTTTATTAATGTTCTTATTTGTAATCGTATTGTATTTGATTTGTGTTTTGGAAATATTTAAGTGTGAGAAATTGTATGCTAACATAGAAGAATATGTCTTTTGTACACTCATATTGTTTTTCTTGATTTTATTGTTAGTCCACTCAAAATACAAGTTGATCCATTCAAGATCATTAAGGTTTTAGCAAGTTTATATGGGAAGTTTATTAGATAATTTAACACTTTGACTGAAACTTAATAAAATTATTAAATGGAATGATTAATAAGAGAAGGCTTTTAATGTTTTGAATTATTATTCTTATTCTTGCTTTACTTAGTTTTACTAAATTTTTTGAACTCAATTATTCCTACTGTGACCCGGTTGTAATAGACCTTAAATATTATATTATTCATTTAAGATCTACTAATCTAATATATTTTATTAATTATTTATTAAAATATATTTTTAAATAATTACTATTAATTTTATTTTCTAAATTCTAAAATAATAATTAAAACTAATTAATAATTCAAAATAGTCTTATCATAATAATTGTATCATAAAAGTGAATATTTAGTATAAGAGTATAATATATTAAACAATTTGTGTAAGTGTTGTCTCTACGATTGAGTTTAAGAAAAGTTGTAGAAGTGTAAAACTTCACTTGTCATAACATGCTAGTAGACACTTTAAATGGTTCAACATTAAAATCATGATCATAGTATAAAACTTACTTTTTAGTGTGAGTGAACAATTAATAAAATGGATCTCTAAAATAGTGAATGTCGTACACAATTATTATTAGTTTGTATTCAGTCTAAAAAACCTAGAAAGATAGAATGTACCTATAAATACACTCAAACACTCACATAAATATGAAAATTAACAACATATGAATTATAAGTATACTCATTATCTTTTTTTTTAGGTTATATATAAGTCATATATAATTAAAAGAAAAATCACGAGATAATATTGTGTAATATGAGTTTTAAACTCCTTAAAAAAATTTTGGTATATTTCACACAATAAATTCATAACTTTTTGTGGTTTATAAATAAAAAAAAGACTGAGTAAAATATATTAATTGAAAAAACTATATCACTTTTAAAAACTAAATACAATATAGTGTTCTAAAATATGTTATTAATACGAAGTTGTTTTAACTCTTTAATCCAACTTGTTAATTTGATTAATAAGTTTCATGTCATATAACCTTTTTCTTAAAATAAAAAAATGATGCAATTGATTTTTTTAATTGAAAAAAAAAGTGACACTTAAATGGATAAAAGCTTGAATTTCATTACACAATTTAAGACATGTTTAAGCTTAACTTACTTATATTAAAAAAATTTAGTGAAAGTAAAATATTTTAATCTAGGACTAAAATTCTCTTAGCTAATAAGTGCTAAAATAGTAAGATAGGACTAAATAAGAACTTAATTACATTTTATAAACTAATTATTTTTAAATAAAATAAGAAAAGCTAGAACATCTAAAAATATAAAAAGAAGGATAATATATAATTTCACATATCAATATATAAAATTAAATTCAAGTAAAATCACATACTGAGGAATAGTAAATGCAAACCTCCTCGTCATGACACATATTATAAATCAACTAATTATTGCAATTTTTAGAGATATTGACAAGAAGAAGGAGATAATATAGTTGAGAGGATGAGATTTAATCACCTGAAAGAGATTTGTGCATAATATAATTCTGCCACATACACAAATGAAATTAGTTGAGGAGATAGCATATCGAATTAATTAATTACCCATCACTAATCACGTTTATGATCATCTCTAAGGTAAAGAATTGCAGGAAAAAAACAAGCTGATAATGGAAAATTCCTCTAATATTACCTTTATCAGATAATTGTAATTGCAAAAATAAATATAATTTATACACTTAAAGTAGTAAATTTTGCACCTTTTAAGATGTGAAGGGAAATTGAAGAAGAAAGAAGGATGAAAGATAAACGGAGAAGAAGGAGAAATTGATGTAACAGGCAACGCCGGTGAATGAATTTAAGAGTCGGTGAATAAATATATTTTGATGTTGAATAAGTTGAGGTTTTGTTGCTTTGTGTTGTCTTGTCAAGTAAGTTTAGTGGAATAGTAGATGATAGTGTGGCACATTGTACGGAGTGTGTGTTGACATCAAATGTTTGATATAATGCCAGGTGGATAAACCATGAAACATGTTGCTTCTTGCATTCAATGCAAATCAACCACCTACTAACTACTAACAATAACCTGACAACACTTTCTCTACTATCTATCACTTTAACTAAAAAACAAGAATAGAAGTAGTTTTTTGTTAAGAGATTTCAGATTAAAAATAAAAATAAAAATTAATTATAATATATAAAAAAATTATTTTTTAAACTCACATAAATTAAATTTATAATATTTTTTATATTATATTAGAATTATTATATTAGAATTAAGTTAATAAAATTATTAGATTTAAATTTAAATTAAATTATTTATTAATAAATTAGAATTAAAAATGTCTTTTTCTATGATGTGAGAGAAGATGTTAAAAAAAATTATATTAATTAAAAATAAATTTATCTATAATATTTAAATAAAAAAGTAAATTTCATTTTTTAACGTGATTTTGAAAATAAATATTTATATAATTTTCTCAAAATTAACATATTTTTTAACTATTACTTTTTTTCAAAAGGTAATAATATTTTTTATTTTTTTAAATAATAATTTATTTTTAATTATAACATTCAGAGTCTCTGTTGAATATTTTTATCAAAATTTATATTAATTCTGTATATTTTTAATTAGTAAATTAAGAAAAATAAACAAAATTTTATATTTTCTAAATTAAGAGAAGTAAAAACGTAGAAAAGAAAACCTTCATCTATTTCTTTAATTTTGATGGGAAAAAAAATATTATTATTGTTATATATTAAAATCTCTTGTACCCTTTTATATAAGAAGTAACATAAAAAGACATTAAAATAAATAAATTTCTGTTAACAAAATCTCTCCATTAAGAGATGAATTATTATTTTAGAACTTTTTTACTCATTTACTCCTCTCTTTTTCAATGTAATAAAACTCTATTTCTCTTGATATCGTTCAAAATAAATAAAGGAAAAAAAGATTAAACTAATTTTGAAGTGTACAGAAATGGATGGAGGAGACAAATATAAGAAAAATGTAGAGAAAAAGTAACAAAGAGAGTAAAAAGAAAGTGACAGAAATTAAATATATATTCATACATAAGAATTGAAAAACAAACTTATAAACCATTTGAGTTTCCATACTCTTCTTCACACAATGTTTTAGGAAAAATAAATGTGGACACTCTAACAATGTTCTAATCTAAATCCACAATAAAACTGAAAACAATCTTTTTTTTTTTTTTTAAGGAACTGATAAAAAAATCTAAAAAATTAAAAATTGAAGCAAATTATTTTTCTATTATATATACTTTTTTTGTTTTTTTATTTCAAAGGTCTTTGAGACTTTTAATTAAAATAAAATAATATCTTCAGTGACAACTATTTGAAAATTGAAATTTAATAGATATTTTTTTTTAAGAATTTAAGAATTAATTTTATTTTGTATTTAATTATTTTGTAGCAATGTAATATTAGATGGTGGTGTATTAATTTAAAATTGGATGGAAAAGTCTCATAATCCAACATCAGAAACAATTTCTTTTTCTAACAAAGTTTTTTTGTCGCCGTCAATTTCTGCTAAAGCCACTGATTCCGGTGCTGTCGGTGCTCCGCTTAAATCGAGGAAGCAATTGATTAACAATATCTCTAATACGATATGTTGTTTTTCAAGTAATTTTATTATTAGAGAAAACTGATGTGACCATAAAATTATTTCAAAAAATAATCACTGTTTAAATAAAAAAAATTATTATTAACTAAAAGAGAAAGAGATTTAAGAAAAGAGAAAATATAAAGAAAAAAATTTAAAACTTCTTAGAATCCGAACAAAATTTGATAAAATCTATCAAGTATAACATAAAAACGTAACTTTCACAAAATACAAATTTCTATAAAATTTTTGTAACATTAACAACTCAAATACTTCTACTTAGTTTTGAATTTAAAGATATTTAATAATTAAAATAAACTTAAATATATTTTAGTATACGTGAAATCAGTAATTTTGATTTAGGTAACGGTTGATTTTTCTTTCTCTTTTATTTATATAAAAATTGAATTCGTATTATTTATTTATTTTTTTTAATGAATGAATTTTTATTTTAGTTTTTATAAAATCGTTTCTTTATTTTCACCCTTTTAAATTTTTAAATTATTTTTTAATCTCTAATATTTATTTTAAGATAAAATAATATTTAATTTAGAAATTTTATTTAAAAAAAATATATATTACATGCTATCATATGATATTAGTGTAAGTCAATTAAAATTATCATTTGATTTTTTTTTTTCACTTAACAGATATGATCACATAAACTGTAAAGATAAAAAAAAATAGTGCTTTTCAATTTTAAATTTAAAATAAAAAAAGGAAAAATTAATGATAAACTCAAACTTAATGTAAATAAATAAATAGAAAAGAGAAAATAATAGATGTAAAAAGTATTATGATTTGAAAAAGAAAAGACATAAATTTGAGATGAAAGAAAATAAAAATAAAAATATAATAAGTGCATTAAAAAGAGAAAAGAAAAGAAAAAGTGAAAGAATTGTAGAATCATTCACACAATCCTGCTTCTATATAAACCCCAGCACCCTGCAACCCTGAAACTCACCAACTCAACAAACCACTGAATCAACTTCTCCCAAACCCTAAACCAAATCCTATTTCTTTCATTCGCGACTCGTTGAGTTGTTTCCATGGCTAGCCTCAAGTTTGCATGCGTGCTTGCCCTGCTGTGCTTGGTGGTGATGACAGCACCCACAGCACGTGCAATCTCGTGCGGGCAGGTCACCACTGCCCTCACTCCATGTCTCTCTTTTCTCACAAAAGGTGGGCCAGTGCCGCCGTCATGCTGTGCCGGAGTGAAGTCCCTGAATGAGGCCGCCCAGACCACCCCGGACCGCCAGACAGTCTGCAACTGCCTGAAGAGCACCGCCAGTAAAATCTCTGGCTTCAATGCCGGCAACGCAGCCGCACTCCCGGGCAGATGCGGCGTCAGCATCCCCTACAAGATCAGCACCTCCACCAACTGCGCTACGTAAGACCATAAAAATATCATTGTTCAAACATTCTATGACTTCATCAAATAGTTTTTTGATAACAAAGTTTAGAAAACAAAAATACTAAAGAAAAAAAAAGTTAAATGTCTTTTTTTTATTTTTCTTAATAATTAAGAAGAAATTTATCCAATATATACAATTTGTTGAATCTTATGTATTTCTTTAAGTAAATTGAACAAAATCAACTTGTTGTGAAGTAAAAGGTGATGGAAAAAAGTACGTTGATCTCAAACAATGTGATAACTTTTCATCTTACATATATATATATCTAATCATGGAAAGAATGAAACTGATAAAATGAAAATAAATTTAGTTTTTGGTTTGATTTTAAGTAACTATAAGTAGAAGTAGTTTTAAAAGTGATTGCATAAAAGTTATAAAAACTGAGATTTAAAGGTAATATAGAGATAAACTGAGATTAACTGATCTGTAATGTAGTGTTAGCTGAGGTGACTATGCAAAGTATATTAATGAGATGAAAAGTTAGGTATGTTGATTTGAGAGTGTTGATTATGATGATTTATTTTTGGTTAAACTTGCAGTATCAAGTTTTGAAGTGGAATCAGAGACTGAGGGCACCGGAAACTACTCACTATAGTATGAGTATATCTCGTTAATAGTATTATGAATAAGACAGAAGGTGATGAGGGCTCCACTTATATGCACCTCTTCTCTTCTCTTTGTACTGCACATTTTATAGTATTGAATGCCCTTTAATTATGTTGCAAGTTATTTCCTTCTCTACTTCAACATTGCCTTTCTCTCTGCTCTTTTTAGGGTTTGTCATCGTTTATCACGTCTCAGTTTAAGTTTAACAAAAATTCATTAACACCTGGTTTTTTTTAAAATACACATTCATAATATGCTAAACTATTACATTTATGCCTAATAAATCATTTTTAACGTAAATAAGTTATATTTAATAATTTTTTTTAAATATATATATATATATATCAAACATAAATATTATCTTAAAAAAATAAATATTCATATATTATTTCTTTATATTTAATGCATTCAAAATAACCATTTTCAATCGTTTGGTAATATAGAATTGATTGGATTAATTTTAATTTGTTGATGATATATAAAACAGTTTTTAAATTACAAATGAATTATAAATTATAAAAATTTAAAAGATTATTTGAAGGTTTTTTTTATTTATTATTATATCAGTTCTTAAAGGTTTCACAAAAATTCGAAAAATTACTAAAATAAAATGATTTTTTTATCATAATATATATTTTTTAAAAATATTTACGAAAATAAGCAAATCATATTTGAGTCCAAAGATCCTTCTTCAGCATATATGACTTCCCAAACTTAAGAGAATTGAAATTCCAGAAATTCATCATCTGAATTCTACACGATTAGAAATGTTTCTCTTTCTAACTTTTAATGGTGATAAGGTAGTTAACGGTCTTCATCATATAGTGGAATTGGTCAAACTTATCATCAATGAATAGTTCAAAGTACTAATTGCATTATATACACCTTCTAATTTAAACACTTCCATTATTTAAACTTTGAAGAAAATATTTCCTTTCAAATTTATTAGAGATTAACAAATTTTCACGTAAACAACAATAAATCTATTATTTGTTAAAATAATGATATTTATAATAAAAATAATTATAATAACATTGAATTATGATTATGATGTTAATGAATAAAATTGATGATAAAAATAGTGAAAATAATAGTTATTATCATATAGTGAAGTAAAATGGCATATAAAGAAAAGAAAGATTTGATAAAATTTTAATTTTTATAAATATTTTAAAGTTATAAGATATTTCAATATAAAAGTTATACTATTTATATATAGAAGGTTTAATATCTTAGAAAATTTTATAAAAACAATTTAAAAAAAAAATTATACAAGTGAATAATAAAAAGTAGGATAGTTATTTTATATAGATTTATTTTAATTGAGTTATATTTATTTTATTTTTATTTTTTAAAAGAAATTTCATTAATTAAATAATTTATTATAATTAATTTTATTATTTTTAACTTACAAAATTATATAATATAAAGTTAAATCCTAAGTTAAGGTATAAATACATAACGTTATTCTTAATAAATAAAAGATTTGTACAAAAATAAATTTTATTAAAAAAAAATATTTACACAAAAATAAATTCTATTAAAAAGGAAGATAGAAATTATAATATTAAGTTATTGAAATAATTATTTTTTTAGATAATAAGATATTTATATGAAATAATAATAAAATATTTATATAAAATAATTATAAGTTTGTCATAACGAACCCAAAATATATTTTAAATTTAGAATAGAATAATCATTTATCTAAATATTTTTAATAATTATGAAAGATATGTATAAATATATTATATATTCACTATATCATAATCAAGTCTATTATATGATTTTAATCCGCTTTACAAAGTTATATTATAATAAAATTTATAAAAATTAATATCAATATGAAACATTAAATCTCGTATTTACAAAATCTGAATCTATTATCTAGCTTTACCTATATTATTATATTACATTATTAATAAATTCACAATACCTATATTATTATATTACATTATCAATAAATTTATAAATACAAAATAATAAGAGTAAATTAATGTAAATAAAACTAATCATAATAATATACAATATACTTTCATCATTACATTCATTTATTTAATCATATTCAAGTATTCAAATAAATATAAACATAGTCAATCACATACATTCATCACACTCATTAATTCACATGCACCTAATGTACTATACAGATTCTTCTAGAAAATTATATGAAATTCTTAATCTCTAGAGCTAACACTGGTTCATACTTACTAGTTACTAGGCCATATACATAATTTCTTAAGGAGTCTTTTTCATCTCATGACCACCATCCTATCCTCATCCTAATAACTGTATGTCGAGGTAATTCTCCAACACATATCAAATCACGATGACTTAGCCTACCTCAATAATAAGTGTAGTTAAAATTTTCATCGACTTCTCACTCTATAGTATCCTTGTCTATGTGACTAGAATGTCATTAAAGTCTAAATATTTCATAAAGAAACATCTAAAATTTCATATATACACTAAAGTTATACCAAATAGTATCACGTGGTCACTATCTTGCTCAAACACAACCATCACATATTCAATCATACATAACATTCATATAGTCCAGTCTTAAAAACTATAGTTAGTTCACAATTCATCTCAATCTCTTGAGCACACAACCATCTCAAATACATGGTCATATTAGGAAGAAAACCATATCATCTCATAGGCACATAGTCATTACAATTCATTAGCACCACTGCCATATAATTTTCACAAATTTCATGACCTCGGCCACAACTCACAAACATAATTTTCATCATCATCATCATAAATTCTATTTCACATTAAGTATCACCACAAATCATATATTTCATCTGAATAATTCATCATACAATGTTCACATATTGTGAGGGTCTGATTTTAGGTAAACCTTAAGCCTACTTGCTTAGGTAGGTGAGAGATTATAAATAGTTTATTTAACCATATTCCTCTCATTTATCATTCTTGTGTTTAGAAAATCATAATTTTCCTTCTCTCTAAACTTCTCTCAAAATTTTATCAATTCTTTCCAAGAATTCTCTTTCAATTCTTATTTCTTTGAAAATTTGAGAACACCGGGAAAAAGAGTGTGAAGAGTAGATTAATTCTATCCGAATAGAATTTCGTTTGAGATCCTTTAAAGGTAATGGAAGTTAATTAAACAAATTTATTCGTTATTTATTGGATGATTATATGTATTGATGTGTTATTATGTGAGATTGATGAGAATTATATTGCTTATTGTATGTGAAAGTGTGAATTGGGTTTCGCTATAAGATTGCAATCCTATTTTGGTTTGGTTTTGTTTCGAATTTCAAAAAGTGTTTTTCATGAAAGTTGTAGGCCTAGATATTATCTAACTAATGAATTTTATTTCACGTAAAAAGGACATGTATAACTCAATATATGATTTTTTTCGTAATTAAAGGTCAAGCTGTCAAGAAATTTATTTACTTTGAAATTACGAACCCCTTTTGGAACGTTTTGGTTACGAATTTGAGAAAGTTTCCTTCATAAAATTTTTAGCTCTAAATGTTAACTAATCAATGATTTTTATTTCACATAAAAATAATGTGTAAAACATAAGATATAAATTTTTGAGTGATTAAAGGCCATGCTACGAGGATGAGCGAAACGTTTTCGAAAGTATTTTTGCTTGAGTGAAAATTTATTATTTTTGGATAATCATTCATGTTCTAATTTGTATTAAAAGAGTATATATATGTGAAATGTGATAAAATGTTATAAGATATTGTTATATGATTAAACTATTTAGTTATGTGATGTGTGATTTAATGATGTATTGTGATTGGAATTGGATTGTGAAATGAGATTGGTGATGTAATATTGTGAATTATGTTTGTGATTTGTGACTTAGGTCACAAGGAATTGTGATGGCAAAGGTGCCAAAGAATTGTGTTGATGGCAGTGGTGTCAAGGAAATTATGATGATAAGGAGCCAATGTAAATAAAAACGACATTGACTGATGTTAATGAGATTGATTTGATATGCTGTATAATTCGTGGATTGGTTGTGTGCTTTTTGTGTATAAGCTATATAGTTACCACATGGTATTATTTGGTATAACTTTAGTATACATATGGAAATCTAGGGATATTAGATGGGATATCTAGACTTCTAATGGTATTCTAGTCATGTAAGCAAAAGTATCATGTGGTGAGAGGTCGATAGAGACTTCTACTACACTTATCACTAGGTGGATTGAGCCATCAGTTCTTTGATATGTGTATGTAAGGGTTACACTGGTGTGTCGGTACTAGGAAAAGGGAATAGGCAAGAAAATTCGGAGGTGAAAAAGACTCTTAGGGTTCGTCTATGACCCGGTAACTAAGGAAATATATTCAAGTGCTAGCCTTAGAGGTCAGGAATTCCATATAATTTTTCGGAAGAGTCTGTCTAGAATATTACGTATTGTGAATGAGTGAGTGTGATAAATGTGCGTGATTGAGAACGACTATGATGGTTTGAATATCTGAATATATTTAGATAAATGATAGTGAGGATGAAAATATGAATTGTATATATTTTTATTGGTTTTGTTTACAAACCCTTTATGTTTGTGTTTGTAATTTTGTTGATACTGCGATGATCGTATCGTTACACGGGAACAGATAGCGATGCAGATGAAAGCTAAACAGTAACTTCAAATTTTGCTTAAAGGGGAATTAAGTTTGTGCTGATGAATAATTTTACGAAAATTTTGTAAAAACTTTATTTTGAAGTGATAAACCTTAGTTAGATAAAGTGGATATTCTATGTATATGGATGTTTACCTTTTATGATATTTTGAAATTATTAATAATGTATGAGTAGACTATTATTTCATTATGGACGCAATAGGTACAATTTTGGTTCGTTACACATATCATGCATCATAAAATCTCATAACACATAATCAATAATTTAATTATATGATATTCTCACATCACATTTGATCATATTTCATATATATACACATTCCTTAAATTCAATTTAGAAAAAAATGAGATCTTGAAAATTATGAGAGATTATGAGGATCTTCAATCTTGGGCTTAGGGTTTACCTCATACTAGGCCCTCATAATCTCCCCAACAACAAAAATTTTTGTTCTCGAAAATTATACTCACCATCCAAGAGAAAGGGATACTATCTTGTTTTTACAATCTCTCTAACAAAAAGAATTTTCGACCTAAAAAATTATACTTACCATCAAAGAGAAGGGGATATGATGCTCTCATCTCATCTTCCAACTTCCTAATAGAAGCATAATTAGAATATTGCATAATACCTTCACTATAAACAACAATTTTATTTGCACAATTCAACAAGACATGGTTGAGAGATGACTAGTCCACACCAAAATAATATCAAGTTGACTAAGAGACAAAAAGAATTAAGTCCGCTACAAAATTTCTTTTAGTAAAGTAAAGAACATTGTAAACAAACATTGGAAATATAGGATAACATGTTAGTTGGTAGAAATGCCAACTAGTTCAAACTTTGAAGAAGATTTAGATAATTTTGAGATATAAAGGAATGAGTCGCAGTATAGAATTACACAATATGAATAAAGAAGTTCTACTAATGAGACATGTACCTTACATCAATTCAATTAACTTTGCAACTTAACGACGATTTATAGTAACTAAGAAAAATTAAAGGCACATAACTTATAATACATAAAAAGTATAACAAGCACATATAAACAAAGACCACCAAACATTTATCAAACCACAAATAATTTTACAAACAATCTAAGCATGCACAAAGATATAGTAAGCAAACATAACACATTAGCCGAATAGATCAACAAGCTCTTACACATGAAAACCCATCACATCAACACAAGCACTTGACACAACCGAGTGTGTCACTTCATAATCAAATAACACTCTAAGCTTTCTATCATGAAGGAAACAAAAACTTTTCACAAAACTAAAAGAATTCTAACATTATAAGAGAGAAAATAAATTTTTACCAAGTTTTGAGTGCACACCCTCAATACTCTATCAAATTTACTTTCTTTCTTAAAATACTCATTCAACAATGTAAATTCACTCCTCTCAAGTCAACCAAAGACACACCTATACACTCAACTAGCAATGTAAACCCAATACCCTAGGTCACTCTAAGGAACTCAACTATTATGATACCATTAAATGTAACGAACCAAAATATACTCATTTTGCATCTATAACGAATTAATAGCCTACCAATACATTATTAATAATTTCAAACCATCATAAAATGTAAAATATCCAAATACATAGAATATTCACTTATTTAGGTTTATCACTTTAGAATATAAAGTCTTTACAAAAACTCATAATAAAAAATTAGATCTCCTTTAAACAAAACTTAAAGCTATTTAACTTTCACCTACATTGTTATTTGTTCTCGTATTAAGACACTATCATCACAGTATCAATAAACCACAAACACAAATAGAAGAGGTAAACTAATGTAAAAAAATAATAATTAAAATATATATAATTCATAAATTCATTCTCACAATCATTTATCCACAAAAGGTCAAGTACTTGAATAATCAAAATAAAATCATTTAATCACATACATTCATCACACACATTCTTTCACATGCACCTAAAGTATTAGACAAACTCTTCCAGAAAGTTATATGAAACTTTTGACTTTTGAGGCTAACACTTGAACATGTTTCCTTAGTTACCGGGTCATAGACGAATCTTAAGAGTCATTTTCACCTTCGAATTTTCCTTCCTATTCCTTTTTTTGGTACCGACACGCTAGAGTAACCCCTACATACACATATCAAAGAATTGATGGCTCAATTCACCTAGTGACAAGTGCAGTATAAGTCTCCATCGACCTCTCACTACATGGTACTCATGTCTACATGATTAGAATACCATTAGAAGTCTGGATACCCCATTTGATATATCTAGAGCGATATTAGAGCGAAACTCAATTCACACTTTCAAATATAATAATCCTATAATTGTCATCAATTTCACATAAAAACACATCAATAAACCAATCATCCAATCAATCATGAATAATTTTGCTTTATTAACTTCTCTTACCTCTAATCAAGTTTTTCCCAAATTGATATGGATAAAATATTAATCTATTCTTTACACTTTTTTCCTGATGTTCTCATATTTTCAAAGAGATAAGAATTAAATGATTTGAAAAAATTAAGAAAAATTTGAAAGAATAAAAAATAAGATTTTGTAGAAAATAATAAGAAAATAAAAAATTAGAATTAAATAAGTTATTTATAATTTCTTAGTAAACTTTACCTAATACTATTCTCACAAATAAACTTAAAAGTAAATAACATAAATATTCATTTATCAAATCTAGTGATTGTAATTTATTAATTTGTTTTGAATAAGTGATAGTAAATTTAAACACTGTAGTATAAACAATTTAATTATACGCATAAACAAAACATTTTTATGCATTTATTTAACTACGGTAACTGTAAATATAAATATATTCAATTTTATACGTATAATTAAGTTGTTTATACTGTGGTATTTAAATCTACAGTCACTTGTTAACAAAAAAATTAAATAAATTAATTTAAAATTGTTTTGTCTATATTTAAAATTAAAGAGGAAAGTGATAGTATTCATTTATTTAACTACGGTAATTGTAAATATAAAATTGTATAAATCAACAATTTGAACCCTTGATATTTAATCGTACATTTATTAGTAATTATTTATTTTGGAAAATAAAATACTTCATTTAACTTATCGGCATTTTATAGTTAAAATTATAAAATCTGTAGACAGTTTATTTTAACAAAGAATAAATCACTGTATTAACAAATGCATCGTGTATGCTATTTAAACTTAAAATTAAAATACGGATGAAAACATTAGCCATGAAAAAATAATAAAACAATTTGGGGTATTTGCATATAATCTATAAACAGTTAGATGCAAAACCATCAACTTTAATTTAATTTGACAAAATAAAATCCATATATTCGATATTAAAAATTATGTTTATTAAGTAGAGGCATCCACTCATTACACTACTTAAAATTATATGAGGATAATTAAAAATTTAAAGATTATAGCCTAAACAATATTAAATGTTGTAGAAAAATATTGAATGAAGATTCAATAATTATATTCCGAATATTAAATAGATGTTATCTAATAAAATATTCATATTAAAAAAGTATTATACCATTTATCTCAATTCTTAAAATGTAATTTATATATTTCTTAAATTATATTTTTTCTAGTAGGATAGTCTATTTAACATATAAAAAATATCATATTACCTGTCTCATTTACTATATATACATTAAGAAGAAAATGTTGAGACAAATAAAAACTTTTAAATAGAATAGAAATGAACGCACCATTATTTAACCTCTTTTGAACTCATGTAACAGAGTTTAATTGAAATTAAGATTGGCACACTTAAGAATGTCTAAATAGAAAATAATAGCATCACTTTGATTTTATTTTATTTTTTGTTTAATTGAAATCTAATTGTCAAGCATAAACCTAATTTAATGAGCTTTTCTAAGGAAATCTCCTATGCAGTTCATTCAAACATTCAAAAATATAAATTATGATCTTTATTGTCACATTATTATTAAACATCTTATATAAATTTGTTTTAGAAGAAACTCGAAAAATTTTCAAATAAATCATATTAAAAAGTGTATCTTGTGATATTTGAAAAAAAATCAAGTATGTAACATAAATCTACCCTAGTGAAAGATTTTTTGAAAAAACAATTTCTTCAACTTAAAAAAATTTAAAGAACCTTCCATTACAATTTCTTCAACTTAATATTTTCTATTGAAATTATTCATCTCATTATTTTAATTTTAAAATATTTTATAAAATTATTACATAATATGGTTTGAAAATTATCTAACATTAACTTCTATTTCTTAAAAAATTCCTACTCCTAATACTTTTAAAAATTTTATTATTAAATATATAATTGTTACCTTAAAGCATAGAGTGGTCCAAAATTCATACCTGTACACAACACAGTACATATGTTGATAAAATTAATAAACGAAGAACAAAAAGGCGTCTTTAAAGCAACCGACATCTAAGTTATATGTAGAAGGTTTCTATTTATGAAGAGCCAAAATTAATTGAGATCAGAGACAAGGCGATCTAAGCCGTTCATTTTCTCTCGATTTTCAAACCAGCTTGTCATAATCGATTTCGGGAGTAGATGCCACACAAACAGACCAAAATGCATCATCCTCAGAAACTTCGTAAATAGTTGTCCCAAGTTATGTTTTTTAATTATTCTATAATAAATTGGAGACAGAATGTATTTCCCAAACAACAAAATATGTACAGTTTGTACCTTTTTCTCAAATGTTTAATATTATAATAAACATATTTCTAATTTATAGTTTTATGTTTCTAATTATGTATTTTAAAAAGCTTATTTTTTATAAAGAAATCTTAATAACATCTCTAACATTTAGATCCAAATGTCTCATAAAATTATATTATCATTTATAAGGGATAATAACAGCTTATACATCCATATTTCTTCCCATAACACACCCTATATCCTTCTAATATTGCCTAAAGCAGCATCATGAGTGCTCACTTACACACTATATCCACAGACATACAAGATAACTAGTAAAAAAGCCTCAGAGAAGCAATTTCTAGCCATTCCCATGTCATCTCAGGTGGCCTCTTATTCTAACTCTAGTATAGCTTAAACATCATGCACCCACCTCACTGCACCCTGCATCACAACAAAATGACTCATTATTAGACGCAGTGAAAAATGATTGAATTTACTTTGTCTTTAGAAAACAAAAAATATAAGCTCGCAACTAGGTATAAATATCACAACAAAACTGCATAAACACTAAAACTTGCAGTTATTTCTTTATAAAAAGCTTTAAATGGGAAGGAGAAATATAGGGACAAATGAATATTTTAAGCTAAAAGATTTTAACAAAATGTTTATACTTTCCTTTGTTTCTTATAAAAACTACTGAAAAGAGAAGTACCTGGCGCAGTCAATATTAGGGCTGATCTGGTAAGGAATGTTAACCCTACATTTCTTGGGAAGGTTGGCAGCAAGGTTCAGATTGAAAGGAGAGTAGTTGACGCCGCTGCTATTAACAGCATTCTTGATGCAGTTGCAAACGCTTTGGCGGTCTTGTGTGGTCTGAGCCAGGTTATAGAGGTTCTTGATCCCATTGCAGCACTGAGCAGGAACAGTGTTTCCACCATACATCACATAGCTAAGGCATGGGGTAAGGTAGTTCACAACTTGGCCACATTGCACCACTGCTTCTGCCTTGGGAATGGTTGTTGAACCAAGAGCAAGGCACACGATGGCTATGAAAAAAACCCTAGTTACCATACTAGCCATGACCCTTTCAACTCTTGCAAGAACTAAACAAGATAGTGGTTGGTGGTATACTAATGTTGTGTTTGTGACTCTTTTTTCTTTGGTGTGTGGTGGTTTGAGATGCTCTATGGTTGTTGTGTTTATATAGTGGTTGAGGGTATATGGGGCTAAGAGGTGCAAGCAGAAGGGCATGTGAGGGTCATGTGGCTGTGCTTATTGGGTAGTTGAGTGAATTCAGTGCCATAATGGAGTGTAGTTGAGTAAGTAAATGCCACACTATCCGAGGCAAGAGTGAAGGGTATGCATAACCATGTCTAGATATCAAAGGAAGGTAGATAGACTACTCGTTGGAGCAATGTTTCAAATACACAGAAGTTAGATAGACTTTAATGTTCTTCATAATCAGAACCAGAATTTTATCTTAATCTTAATAACATATAATATAATACTAACTTTACATCTGATGAAATCTTTCATCCACAGAATATTTGATTAAAATTTGATTGAAAAATAACACTGATGACAACAGTTATATAATACTGTATCTAAGGTTCACTGTCTTTAAACTGGAATCACTGTGTCACAGAGTAAATCATTGTACCCACTTTCCGTGCAGGCACAGATTTATCTATACACTATAGTCCAGATTTTCAACAAGTCGGTCACAGATGCCTATTTCATGTCGATTAAGATAAACGTTGAAGATTAGTAATCCTTGTAAAAATTAAATAATTATTCTCCCCTTCTTCTAGATTTTGGGTTGAGGCAATGTTTTGAGTTAACTAATTCTTGTTTTTTTTTTTTTTTTTAAACTTCAAACTATCTAAAGCAAGCTATTAAGAAAACACAAAATAGTCATTTTCCGATTGTTACTTTAACTGGAATGAAGGATTAAGAAGAGGAGGATAAAGGATTAAGATTAAGTATTTATATACATAATTATTTAATTAACTATTTAATTTTTTTTACACTTTTATTTAATTATATTTTATAATTATTTTTTATACTTTCATATTTTTAATATTAATTTTTATTAATATATCTGTATTATTTATTAAAAAAATAAAATAAGAAGAAAGTAAAAATATTAATACAATAAAAATATATAAAAAAAAAGTGTATAAGAATATTAAAATATTTTATTTTTGCATATTTTTTATTAAAGATAATTTATATTTACCTTATATACGTATTTATTTATTTATTATTAAACTTTTTCTTTATTCTGTTCAAACAAACATATCATAAAATAAAAATTTAGAAAACTAATATAAAGGTTATTTAAAAATGAATAAATGTTAACATTCATTTTGTAAATATATTCCTTTAATCATATTATACTTGCTACATCTATCATTTTTCTTTCTATGTCTCTTTCTTCTAGAAACTGAGGTGTAGGACTATCAATATCCTTTTAATTTTTTTTATTTTTTACTTAAAAATAACTCAATAAAATGTGCAGGAGATGAAAAAAAAAAAAAAGAGAAAAAGGCATAAGAAAGAGAATGATGATTTTCACCTCTAAAATCCTTCATATATTACTTTAATAAGAAATTATTAAGTATAAAAACTAAAATGAAAATTTTTTAATCACAGGAGTCAAATAATTAATTTAAACTTATTTTTTTAAGGTAAAATTTAGATATGTAAAAAAGAATAAACCTCCAATAAATTAGATTTTATGACTCACAAATACTTATTACATTATATCTATCCCATACAATAATTATATCATAAAATTCATTGTTAACTATTTGACTCAACTCAACCAACAAGTATATTACATATATCATTTAAACACCTTAATTGATTATTGGCTATAATCATTTGCTCAACCAGATCACACCTATCATAATTCTCAAACGGGTATAAATCCAATAATTTTCATTAATCATTATTTCTTAAAATTATAAAATTTTCATATTTCTATAATCAATTTTCACTTGAATGAATATGAAGTTTGATTCACATGTTATCTGTAATTTTTTTTGTTTGAGTGAGTAACTCTCACTTAAAGCAAAAAAATGTGTCGAGATCATTTTCTCTCTTCTAATTTTTGTTTTTTTATTTGTGTAATATTGACTTTCACTTGTGTGAAAATTGTTACTTCTTCCACGGTTATGTTTTTGCTTGAGCAAAGATCTTTCACTTGAGTGAAAAATGTCAAAAATAATAAAAATAAAACTAACACACATGTTTTTCAAAACATTCAACACTAAATTACCACTCTCAAATCATCACAATTCTTATCCTCATTATTCTTAACTCAAAATAATGTGTTGCAAATCAAATATCAAATAATAATATACCAATTCAACTCATCGAACAAGATAAAATAAATTTTTCTAATCAAAATGATTTGAAATCAAATAAACACATAACTTTCTTTTAAGAAACAACTAAAAGTATATAAAATCATATTTTTTTTATCCAATAATTCATTTTAACGACTTATCCTTTAAGATTTATCCACACTTCTTTATCATTATCCAATTAATTTTATATTTAAAATAAGTATTACTTTTAAACAATAAGTCTCTTTGCATGTATAACTCTTTGTTCAATTATTTTCAAAGTATAAGAGTTATTTTTCAATTATAAGATCTTACATGAAAAAAAAAACTCTCACTTAAAGAAAAGTCACAATAAACATCAAATTACTCACTCATTTAACTATCTCGTGGAGTAGAATCTTCTCTTATACCTTCAACTCCATACTACCTCTTGATATGAAATTAACTTAAGATTGTCTTGAAAATAGGTAATGAAAGGAAAATGAACTTGACCCAATTTATGACTTGCTGATTAAATCAAAATTATCTAAAAAGCATGACCCTAATCACAAATTGACAGTAGAACTAACATTATAAAGTTCTTTACCTATAATAGTGGAGAAACACTCAATTTGATTAATCTCTAAATTGTTTAGTGACTCTTACAAGAGGTACTCATTTATAGGTTAACATAGGCAAACCATGAGACAAAAAAAAAAAAAAATTCACCAAACAATTACTTCCCAATAACTATCACATAATGACTCATTAGGTCCTAGTAGTCATTTAATTACTTAGGAAGTTTAAATGTACTAAAAAAAAACTTAATTAGAAAATACATGAAATTATTTCCTCATAATAAAAACAAAAATTACATGGAAAAATAGAAAATAAGTTTTAAATAACTATATTAACCTAATAACTAAATAAACTTCAGCCCAAGAATGCTTCTTGTATTTTGAGTTTGAGTTTTTATATTATATTGGACCCAAATGCTTCTTGTATTTTGAGTTTGAGTTTTTATATTATATTGGACCCAAAATCTTCCTTGAGTTGTAAAAATGGTTGTTCATTGTGGTGTCCTTAGGTTGACTTATGGGATTTTCATCATTTCCTTTCTCTTTGAAATGATTCATCCTTGAATCAATTTTATCATTGTTCTTGTGCTTGATTACACAAGGAAACATCTCAATCTTTTTTTTTACAAATACATTCATTTTCTTATTTACCATACAAAGATTTTTTTTTCTCTCCATTTTTCTTTTTCACTCATCTTAACTTTTCTCTCTTTCTTGAACGCTCAATTTCTCCTTTCTCAACTTACACTTTCTAATAATTTAAAATTGATTAGCATATGCTTCAACAAGCTTGAGAGGTGTTAATACAATGATGCAATTATTCATGACAAGGCTATATATTTTTATACCCATCATGTGTGACTTTTCTATAAAATTGCCAAGGACACCCAAGAAGTAGATGTCCAACATGCATGAATACAATATCACAAAAAACCTCATCTTTGTATTTTTTTTCCAAGAGAAAATGAAACCAAAAATTTGTTTAGTCACCTTTATATCTCCACAATCATTTAACCACTAAAGTCTATATGGATTATGATCATTTTTCATTGGTAAATTATATTCTCAACCAATAAGCTGCTAGCAACAACATTGGTGTAACTTCCACTATCAATAATAATGTTCATGCCTTGTCATTTATGTGACACCTAGTATGAAAGATGTGCTACTTGCTTCATTTCATTATCTTCCTTAAGTTGAATGCTAAGAGCACGCCTTGTAATAAGAACATCTCCATGTAAAGATTCAAAAATATCAACATCACTATAATCTTTCAATGGTGGCATTTCATCATCTCTTGAGTCCATACTTTCTATGTCTCCATTATCCATCATAATCATTTTTCTTTTATTTGGACATTGAAAAGTAATATGTCCAACTCCTTAACATCTGAAACACTTGATATCACATGATTTAGAAGATGTATAATTTTCAATTTTACCTTTAGGAGTAATAATTGAATACTTGGCATTTGCATCTTCTTTAGGATTAGCATAAACTTTATTCTTCTAATTGGATCTTCACGAAAAGCTAGAAGGAAAATTAAGTTTGGAATTACTTTTTGACTTCAATTATCTTTCCACCTTAATTGTTTTGTTTCTTTAATCCTCTAATAAACCTTACCATGGTTGTCTCTCGATCTTCCTCAACATTAGTTCTAATCATGGTGATCTCTATCTCCTTGTAGTAATCCTCCACATTCATAAAAAATTGAGTTAGAGTTTGTAGTTTTTTGTATAAGTCCCTATGATAATGACTTGATACAAATCTCCTTCTTGTCACAACCTTAATTTCTCATGAGCAGATAGATCTTTCTCCATTTTTGTACCTTCTATTCACAAATTAATCCCACCAATACTAACATAATCAATAAATTCAATAACTAATAATTTTACCATTTTCTCCTTTGAATAATCATGACCATCACATGTTTAACTTTTCTCTTCCCTTCCAAATACAGTTATGGATCATTCTCCTTTGAATGGAGAAATATTCATTTTAATATTGCCTAAGTAATTGTCAACTCTATGTTCATGATCTCTTTTTCCTCTTTCACTATATCTCCCATTTGTGTTATTTTCCTTGTTATCATCATGACTTCTCCCAATAGGTCTCTTAGATTTGGAATTAGATTGCAAATTATCTAATCTCGCATTTAAGGTTTTGAATTGATCTTTAACCGCTCTCATGAACAACTTGAGTAATTTCTCCTACTCCTTCTCCTTCACTCATGGTTAAAGTTTTGCAAAAAAAATATTAAAATGTAATCCTCATTATTACTTTTTCATGTGTTTATACTCAAATAATGTTTCAAGCACTCGTGTTTTCACTCAATTGGCCTTTTAATTATCTCACCATTCTTACCTTTTATCACTCAACTTTCCTTATGAGCTTTTAAAAAAGAACCTTTTAATAATGATTCTACTCAACTAGACATAATAGAGAATTATTTTTGTAACAACTTTAATACACTTGAAAGAAACAATATAATAAAATAAAATAAGGGAATCAAGATTTTTTTTTTTTTTAAAATGAGAAAAATCAAAGGAAGGTAGTTTAGGAACAACAAAGAAATAACACCAAAATTATAACTTTGTGAAATAAAAATATAAAATCAATGCATTTTTAAGATAATAAAGAAAGAATCTTCTTGAAAATAAATAAATGAAAGAAAAAGGAACTAGACCCAAATCTCAACTTGTCAATTATATCAAAATTATCTAAAAAGCATAACCCTAACTACGACCTACCAGTAAAACAAACACTATAAAATTCTTAACTCGAGAACGAACAAGAAACTATCATAATAATAAATACTTAATTAATTAATTTCTAATTTCTAAATTTTTTGTTAAAACTTGCCAGAAATGCTTTTCATATATTAATATAGTTCATGAGACTAAAGAAATAAATTCTTACTAATAATTTACTTCCCAATAATCATCATATAATAGCTCTTATAGTTTAATTGTTTAAAACAATTTAAATGTACTAAAATAAAAGACTTAGAAAATATAAAAAGATATATAAAATTATTCTCTCAAATTAAAAACAAAAATTACATTAAAAAATAATAAATAAGTTTTAAATAATTATTTATCTCAATAACTAAATAAACTTTAATTCATAAATTTATAAATGATTCTTATATTTGAAGTTTGATTTTTTATATTATACTAAATGCAAAATCTTCTTCTATTTATAATGGTTCTATTTATAAGATAGTTGATCATTTACACTATTTTTAATTTAATTTATTCGATCTTTATTTTAAAATCTAATAAAAAATTAGTCCAATTTTAGTATTAACTCAAAAAATTATTTTTTAAAAAATAAAATTATGTGAAAATAAAATAATTTAATTATTTATTTATAAAAATTTAAATAAATAAAATTTATTTTATTATATATTTTCACATCATTAAAAAATTAAAAAAAATAAGAAAATTTAAAATTATTGAAAATAAAAGATGAATAAATGAAAAATATCATCCTTAAAAAAATAAGATAATAAATTATATATTTTATATATATATTATCTTTTTATTTTATAATAAATATAAATCATAAAATTTAATTTATAATTAATTATATATACAATTAATTATATATTTATTATTTATAAATATATCATTACTATTTTTATTTAATTTTTCTCCTTTTATTTCAATTTATTTCCTTTTAACTAATAACATGCATTTTGATTATTATTATTTTTTATATTTTTTTATTTCTCTCCTACCTATTTCTTATCTTCTACCAAAAGTGTAAGAGGTACATATGTTTTAGAGTCCATAGGTTTTTTTTTTCAAGTATAACATGTGATTTAGATTTAAATTTGATATGATTATAATGTATAAATTAATGAACTAATATAAAATATCAATTCAACAAAACATGTATTTTTTAAAATATGTATAAGTTATTTAAGATGTATTAAAATATTATAATTTATTTTCTATAATGATATTTTTGTTTACATTAATATAACAATTGTAAAAAAAAAACGATACAAATTACAATATTTGAAGTCTTAAAATCAACACGATTATTATTCTAAAGTGTTAAAATATCTTACGAAGAATATTTTAAAAACTTAAAATAAAATTTTATGAGCCAAAATGAATATTGGAGTTTTTATACCGTAATTAGTTAAAACTAAAAGAAATAGTTGATATATTTTTTAATTTAATTATTGAAAAATTAATAAATTTATAGTTAAGAATAGTTATTACACTGTAATTAGTATATAATCTATTTTTTCTCATGTAACATAACGAATAAAGTTCAATTTTTTGCCAAAAAAATTACATATATTTAGTACTTAATTGTATTTTAAATAAAACTGTCTGTAAAAGAAAATACACGTAAGAAAATTTAAAAAATGATGACATCTAATAACTATGTAACCTCGAAAATTTTCATAATAATTTGAAAACATCATTAAATAAAAATAAATATATATTTAATGTTTAAGAAACTTAAAAAACATAACATTTAACACTTTCTTTATATAAGAAGTAAAAGAAATAATAAGCTTTTGCAGAAAATTTTAAAATTAATCATAACTAACAATTTTTGTTATAATTTTATAAATGAAAATAAATTAATATTTTGGTGGAGCCGTGGAGGGAGAGAAAGAGAAAAAGAGAAATATTAATATACTTTTTATTTTTATTTTGGCGCCTCATCTTAATTTGAAGCTTCTCTCGGAAGCTTTGTCCCTGCCGAGTAGTGTTCTGTTCGCTCGCTCGCTCCTACTCATATCTCTATGCATTCATTTTCATTTTCTTTCCTTTTACTTCCACACTTCTCTTCTCTGTTACTGTCGCCGGAATATCGATTCTCCGATGAGAAAATCCACCAGACTCTCCGCCATCGGCCTCCCACAGGCTCCAGAACCGGTAAGAACGAACAAATTCAAATTCCAATTTCAATTTCAATTTCAATTTCAATTTCAATTTCAGTTTGAATTTAAGTTCAATTTCGCGCGCACTTTTTTTGTCCACACTTCCAGACGAAGCCTTTCAGCACTCGATTTACTCTGCGGTCGTACGCGAAGCGCGTGCAGCTTCTCACACCGGAGCAGAGATCCGCGATATCGCGAACAGGCTTCGGGAACCTTCTATCCGTTCCGAACCACTCGCTGAACAAGGTGTTCCTCACGGAGTTGATGGAGGCGTGGAGCTGCGGGAGCCGCGCATTCGTGCTACGCTCCGGCGGCGAAATCCGAATGACGCTGCTGGACGTTGCGCTGATCCTGGGCCTTCCGGTGACCGGTAACCCCGTGAATTTGACGGAAGAAGAACCTTTCTTCGATTTAGAAGAGTTGTACGGAGCAACGAAAGCGAAGAGAAAGGTGGCGATGAGTTTTCTGGAGAATAGGCTCGATTTGATTGGGGATGCTGTGAGTGATGATTTTGTGAGGAGCTTTTTGCTCTACACGATTGGAACGTTTCTTTCTTCGAACGATGGGAAGGTGGATTCGCGGTTCTTGCGGTTTCTCGCGGATTTGGAGGAGGTTTCAGGGTTTGCTTGGGGCGCTGTTGTTGTTAACGATTTGTGTCAGTGGCTGGATAAGAGAAAGGAACATAATGTGCAGTATGTGGGAGGTTGTCTTATCTTTCTTCAAGTAAGTTTATTTCACCATGTCGTAATTTGCTGTGAAGAGTATTAGTTACAAGGTATTTAGTTAGTGTTGGTACTTGAAATTAAAATGATATGTTTATGGACAAGCTAAGGTTTTTCGAGATTTGAAGTACTGCATGTTTGAAAACTCATTCTGAAGTAAGAAATCATGTTTGAGATGTTGAAGCTATAACCACTAGCTTTATAGTAAACGTGAAAAATTAAAAATTACATGTGAAATGTGAAGCCAAACACGCAAAGAAAATGGTCTGCTACTGTAGTTGCGGACTCAAAGTCAAAGTTTTGGGAGTTAGCAATTGCGTCTGTAACAGTCACATTGGAATGTAGTTTTATGCAATAACAAGAATTGCTACTACAACCACAATTTAAAATCTTGTTAACTGTAAGTGTTTTAAATAATGATTTGCGAATGTTGTTATTTTGATTATATCTATGATGAGACGTGTCTAATTCATTTTTTAATTTATTGAGTAAATTGATATTTTGGTCGTCTCTAAAGACTCTCCCTTTTTTCAAAATTTGACTCGAGTAAGATGGAATCGTAATCCTTCAAGTATTTAGCTAGTATCAATTTAGTCCAAAAAATGTCTTAACTAAATTACAGTTGAAGGTTATATAGATAAAATCTCAAGGACTAACTTGATGTTGATTTGATATTTCAGTGTTTTTTTCTCTTTTCGTATTTAGATAATATATAGAAGCTATATGCATTGTCTTGTTTTGGAATTAAAATTTATGTATATTGGGTTATTGACGCAATTTTTGTTCTGGCTTATAAGACCTTGAGTGTGCATTAGTTTTTGGATGGATAAGATGTCCGGAGCAGTACTTGTAAAGTGTCATTTATATATGCTTATTTGATAGAATTCAAGTTTATTTTTTTTTCTATGGCGAGCAGACATGGTCCTATGAACATTTTGACGTAGCTGGAAGGCCACAATTGCAAGATCGTGATTTTACCTTTCCTCGCATGTGTCGATGGGATAATATTAAATCTAACCAAAGACAACGGGTTACTTCGTGGTTCAAAGAACTGGATGATGACCAGGTAACTTAGAAACTTGCTTACGAATCTGTTGAAATTTGAGTTTACTGTCACTGACTGCTCTTATTACATAGAAGATTGAGAAAACTTATGTCTGTCTTGACGCACTGCCATTTTTGCGTTATATTCAGTCCTTATTTGATGATTTATAGTGTGTTAGGGTCACAGTTCCATTGAATGTAACCTACATTTTTTTCAATTCATCAATGTTGTTGTTTCTCTGTTTTGTGCTTTGTAAAGTGCAAATGAATGATTGGGCCATCCAAAACAGCAGTTCAAACACACACGTATGGTTGAAGTAGCGAAGCACCTCTCTTCATCTGTCACTTAG
The DNA here is from genome assembly GCA_016859785.1 of Macrotyloma uniflorum. NCBI lineage: Eukaryota > Viridiplantae > Streptophyta > Magnoliopsida > Fabales > Fabaceae > Macrotyloma > Macrotyloma uniflorum. The sequence goes on from BDMB01000052.1 coordinate 723,603, forward strand.
GCTTTAGTATTAATATGCAGATTATGATTTTGGTGTTTGAATCGATGACAGTTAAGTTAGTCTTATTTGTGACATTGAATTCCCGATCATCAAAAAAATGGAGGAAGGAAAAGCGGGTAATAAACTTAAAATTCCTTTTGTCTCTATCTATTTATGTGCAGGTGATTTGGAAGCTCCAACCCACTTCTGGAGAGTTGCAAATAGAGATAATCAAAGAAGCACTGGAGTTGCTAGGTGACAACAAAGAACTTCAAAGTGCAGAAAGTTGTTCGACAAGCACTCAATCTAGTGTGAGTTATAATTTTTTTTTTATATTTCTGGTACGTATAAGTTTGGAACAGGGTTCTTGCAATTGAATCTTCAAATGCAGAAAATGCTCACGATAAGAAACTGATTTATTTGCATTAAATAATGAAACAAAATGTAACGTCAAAATTTTAGACCCTTTGATTCTACGTTTTGACTGCGTGAGCCTGCAGTTTTTGTTTGAACTGCAGGTTATCCTCCTGCTCCTAAAAGTTTAGGATGAGGAGTTGCTCCATTCTAAGGTTCGTGCAAGCCACCAGCCACAGCAAGCTTGAGAGTCACGACGTTTCTCCTTTGGTTGATGCAGGACGATCTTATCTTTTTAGCCAAACTTTATTTGACATGATTTTAGTTTGAATTTTAAATATTAATAAAATCATCCACATCGTTAATTTGAATTTTAAATATTAATCTTTCATGGGTGTAATATTTTATTTTTTATTTCAATGTTTATATACGAATGTCGTACTCACTACTGATTGACAATTGGGTAATGGCAGGTTTCTGATGCAGATTCAGGGTTTCGGCTTAGTATCAATAATGAAATATATGGAGAGGACCAGGATGATATGGAGAATCAGGTTGTGGAGGACACTCCCACAAGATCGAGCACAAGTCATGGAAAATATAGAAAGCAGATCAATCTCGAAAATTTGGTAGCGTTGGACACTCCCCCTAGTTTAAGCATTTGTGACAAAGTTCGTGCAGAGCAAGAAATGGATCCAGAAAACCTCGTAGTGGTTGTTGAGGACACCACCACCACAACTATCAGTCTTGCTGATGAAGTAGGCGGAGATCAAGAGTTCGATGGTGAAAAACTCATAGTGGAGGATACTCCCCCGGATGTAACCATTTGTGACAAAGTACGTAGAGAACTAGAAATGAATCTTGAAAACCTGGGAGTGGTAGTTGAGGACACCCCCACAACTATCAGTTCATCTGACGAAGTCGGTGGCGATCAGGAGTTCAACTGTGAAAAACTCGTAGTGGAGGATACTCCCCCAAACTTGAGCTTTTATGATGTCAGATTCCATTCTACTTAATCTTTGGATCTTGTCATAGATTATTAATCTTAGTTTTTATTTTCCATATTATCATTATCTTATTTGATTAGCAGGATGATACAAGACAGAAGAATGTCACGTTAGAAGAGGAAAACACTGAATTGAAGGTGAAAATAGGCCAATTAATGGAGGAAAATGAATCTCTCCGTACTCAGATTTTATCAAATACCCATTTTGAAGAGCAGAACGCTGAGTTGAAGAAAGAGCTGGACTTGTTGAGAGAAGAAAACAGAATTTTAAGACTCTCATTAAGTAGTTTTCTGGACCGAATGGATAGACATATTTTGGATTTCGAATCTAATGCAACTAACTGAGTGAACATGCTATCCTTGAATTTCACCCCATAACTTAACTAGCTGCTTATTGAGCTAGAGCTGTGACACCCAAACAACCTCTAAACTTCAGACATTGCTGCAGTCTCAACATCGGTCAATCCAAATTCTTCCGCGAAGTCTAGAAATTTTGGGTAAACAAGAGTGTGTGTATATATTGTTAAGATAAACAAACATTATTCATTCTAATTTAGGTGTGGACAGTGTTAAGGGGTTTCCTTTTAAGTGAAACCATGAGATTCATGCCAGGTAAACGGAACTATTTATTTTCTTCTTTGTTGTATATTATGTAGTTGATTGAGCATGTGCTCCAAACCAAAGATGTCGGAGTTCAAATGGTGTATAGTTATCCCTTTTTTTATGAGCATTATGTAAACTTCGCTTGGTACATTCATTATTTTTTATCTGTAAGTCTATCTACTACTGCTACTAGCCCTATGTCGCTACTTATCGTACATTGCTAATCACAGTGGCTCTAGGCTTGGCTTGAACAGGAAGAAATCAGCAATGGAAAACGGCGGTTGAAGGTGTCCTTGTTTGATGCTATGTAATTCAATGACCTTAGCTATATGGTTGTGCTGGGGTTCGTGTGTTTAGTGCTAATATATGTGGTGTTTTTCATGACTGGGCAGTGTTCACTTCTGTTATGGCGAGAAATTAATTTGGGTTTTCTGAATTGATGAGATTTATGGTTCGTGTGCTTAGTTTTTAAAATTGGTGCTTGAAGCCACGAGTGAGATTTTATTGTGTTTTGGCTGTAGAGTCATGGAAATTGCACTGTTTGTGTTTTGTGTTAGGGATTTGTTCGTTGTTTTTGGCGAGTATCAGGTGAAGTTTCTGGAGGCTGTATGTGGCAGGAATTTGTAATGGCTTCAGGTGTTTGTTAGTGTTACTATTGGCGGGGAAGGTCGGTTGATGTGTTGATACAATGGACATTTCAGCTATCTCAAAAGGCAAACAGGAAACAAAAATGAGATTAAGGATTTTATGGAAAATAAATTGTTTTATTTTGGTCCATGGGTGAAGGTGGTTTAATAAGGTGTGAGCGAGGTAAAGTTGTCATTTGAAGTAGGTTTAGATATATTAAAATTGGAACATTTTGAGAAAAAAAATGGGTCTGACTTACACATCCAGTTAGGAGAAATTTCTTTTTCTATTTATGAAGTCGTGATATTTGTCTTAAGCAGGTGTTGGCGTCGACTTTGAATAATTTAAGAGGGATTCGATTTTTTATTCATGGAAGTGATATTTGGGTTAGAAAAAGATAAATTCCATGTAGTATTTGACAAAGATTTTGTCAGTATAAGTGAAAAATATGATAAATTCCATTGTGATTAGTGACTAATTATTCTCTTTAAACTCGAAGATAAGTAAAAAAATTATTATATTTAGTACACTTAATTAACTCAATTATATTTAATTTTATTATCTATCTTTATGTTCCAATTTAAATTCAAAATATTTGTAGTTAATTATGATTAGATAGAATCAGTTTCAATTCATATCTCTTCTTACTAAGTTATTATGTTAAGATTAGTTATATATATACACACGATCCGGATGGGCCTTCCGCCACCTCATACAATCTGCCAATCCAACCTTCAATAACTAATTACCCCTACTCGGGATAAAAAATTTATGCATCTACTCAAATTTATGGGTGTTCAGAACTAAACCGACCCAAAAAAAAAATCTAAAATCGATCCAAAAAACCGCAAACCGATTAAAACCGCAAATTTTTGGATCACTTTGGATATTTTTTTTCAAAACCGCGCAGTTTGGTTCGGTTTGCAGTTTGGCATTTCAAAACCGAACCGAACCAAACCGAACCGCAATTATTAAATAATATTATATTTATTTTTAATTTTATTTTCCTAAACCCTAAACCAAAACCTAACCTACCGTCGTTGTCTATTACAATTTTCATCTCGTTAGACGCATCTTAGGGTCCAGGGTTCCTTACTTGAAACTCCCTTACTCTGATTTCATTATCTCATTGTTAAAACTCTTATTCAAATCCATCTTCATCACATCATTTCACCCTCTCCATGGTCAATAGAGATTGAAGAATACTTGCAAGGCATTGAAAGAATTGAAATGGGTATTTTCATATTCTACCTAAACTTTTTTATTGTCTAATTATTTTTTATCTACTTTTTTAATTCTATTGATTATTATATTTTATATGTTTCTAGAAATTGGTCTAGTCCTACCACTACATGAAGAGAATTCTGATGTTGAATCTAATTAGTTGTTATAGAAATTAATTTTTATATGATATGATGATTTCTTGACAAATTATGTTTTTTTCTTATAAAAAGTGTCAAGAAATGTTGCAATTTGAATTTAACTAATCATGTTTTATTTTTTACAAGTTGTAATTATTGACATTTGACAATTGATCTACTTGAATTTTTTTTGTGTATTTTTGTTAGTGCTTTTGTCAAATATTATATTGTTATTTTGTTGGTATTAAATTAAAACAATATATGATTTGATGGTTAAAAAGATACATTTCTTTTATTCCATATTTTTTTTAATCGGTAATGTCAAATATATTGATAAAAATTGGTACTAAAAATAATTATAAAATATAATTGAGTAAAAGTGTGCAAAAAAATTAAATAGTAATATTATCATTTTTGGTTTTTAATCCTTTATTTAACCATATGAAATCTAGTCAATGATATAATTTTATTAGTTTATTATTTAAAAAGATAAAAATAGTCAATTATTAATAAAAAAATAAAATTAAAAATTAAAAAAAAAATCGCAAAAACCGATCCAAACCAAACCGCTAAAATTGGTTTGGTTTGGTTTGAATTTTTTTTTATTTCAAACCGAACCAAACCGAACCGCAAATAATTTTTATATTTAGTTCAGATAAATTTTAGCAAAAAACCGAACCAAACCGCACCGCGAACACCCCTAGTCAAACCCAACAATTTGAAAGGACATGTTATAGGAACCTCTTTGTTCCTGATGTTAAGTCACACTCACTTAACTAGCATATTTTAATAAACCTAACTAATCTCTAATTAAATGTGAAATTGTGTACTTTTTATTTATATTTAAACTTGAGGTAGTGCAATTTTTTAGAGTTTAAAACTTTAGCCATCTCACAATATCTAAAATTAAAATCATATATAAATGGGAGATAAACCTTAAGAACTGATTTTGTAGGTTTATATTTACTTTCTAAGAAAAATATTAAAAAAAAAACATATTTAAGATACATCGTATCCTGCCCTTTCAGAAATCACAATAACCATGTGGTCATTTTCTTTCAGGCTTTTCTCTGTAAACTCAAAAGGCGCACCTGAACCTGAACCTGAACCTGAACCTTCAAGGTAAAATGAAGATTCTGGAATTAAGCAACAGTCCACATCCCTAATGGCCAGACTAACATACATTGCAATAAACCCTGCACCATGAAGCCACAATAAAGCATATATGAAGAGAAGTTAGGCTTCATAATTACATCAAAAAAAGAATTTAATATAGAATATAATATCTTATGTCATTGAAGTTCAGGATGCTATATGATTAATCTGGTCAGTGGAGGCATTATAGGCTTACAAGAAACTTACCACTGTACGTGGCCATCAGCTTGACAAAACCTGTCATTTTCACCACTTTCAGCTTCAACATGTGCTGCATATATAACAAGATGTGCCTCCTTCAAATTACATTTTTTAAGTTATCGAGACTAAATAAAAAGTAATTACAATTATAATAAATTAGTTGTGTCAGAGTACAGGATTGCATTTGAATTTACAATTACATTGTTTTACATTCATTGCTTTTCCAATCAACAGGAGAAAATGACTTTGTTTGGAAAATCATTAAAAGTATAAGTCCATAGGATTATTTTTTTTTTCTTTCAGTAACATGTATTAATAATGTCGATTCCATGAGGTTATTTTTTTTTTCTTTCAATAATTAGGATCCGATGATGTTCGGAGAAATCGTGAATTCTTGATGTATACGTATACTCATAACGACATAACAGTTTATCAGGGGAGACCTGTTTCTCAGTTGGAGCACTGTCCCCTATGACAAGATTATCAGTGCAATTATCCTACATAACAGTAAAATAATATCTTAAAAAATCTACACGCTCTAACATCTTGATGGCAATCAGAATCAAAAGAACTTGGCTTAAGCAGAGAATTATCCTCAAATTGATCTAAGCCACTAACAGGTAAGAAATAGTCTAAGTAAGTACAAGAATGAACAATAAACTTGATCATTAATAATATTAAAGGAAAGCTATCACAATTCAAGGCTACCGATTACAGAAATTTAAATGAAGACCCTAATCCAAATCTGAAATGTATCAATAGGAACATAGATGGTTTCACATCAATAATTGGTAAAGGAAATCATAATAATTTCTATATATGATAAAGTAACAGGAATATTTTACTTATCAGTATGTATGACACTGACTACTATAGTATCCAACTAAGAATATTCAGTAGTAGATATTGTGGAATAAGCAAACCATACAACACAAACAGGAGACAAACAACGAGAGAAGAGCCAAGTTTTAGTTCCAGAAGTAGATCTCGTTTTCATATCAGTTCATGCTATATCAACTTGGTCCAGTTTTAGTTTGAGCAAAATCTCTTGTTCCAGCAGAATATATGTCACCAGTTCGAAATCCCCTGTTCAAAGTGTCCAGCACTGCATTCTCGATTCTTTGAGCTACCTTTTCTTCCCCTAGGCTATCTCAAAAGCATAGCAGCACTAAGAACAGTAGAAAATGGATTTGCCTTGTCCTGTATAGAAATAATTATGCTGTTGTTAAGCATGTCGTTTGAAGCAAATGAAAAAAAAAAAAGTCAGTACAAGGAAACCAACCTGTCCAGCAATATCAGGTCGAGAGCCATGTATAGGTCCAAAGAGTCCAGATCCCTGATCCAATAAATATCCAATATTCAAAGGGAAATTGATAGTTACTTGCATCGTAACATAGCATAAAACACTGCATATCTCAACCTAATCAGCAACAATATTTCTGAAGTATACGCAAGACAAGTCACCCCAGCAAATTGGGTTATCTAAGAGTGGAACACACACCATTACAGACATTTAAACAAAAAAGTGCATGAACAATTATAGAAACTTCATTTCTCAGAAGAATCCTTTCTGACTAAAGACAAGTTTGGACAGAAGCCTTTTCAGAATTCAAACTTATGTGGATTTATTTATATAATCACGTGCCCTTTGTCTCACCCTTCTATAATGTTTCATGTGACCAAGAGAATTTTGAGAAGTTTCTTTTATATGTTCAAATTAAAACAGCTATTGAATTTTCTCAGCAAACTGGTAAGACCAGAAGAAACCAAAACCCTCCATCCTAGTAAAAGATGATATCACTGTTTTACTTTGTTAGGGTTTCCCTTTTAAGAAGCAATCAGAAGGAGAAGGTAAAATAGAAAAGAACAATTTAATGCTAAAAAACTACAAGTATATCACTTTCCTCCAAATTATTCCGAGAATAAACCCTTTTTTTATTGAAACAAAATAAAAGCATTTAGAAACATGAGACCTTTGACTTGCGGCCACGAACTAGGACAGAAGTTTCACTTATGCCATAACTTAGCAACATAGTCTGCAAAATCAGTCCTTCGATCATACAAACTCTCATGAACCCTCAACTCTCCTCTGTTCTTCTAACCACCAGAGAGAGCCATGGTTCGAGAGAGTCGAATTGCATCTAATGTTCCATTCAACCTCAAATATGCATCATAATGTGTTTTGAAAAACAATGTTCCACCTTGACTCTTAACCCTCAAGTGCATCCACCATATGTAAAAGTTTGTTTCTAAGTTAAATACGTACTAAACGTCTGTATAGAACTGAGGAATATACGTAAGTCAAGTTCTATCAAAAGAAATACAAAGAAAGTTACTTAGATCTTTGTTTAGCTAGAGAAACATCAGTAAGAGTATTCCAGTTAACTACCTGGCTAGAACTTGAATGAACCTAAATATTCTGCAATTAGTTAGTAGTTCCAAAATATCTGGTTCCTTCTATAATGTTTCTTGAGATATTTTTGTATCAAAGCACGGTAAGTCCATTTCCTTTGTGTCTTGAACTCAAAAAATGCTTCAGAACTCATTTGAAAGTCCCCTTTACCTAAGGCCTCATACACAAAAGGATCTGTTAACAACATTGGAGAATCATCCAAGTTCATTTTGTTTACAGCAAAGCTCAAGTTCCTTCCAAGTCTTCTATCCAAATATGCATCAACTACACACCCAAAAGTCACTAGATCAGGAATGACCTTCTCATGTTCCATATGTTCAATGCTAAGGTGCAGATCCCAAAACAAAGCCATCCTTGAGAAGGCTAAAGCACGAATATTAAAGGTTGTAATGTCAGGACGGAATCCAGATTCCACCATATTGAGAAATTCTCTCTGCAAGCTTTTCATCTTGAAATTGGCCGCATAAGAAAGTAACATAAGGTTCCATAAAAGATTTCCCACATTTTTCCTACTTAGATCCACATCTCTTAGGAACTCACCCAATTCATAGAATTGTTTCTTCTTTATATATGCACAGGCCATGGCCCGAATCACTTCCCTCTCTATCAGAAATCTCGATTTCTTAAGGCGGCCATAGGCATTCTCCATGTCTTTCAAAGAACCAAAAATGCTATAATACAAAACAAAAGCATTAGCAGTTCTAGAAGAGATATGGACACCTCTTGAAGCCATTTCCTTTGCCATATCTTCCATCAACTCAAGCTGTCCTTCTCTTCCAAAACAATAGATAGCCAATGAGTAAACATTAGGTAATATACTGAAATTCCTCATATCCACATAGCGTAGGATATTGATCACTTCATCGAATTTTCCATGTTTTGCATAAGCATCAAATAACCTTGAGATGAATTCAACAGAAGGTACAAAAGAACTATATAGGAGCTGCTCCCATGTAGTCTGTGCTTGAGGAAAGAGACCATTCTCTGTGTAATATAGCATTTTGACACACAAAGAAGTCTGTTTTGGCATATAACCATCAACTTTAGTATCATGAAAAACCCCATCAGATTGAGGAAAAATTCTTTTCCTACTATTGTTTTGAACCAATGAAGAGCTATCTACATTGTTGTTTATACCATCAAAAGCTCCTTTTTCATTCCTCCACCAGATTATCTGTTCAAAGCCCATCCCAAATATATAAAAATAATAATAATTGGAAAACACCATATTTTCATATAATTCACTTTTATAACAATTACTTTAAAATTCATATATAAAGTAATTCTTAATTGGTTGACTTGACACTGTAAAGTACTAAGGACATATAAAAAATAAACTGAAAAGATTTTATAAATTCAAGATTTCATAACTGTTTTCTTAATGTTGGGAAAGAGATATCTACTATACATTTGTTTATTTTTACAATAATTTCATAAACAAATATATCCATTATAATTTTTAATTGGCTAAGAGCGAGGATACTTGAAAAATAAACTCAACATTCAAAGAGTAGTTGCATAGATGAACTTGGTACCCATTAAAATAGAATTGTCCCAAACATAGGAAAAATCAAGTTCAAATACAAGACAAAAACATAGGGGCTTGTACTTTTGAAATAGCATGTTTGGATCAAATTACTTTTGAAAAACATTTCCTCAAAAAAAAAAAAAAAAGCTCCTGCAAAGCTGAAAAAGATAATAATTTTCTAGAGAATACTTAATGAAGTGATGAAAAATTGAAAACCTTGTTGTGTTGTTGAGGAGCTCCGCTGGGAGAGTCCTTCAGCAGAACGGACATACGGGAAGAGGGGACTGTTAGAGATTTGATTTCCATTGAAAACGAGAGGATGTTCGAAGAGTCCGAGGAAGAAGAAACCATGCGAAGTGAATAGAAGTTGTCTTTGTTTTGTGTAAGGTTGTTATATTCAGACCAACCAATAACTAGAAAAAAAGCTCACGCTTATCTGTTTCTCTTCACGGTCACCCTTTCAGTTCAGTTCAATTCATGCTTTCCAGATACCCATTTTTGTTAATTAGGCACTGTTTATATATATATATATATATATATATATATCTTTAATTAAAAGTAGAAATTAGAGACAAATACTCTCTGGGCATAATATTTCTGTAAAAAGAATAGTTTATTTTTGGAAGAAATAATGACAAAGAAGCTTATAATAAAACTAATGACAGAAACTTAAGCTAAAAACAGTCAATGCATATTGTATGTTATGTGTTATTATTTTGTTACATTCATACACTTTACTCTATATTTATATTTTGTTATTATTTTTTGGAAGATTTTTTATTAAGTGATTTTCTATACTTTCACAAACATGTTTTTAAAGATACTTTATGTATTATATTTACTTTTTTTTTTTAATTTTTGTCTATGATGAAATTCATTTTTTTTAAAGTATTATTAAACAAAAATATAAAATAAGTTAAAAATTTATTTTTAATCGATATTATTATTTTTTAATAATATTTCATATATAACATATTTAAAATTTATAAAAATAAAAATTATTAAATATTCCATTTTGATATTTTTATTTACTTTTATTCATTTTTATCATAATTAAATAATTTTACATAAATTAATTAATTTTACCATTTAATTTTATTCATATGATAAATATTTTTAAAAAATATCAAATATTTTAAAAATTGAACCAAACAGTCTTTTCTTTAATATCTTGAAGTTACATTTTTATTTGATTATTTAATGCATTTGAAGATGTAAGAATTTAATTTAAACATGCCAAAAATAAAAATAAATTTTAAATTTAATTATTTTTATAAAAGTTAGATAAAATGAGAATAATTAAAAATTTAGAAATTTATAAATTATTCGATACCAAAAAATTTATATATAATTCGATAAAATAAAAATTTTCGAATAATTTAGAAGTGATTTAATAATATTTATATAATTATTTTTTTATAATTCTCTATATTCGTTGTCATTTTCAAAAAAAACCTACAAATAAATATAAACAAAATAATTTTTTAAATTTATTATCCGTTTTCTCTTCATCATATTTTTATCGAAAATTCAATGTGATCGAATAAAACTAAATTCATTATTTTCTTTTTTATAGTATGTGTTTGAATTAAAAATTAATTTTTAATACCTCATCTATTATGTTTGAAAATTAGATAAAATGTAAAAGGTTTTACATAAAACTAATCAAAAAGTCATATATTACAATAATTTATTTTCAATATTTTGCATAAGCTACATACAAACTTACTTACATTACCTTCCTTTGTGATGGTGGCATGAGTTTTTATTTCACTAAATATTATATATTATATGTAGAGTTAATATATGTTATCATCCCTAAACCATTTTCACACCAATAATAATTTATTTATAAATAGTAATAGATTAAATATTTTTTTCAACTTCATCTTATTATTAATTTTATCTCAATTTAAAAATAATTTAATATTATTTTTTATTAATGTTATTAAATTTTTAAAAATAATATAATGTAACTATATTTATTAATATAATATTGTATGTAAGTTAGAGTAAAAAAAAAATTATTTTTTATTTTTTTTATACACATGAAATAAAAGTTAGAGTCAACAATAAAATTTGATGATCGTGCTCACTGGGCCTAGCAGATTTATTGTCTTCCAATCCAAGGTCCTCCTGTTATGACGACTACAAATAGCCCAAACAATTAAACAAATAAAATACATTTTTATTTCTATTTTCTTTTCATCTTCGGATGAGTATTATGGATTTTTATATTCTCAAATAATAATTTTATTATTATTATTATTATTATTTCAATTTTTTTTTATATATAACAAATTCAAGCCAGGATTTTATTAGAATTTTTCAATAGAAAACAGTCACAAGTTCAAAATTGGACTAGTTAGAAATCGAATTCTGAACTTAAAAGAATAAGTAGGTCCTATTAATTAAAAACAATGCTGATTCCCAACATAATGATTTTATAATAAAAGAATTTTTTTATTTTCTAGAATATTTTTCAAATTTTGTGTGTTGTTAAATTTAAACTTCTAATTTATATTTAAGTTTATTTTTAATAATAATTTTATTATCATAAAATTAATTTTATATAAATATTTTCATAATTAAATTTAATTATGACAAAATTGATAAAGTGGTGCATATATTTAATTTATTCAATTTATAAGTTTTAATGGTAGATATTGAGGGAATCAAAATTAAGCCTCTCATTCAACGTGGTCCCACATGGTGGATTCAACTCAATCATAAACCTATTCGGCGTCTAGATCTTAATAATCAAACAATTCACAATATACCCTTATTTTCAACACATTTTTTAATAAAAAAATTTACAATAATTTTCCTTTGTAGCTATTTAAATTTTAAAATTATATTATGGCAAAAAAAAAATGTTGAAAGAATATATAATTTAAGATTTTCTTATTCAACAAATAGAATTGACAAGTTTGTTTACCAAGAAAAGAAAAAATAATTCACAACTCTCACGTGGTTGGAGTCAAAGATCATGATTTCTTCACGGGTCTAGTTGGAATCATGTTTTATTATTTTATTTAATTAATCAAATAAAATAAAATTTCAAACTTTGACTGTACTGGTTCACGCACTTCCTTAGAATGCTGCATTGTGTAATTAACCAAACTGTTTCATATAAAATAAACTTTTCAACATTCATTTTCCTTTTTCTATAATTTTTTTTGGTAAAATAACTTTAAAATATTTAGAAAAAGTAACATTAAACATATATTTTAAATAAAGTGTGTAAAATATATATATATATATATATAAAATAAATCATATTAGAAATAATATAACTTAAAGAAACTGATATATTCCTAAAATTTAGTTATAATGGCTGGCATGGTCCAAGTTAGAGTATCAATGTTAGATCACAATATAAGAGAATTAAAAAGAATTATAATTTACTTTTTATTATTTTAAAATAATTATATAGTTTAATTTTCTTAAAAAATGAAAAAAAAATGTGGAGAAAAATATAGAAAAGAATCTAAAAAATATCAATTACTTTGTGTTCATTCTTCACGTTCAAACGTAACACAAAGAAAGGAATGAGTCAAATTCAAAACAAGGTCTTTGAATGTTAAAAATGGCTTTGACCAGCAGTCATGGCCATTCAAATAGATTTCCCACAAATACAACAAAAATTTTGGCAGCTACATTTTTTTTTTTAAATATATATATAATATAGAATACCACCATAAGCAGACATTTTAAAATATGAAGTTTTACATTATGATAAAAAATTTATTAAAGAATTTTACAATATGGTGATAAGATATTTTTGTACCCACATTATGAAAATATTCATTTAGATAACTTAAATTTAACATTCATTTTTTTTTAAATTTAGATTTTTTTTTATTTTTTATTTTCTATCAGACAAAATGACCGGTTGATTAATGAAATATCAGACCACTGTAAAAATAATGGTATTATTAAAGTAAAATATTTATCAGTTTCACAACATACTCTATTATTAGTTAAAATTATTGAAAAGAAAATGAATGAAGAAAAAGGGAGATGGATGATGATTATAAATTTAATAAAGCAGTAAAAAAAGAAGTGTGATGTGATTCTTGTGAACATTTTTCTCTTGAATTCCATAAAACAAAAAGTCCTAGAATTAAATCACTTCATTTTGACCACTCATTGATTTCCCAACCCGTTTGAGACCAATTCTCTGTTTTTTACCATTCCAAATTTCCACATACATACTCTTCATTTTCAAAGAAACATCACTTCCCACCACTCAGCTTTTTCATTCTGCTCACTTTCTTTGACTTCATAAGGCCTTCTTCGTGGTCCAAGCACAACCGCACATTATACCCATTTTTAGCTTCACTCTGAGTTGCATGAGCTTCTAACTCATTCCTGTGTAAAGTTCCTTCCTTTCGGTTTATTACATTCTCATGATTTGAACCCTCTTCTGTTTCAAAGTTTATTGGTAGGTCCCTTTTTTCCTTTTTAATCTTAAAAACCTTGGCTTGATTGTCTTTTGATTCATTAGCAGTTCTACTTTTTTTTTTTTAATTGAATCATAGAATCTTTGCCTTTTTTTTATATTTTTTTCTCGGGTGGGTGGGGGTTGTTTTGGCCATTCCCAGTGGGATGGAAATTTCAGGACATGGAAAATTGATTTGAAATCTGCGAAAATGAATTTAGTCGGTTTTTGTGAAATTTGTTTCATTTTATGGATCTGGATTGATTTTCATGTAGTAGAATGAGTGAGCATTTGTGGGTGTCTTGTTATTTTCTGAGAATAATTGGGTGCATGGAGTTTATAATTCCATAGAATGGAGTAGTTTGGTTTATTAGCAACAGAGCATTTTGTGATATTTATTTTGAAAATTGACCAATGACATAGGAAAACTGAAGTAATTTATTGTTTGGTTTTGGGAGTGTGATTAACACGGTGCATATACAGCACAGGAGGTTTGTTAGGGGACCAGTTGATCCATTCTTATAAAGTCTACTGTTGCACTTTTACATTTAATTTGCAGTCCACTGGTGAATATTTGACCAGTAATAATGGTATCTGAGAGCAAGGAATGAGAGTGATGAGAATTGAGAGGAGTGAAAAAAGACATGGAAATGTAAATGAGGGTAAATGGGAGATTGTTCTGCTTGTATTCATTTATTGTTTCAAGTTGTGATCACTAGAGAATCTAATTAAAAAAAAAATCTGAAGTTGGTTTAGGGAAAGTTTTTCCCCACACATTATTTTGAAATTTTAGGTAGCTTTTTACGTGGAAATTCCATGATAAACTCGTGGTCCTACTAATTTTCTTTAGGCCTTTTTTGCAGCAAAAGCAATTCTATTCAACAATTGAATTCTGTACACAAGATGGGGTGTTTCACTGTCCTGAAATACAAGAAGCAAAAGATCAATAAAATCCGATACACCAAATGTGTCAGTGTCAGCCATAGCGAACATGTTCCTACAGTACTGCCTGAACCTGAAACTCGTACTCGTTCCCTGCAGTCTGCACCTCCTAGTTTTAGGAACAGAATGAAATCTACTCACCCCATTAATAAAGTCTCCAATTACAGAACACGGGCATTATCTGCTCCATCAGCTCTTGATGTGGCCAAACAATATACTCTTACCACGGTCAAGGTTGAGGAACAAGAGGAATCAAGATACAATGTGGGATCGCTGAAGGGGCAGCATTCATCTAGTCCACAACCTTTACCTCTTCCATCACACCAGGGTGGTGGTGAATTGAAAGCTACTAGCAGCTTTAAGTCAGGAATAGCTAGTGGTTCTCTATATGCTCCTGATGCAGCAGAACAGGATCCTTTGGCCTCAGTTGAGTATGAGGAACAAGAAGAGGCAAAACACCGAGTTGGATTGGTGAAGGATCATTGTTCATCTAATTCACTACCTTTGCCTCTTCCATCTCCTCAGGGTGGTGGTGTTGCATTGAAGGCTAATGTCAGCTTTAAGTCGGGGATGGCTAGTGCTCCTCTATATGCTTACGGACCTTTGCCTCTTCCACCTACTGGATTGCTTAGAAACTTTCCCTTTGAGGAGATTGCTGCTGCTT
This sequence comes from Macrotyloma uniflorum, assembly GCA_016859785.1. NCBI lineage: Eukaryota > Viridiplantae > Streptophyta > Magnoliopsida > Fabales > Fabaceae > Macrotyloma > Macrotyloma uniflorum. Next base: position 738,880 of record BDMB01000052.1, read on the forward strand.
GTCACAACTTCTCTTCAGATCGATGCATGTCTGAATGTCTTTCTTCTACCATATATAGTGCTTCATTTGGTGATGATGCTTCAAGTGCAAAGAAGTTTGAAGCCACTGTCACCCGCCTTCATTCGTCAACTCAGGTACTTTCATCTCTTGGTATTCTCATGCCTAGTAGAATGTGGACTGGTCATCCTAATGGCTGATGCTTCTATTACCAAATATATAGAAGTAACACCATATCTTAAAATGGCTAGAAGTCAATGTTTCATGCGCTTTTTGATAGAAGATTGTTATGCCTTTTGAAAACCATTTTAAGAGAGCCATCAAAGAGTTTAGGTTTCTCAACTGGTGTCATCCAACATACTATTTAGAAGCGGCTTCTAAACCTTGTTCTTCTTGCTGTCCTCCTTCCTCTGTTACGTCTCAGTCCACATTTGAATGTTTTCAAACCACTTTGAAATCAAATGAGGAAAGCTGTTAAAATTTCAATTTACTGATTCAAACGTAAATATGAATTATTGTTAGCCTTGCATTGAGAGGTTTATGATTTTTGTCCCTAGACAAAAGTTTGAAAGCAGCTGAGAACTTTCTGACATGGTCTATGTGTATGTAATGTCTGTTGCAGGGATTGAAGGAATTCATAAATGATTTAAATACCCTTGCATCTTTGCAACATCCAAACCTCTGTAAATTGCTAGGATTTCATGCACGTGATGGTTCTGAACCAAGGATGTTGGTTTATGAGAGGCTATGCCATGGAAGCTTGGACCACCAGTTGTTTGGGAGATCTGATGGTCCTTCAATTGATTGGAACTCACGAATGAAAGTCGCCATATGTGCTGCACAAGGTCTTACTTTCTTGCATGAAGAAGGGCCTTTCCAGGTAATAAACTTTCTGTGTTTTAGCTTTATTTGGTGTAAAATGTATGTCATATGTTCAAAACTTGTGGATTTTAGACCTCATTGAATGCTATTGGAGTGGAGTGAACAATTATATCAAGAGAAAATATTTTTCTAATACATTAAATATCAATTTAGGTTGTACATTTATATCTTTGCTGACGGACCTCTATCAATTGATTGTAGGCAATGTATAATGAATTCTCAGCAGCCAACATACAGATTGACAAAGATTTCAGTGCAAAGCTGTCTGGGTATGGTTGTGTTGGACGAATTCCTGAGGAAGAGATTTCAAGTAGTTCATGTGTAAGTTCCAAAAGAATAAATCATGAATTTTTCATCTGATATTTTCTACCTTTGAATCTTCTTATTTGACATGTAAAAGTATTCCATAAGTTTTATCCTCATTCACTCGGTTCTTGAATTTATTTTTGTACAGGCTGTTGGAAACCTGTCAGTGGAGACATTGGAAAGAGGAATTCTTACTCCAAAGAGCTATGTTTGGGGTTTTGGAATTATTCTTTTGGAACTACTTACAGGCAGAAAGAATGTTGATAGCCATCACCCCAAGGAAGAGAGGAACTTGGTCAAGTGGAGCCGGCCTTTCCTGGCCGATGATTGTCGATTGTCGCTGATCATGGATCCTCAACTTAAAGGTCGTTTTCCTCCCAAAGCAGCAAGAGCAGTAGCTGACATAGCACAAAGATGCCTCCAAAAGGAGCCATCAGAAAGACCCACCATGAGAACCATTGTTGAGCATCTCAAAGTGGTTCAAGATATGAAGTACTCATGTTGGTTCCCACTGCAAGAGCCAGCAAAACAGATGTCAAGATCACCAAGTCTTAATGGTATCAAATGTCTCACACCGACGTTGAGTTTCTCTCCCTCAGCAGCACCAGTAGCCACACCATCTGTTTCATCTCCAAGATGGTCTGCTGTGCCCACATTGCATCTTCCTCTTTACGCTTGTTCCTCCACTTTCTCTATGGACGAGCTAGGTAGGCCGGAAACCCGGAAGTCATCATCCTCAATGTGTAGGAGAGCTAGTGTTGAAGGATATTGATTGTCAATAATGTTCATTTTTATTTGATTTTGCTTGTTATTATCATTTTTGGTGATTCAACACAATTGTATAGGAGATAAAGGAATGGTTCTTCCATCTTGCTATTTCTCTCCATGAGATGTTATTTTGTAGATAGTGCAAAGGTTGGTTATAATGGCTCCAATTAGTTACCGCATTAATATTGATATAAAGTTTTACATGTTCTCCAACTCTATGTTCCTTTCTCCTCTCTACACTTTTTTTTTTTGTCTGCACGAACACCTTTTTCTCCACTCAGCACTAAACATGGCAAAAGGAAATAATATCAGTGAGTGTCTGCCCTGCCTATCCCCAACTTTGACAAAAAAAAAATTGATTTGATTGGTTTCAGGGATGGGGATGCATTTACCTCCCACCACCACAATAGCCTGTCTTGAAGAAGAAATCAACCTATATTCCTATAATAATTAAACTACAACAGTAGTAAAATTATAAATTTTAATTTACAATAATTTATTTTTTTATAATCTAATAATTAATATAAATTATTATTTTAAATTATTAAATTAAAAAAATAAAAACTAAGTCCCTTCCACTTATTATTGAAATAGATAAATCTCTTATAATTACACATTTATATAAACACACAAGACATGTATTTATAAATACATGAAATACTAGAAGTTGTTCTTTCACTTAACTGGTTTAATACTAACATACACCAATAGTTATTGAACAATATTCCTTTTCACTTGATTAATTCATAACTCATAATAAAATAATTAGTGTCAATATTTAATCGAAATAAAGTGAAATGGAAAGAGTATTTTTGAAAGAAATCACATAACTATTACATACATCAACCAGTCACATTAGTTCTGTACAGCACAACATTGGTGAAATGCCTTTCAAGCAGAAGGGCATTTCCCTTTTAAAAAGCAAGTAGTATTCAAACTAAACAGATGTGCTAAAAAACGAAAATAGGCGTCCTCTCCCTCCATATAACAAAAAAGAAGACAAACAATGCTATTCAGACTTACCACACATACCAAAAAAACAAAACCAGGTGTTCTAACAGTGCACGGAGGTGCTTTCCTTCAACTCCTTGCCTCACTAGTTTACAACCCTAAAAACACAAGCTTTTGCGTATATAGGTTATTGAGTTTTGGGGAAATTTCACAAGACACAAACGACAACAAAAATATAGACAACCAAATGAACCTTCTATAATTTTATAACTTATGCAAGAACGATTCTTGTAAAAAAATTTCGGAGTAAAAAAAAAGGTAAAAAGGAAAATGTAACTGTAAGATTTCATTAGAGCGAATTGTTTTGGTCTTTATCTTGCCCACTGTTATCTTCAGGACTGCTATCCTGCTCATGAATAACTGAAGCAGTACCGCAGTCCTCGTTGTGTCTTCCCTCACTCTCATTGGTTGTCTGTGCCTGCACATTTGAAGCTGAATTTGTTTGCTGCTCAGATAACAAACTAGTAAGGCCATTTTGCTTCAGGTAGGTCTCCAGCGGGAGATTTGCTTCTTCAAGAAGACTAGTCATGCTGACATTATTTGGCCCACCTTGCGCTTCTTCTCGATCAGGTTGGCAATTCAAGTCTAATTGTCCCTTGGCAGCTTCAGCCACATGGTCTTGACTCCTTGAGTCCAACTCATTTGGCGCCCTTACTTCACTCTCCAAACCATCAACTGGAGTTAAATGTCGTGAGGTGCTGTCTACTTCTGATTCGTCCTTGGTCCGCCATGATAACTGATTTCTCTGAGCAATCTCCGCTTCACGTTCAGATTGGCGCTTCTTCTTTCGCATCATAAGGGTTTTAAACCGACGTTTAACTGTCATGCACACATTGCAGGTGCAAGTAGGTTTGTGTTTGCCCTTCCCACTTGGTGGCTGGATACAGACAATGCAGGAACACCCAGGTCTATGCCGAGGATGTTTTGTGGTGGTAACTACTGGTGTTCTGCCCGAGTCACTTGCATCATCTCCCAGTACCGCTGCATTTGCCAAAGCATCCAGTCCTGAAGATTCATGTTCCAGGGCTGGTCTCTGACTTGCTGCCAATCTTTGTTTCTTGAATTCTATTACAGAATAAATAATTTAAGTATATTTGATATCATCAAGAATTTGTTGACAGGAAAAATATGCTAGCATGAATTCATAATAGTAACAGAATCATCATCCATGTCAAATTTCCCAGTTTCTTGAAAGAAGATAATTTAACTAAAAAGAGTAAGCATAAAAGACAAATTCCCAGGATGGAATCGGTTAATACAAACAACACTGCATGGAGGCCACTCCATATGACTAATCATTGTTGTCCAGCTCATTTTTGTCTTGTTACTGGTCATAAGGTTTTCAATTGGAGACTCAAGCTTCGTTAAGAATGTTTAAAAAGGTAGTACATGACATTTTAAAGCCATGTAAGTTAGGATTGGTATGCCAACCATTGAAAAATAGAAATATAAAATGCATGAGAATTCAATACTTCAATACTTTTAAACATCATGTGCATGTTTTAATTTTTAAGTTACTATAATTGCCATACAAATTGTGAGGATCTTCAAATATCCAAGTCTTTGTATGCTCATCGCCTCATTGTCTTATATTCTCATTTTAAAATTCCTTTCCAGATAGCTTTAAACTGATGCTGATATAATAATGCAGATATCCGTGTGCCTTCAATAACTTAGTATGGATTAGCAATAGCTAGGAATAAAACAATGGCTTATTAGAGATACCTTTCAATTATAAACTCTTTTGAGAGGCCTAATTATACATATCCCTAAGAAAACCTATTAACCAAAATATTCAAAACTTAAAATTTACAAGTCATTCCTCTGTATTAAATCACAAATACAAGTTTGTGGATCAAAAGAAAGTCTAAGTAATAGCCTGGGAAGTCTTCAGCCATATTTCAGTACAATTAGTAAATATGAATAGGAAAATACTGCCAGAAAACATAGCTTCATATTGCAATATTTTGCACAAGAAACCATTTCTAGTAGTATGTATTGGTCAAGTAACTAGGAAAGCATAAAAAAACGAGAAATGGATAAATACCTTTATTCAGCCTCAGAAGATTATCCAGCTCCCTTGGGTTCAATTCATTGGGAGCAGCACATGAACACCTGTTGACAACAATGCAGAAGCATGAAGGACTTAACAACTAAGTATTGGTATTAATAGAATTGCAGTATTGCACTATAAGGTCTTCTGCTCACCTGCTCTGATCCCATAAATTTTCCACACATGTCCACCTCGGCGGAATTAGTACATCAACAGGCAACTTCCGCCATTTTGAGCAACTATCACACTGCGTCCACTGCTCATTTAACCTGAGGTCCAATCACACTCCAAATTGAAATACTCAATTAAAAAAATACAAGTTTATGCATCGGTATAACTTCTAAAAGAAATCATAAAGTTAAATAGAAAATAAGAAAATAGGAGGAATAGGAGGGACCGTAAGAGAGGAAAAACCTGACACATGCAAATAAAAAAGAAAAAAAACTCTAATGTACATATTCATCTTACCCAGCTGATCTAACTACGAATATACTCCTCTTTCCAAAGACAGGAGGTTCCTGCAAGAATTAAAAAGCAATATCTTAAACAGGTTATATAATAAAATTTACAGTTATTTACTAAGTAAACTAATTAAGATATTAGTGAAGCTGAGATACTACCCCCAATAATTGGTTAGTATCATGACATAATTAATATATGTAAAGTCAATTTTTCTTATTAAAGGAGAATGTTAAAGAGTGCCCTTAGGAAACTAAAACAAAAACACATTCAATGAAAAGAAAATATTTATTATATTAAGAATAAAAAAAATGTTACATTTACTATTTTAAGTAATTGAAAGCATTTAATAAAGTATAATAAAGTTTCTTAATTAGTGTCTTTAAGAAACTCATCAGCAATTGAAAAATCTTAATCACATCACCGACCTAATCTGAGGTTTGAGAAACCCATGCCTTCATCCCTTCTTGTTGGTCATCCCCTACCCATTTGCTAGTATTTTTCCTATACACATACATGCCCTAAAAGCAAAGACTTTATATAACCTGAAACTAGAGTGGTATTTTAACAGGTACAAACTAGATGACTGTTTAAGCAAATTCAGGAAATTGCAAATATTAGGAGAGGTCAACTACTGATGTATGCTGAACTACGCATATTTGAGAAGTTCTGACCATTTACAAATCAAATTTTCTTCTTTAGATTTAGACTCACCTAGACAGAAGAAGTTTATGATAAGATGAATGCATTAAGAAACTCATTACAATGAAAAAGCCCATACATATTTATTTGGGTCAAAATTGGTGTCTGAGTTAAACATAAAAGACACCAAAAATATCAATTTAACCTCTCAAGCACACTAATAGAATGGATGAATTTCATAAAGATTACAGCCTCTTCTAAATTGTTTACTTACTTCATATTCTTCAAAAACGTGATCCTCAATCATGACAATGCTTGGCTTAACAGTAGGAGGTGGTCGGAGCAAATCCTGAGCCTCTTCCCAAGTAAGTTTCAGCTCCAGTGCATCCTGGCTATCAATAAGCAACCTCTTACTTTTTGACCCAATATTCCGAGTTCTTTTCTTCTCAGGAACCATCACAGGTGGCAAAGGCAACCCCTCTCTTTTCCTGCTTTCTGGCATGTCAATGTTATGCCAATTCATGTCACCACCAGCTGAGTTCCATTTTTTAGACAGCGCATTTAGGTGGGTTTCTGAACATCCCTTTTGTGACTGAAGAAGGCCAGAGTAACCACTTAATATAGGTAGATTCTCATAAACACCAGAATAGGAAGTTTCACTTGAATGAGAACCATTGGGCATATTAGATGGTAGTGTTTCCTGCTTAATAGGTGATTAAATACCAATTCGGAAAGTTTGAGTTTGCTATATGAACTATAAGTGACTGTTACCTGTACTGCTGTAGAATTTGTTGCCTTCCTAAACCCCATTATAAGTTTCCCCTCAGGATCCATACGGCTAAATGTTACTGCAGAAAGTTTAGAAAAAAAATGTTTAATAAATTTTGTAACCAAATTTCAAGACGAAACTAAAATAAAAATAGAAGCAACCACAAGTTGACATTGAGACTTAGCAATGATACAGAAATCATATTTTTCAATGACAAGAACCAATCAAATAAATCCCCAACAACATGAGCCACATTTTGTTAAGTGGTGATGGTACTTTGTCCAAGGAAAAAAAATCAGTGGAAGTTACACAAACTTCATAAACTTCCTTAGAACATAAAGTAAACAAAACAAAACAAAACTCATTAAGAAAACCATTGTGGTTAGTATCTTAAAACAGAATGTCTTTTAGGTATGGTTATTGACTAGTTAACACATTGAGTGAAAAATTTGCAGAGATTCTTAGAAAATGATATTGATTAGTCAACACCATTTTTGTAAAAGATATGTAGTTGGTATAATCTTAGAAAATGAAAGTTTCCATGTGGTTTATCTATTCTTAGAATGGGTAATTTAACAAATTAAGGGATTCTCAGTAAAATATACCAGTATCTCCAGCTTGCAATTGCATAGACTGAATGCAGGGGGTTACGCCTTCTAAAACATACATCCTGCTGTTATTATTTGGCCAAAATCTAAATTGAAACATCCATTCTTTTCCTTTCACATCTTGGATTCGTAAAGGAAGACCCTCTGGTTGAGAGATTGGAGGGAAATATGCCTGTACAATTATTAGTTCTACCAAATTACAAGACTCGTCAAGAAAAATAACTTTTAGTGGAAAAATTAGTTAATATAAAATGACAACATCAAACAGTTCAACATATGTGTTAGGATAAATTACTTCAGCACATGCTTTCGGTAAAACCAAGCGACCAATTCGACCAGCATCACTTGCACTAAGCATCTTTTCAAAGAGTGGCACGATAGTGGAATTTGAACTTGAACATATCATGAATCATGGTTAAGGAAATAGTAAAGTAAAGAGTAACTATCAAAACAATAATAAATTAATCAACCTGCATAAGTATCTTGCCAGTTATTAATAATTTATAGAACTAGTTACAATGTAGGATACTCTCCTGATATTTGTTGCAATTCTTGATCAGTAATCCTAGGCCAATAACGCGGAAGCAACTGATTCCTTCCCCGTCCTTCAGCAGGTGGCCTTGCTACACGAATCTGGGATACGATGCCAGCATTTACTTCTAAGCCTGTGCCAATAGTTGACCTAGGGGGCTTAGGTAAAAGATGGCGAGACCTTGACCCCAATAAAAGTGGAGATGTTTTACTTTGTTCCCTTTCATCAACGACAGAACTATGAAAGGGGTTTGAATTTCCTAAAGGAGTAGCAAGGGTCATACTTAAATTTGTCTGTGCCAACGATTCATAGAGCATTTCTGTGTCTGCCTTGCAGCTCTCTGCTTTGGAAGCCTTGGACGATCCATTAGACTCATAATGAAATTGTGATATCAAAGTGCTTCCAAGTTCTTCAACAGAAGGTAAAATTTCTGGTTTAATTTCAGTAGAAGGTCCATCTGTTTCAACATTATGAGGTTTGAACCAGCATCGGAGACCATCATTCTCTGCATAATGCACTCCTTGCATACCCCTCACATTTAATTGGTTAGCCAGAGCAGTGCACTGCTGTACACTGACATTTATTACCTTTGGTATCCTGGATCCATTAGGCTTTTCATTGCTCGCAATCTGTCAAATTATCATCGTCAATTTTGGGAATCATACATGTAAGAAGCAAAACCTATTTATGGAGCACATATTTGAATTGCAGAGCTTGCATAACAAAGTTTTTATTTGTTCGCTAGATCATAGAACACTCAATTTACCTCTAACTGCTAATCAATAAATTAACTTATCAACTTCACGATGATGCAAGTTTCAGTTGAAATTAACCTGGAAATTAGGGCCTTCTATCTAACAATATATGCATTGATCCATTTGAAGGAGTTGTGAAAATCAATAAAGGAACAATATGTTCATGCGTTTGCAAAGTGGTGAACATAAATGGTTATTTAAATAAAATGGTGAAGTTATTTTACAGGTTGAAGTCCTGAATTCCTTGCACAGCTTATACAGCTTACACCACCAGTATCTAATAATTCAAGCTGAGACATAGAAGCAATGCATCCACAATGGAGACGCTGCAGATAAAAGAACATATAGGATCATTAAGCATAGCGCCTGGAACCACCAAAATTGGGGTGCAAAAATGTTATGCCAGTCTTATATATACTCAGACTATGCACCAAAATCAAAATATTTATGCACTCTACCTTGTCACATGAAGTGCATTCTCTCCAACCAGAATCATTTGAGTGGAACATATCACAATATGTTGATTGCTCATAAGCAGAACTACAGCAGAGAAAAAAAAATCAAGAGTAAGAATCTGAGCATGAATTTGTCTCTTGGTAATGTCCAATTTCTATAAAATAAGAGAAGGTTTGCAGACTTATTGATCCAAGCCAATAGTTAATCTAAAGGACACATGTTATCATGATGACATTGATTACACTTTATGGAATTCAAGTTTGAAAATGAAAATTGTAAGAGCAGTTGTGTACGAAAACTGTGAATAAATTGGTGAAAGCATATGCATTAATTTCAATAATTTATTATGAAATTATCATACGATGTGATCTTATATTCTTTCAATGTTTCCTGAACAGAATTATTTTAGGCACCATTCAAATTCAACATGATTTTAACAATAAACATTCAGCAAGATGAAATCCTTGTTCAACTGTATCTCACACAAGTTTTACATTAGGACACTCTACTCATACAATTACCATGTTTTTCTTTACTATTTCCTCCGGACTGTATTACAGGACACTTTAGAAAAAATCAGATAAAGAAAAACAATTAATTCATCTAATTATATTGATTTTTTTAATTTATTTTTACTAACTTCTCATTTTTATCCTTCTTAATTATCATTAAATCAATTAATAATAACACATATAGTCATGTATTTGATAGGACCATATAGGAAAAATTAAAATTAAATTTATTAAAATTGTAAAATGCATAATATTAAAGAACAATTTTTTTTTTTCAAAATTATTCCTTATAATATTATAAGACCTCAGAGAGTATTAATTTCTGTTCCCACTTTTCTGGAAACTTATGCTACCTCGCATTTATTAAAAGTAAAAAAAAAAAAAAAGGTTATTTAATAAGAAAAGTATGAAAAGTTTCACACGGTAAATCATAAAAACATCCCATAAACAACGTCATAAATTGTGGTCTCTGGTCAGCAGCCACAATTAAGATTTGGCTACCGAATTTTACCTACGGCAATTTCAACCACTAACAACATAATTTAAGTAACAAAAAGAAAAGAAAAAAACATAAAGGCGTGTAAACGCCACTACACTAACTTTAGAAAATCGGAAGGCCAGAGAAGAAAAAAAGGTAGCCACGAGTCAACCTATGAAAGATTTAAATTAGCAACTTCAAACTACTCTTAAGTAGAAATAAAAATAGAAAATCAAAATCAAAAACCCCTCAAACATCAAACGATTAAACAACAACAAAGCCACAAATCACAAATTACTCCAAAGTTATAATCCACTGTTGTGTTCCGTACAACCACTTATCAACTCACGCGCACTGATCGATTCGAAATCTAGAGTATCATTACCCGCACTTATCACAGAGATCGGCGAATTCGCCGGATCGCAGGGCCCAGCCTTTGCGCCACCGAATCGTGGTCAAGGTGGCGCACGCCCCGTTCATGCAGCTCCTTGACTCCATTTTCAACTCCAATTCCACGCGCTCTGCATCACACAACAAAAACCCGAAAAATCAAAACGCAAAACCCTAACTGTCACCTCACCGATCGCTCAACGCCGGACACGAAATCCAGCGACAGAGAACAGACCGTACGTAAATTAAGCCGGAGAGCGAGGCTCCTTTGGCCACTCCGCGTCGCCGGAAGTTCACGACGAGAAGTTCCGGGGTCACCGGAAGTCTCTACTAAGTGAAAGCGGCGCGAGTGGTAAGGTTTGGGATTCGCATTCGCCTGGAGCAGCGGTGGCGAGTATGATCCGAAGGTTGTTGGAATCTGAACGGAGGAGAGGAACGGAACCGGAGAGAGATTTGAATGGACGGTAACCGGAGAGAGAATAAGAGAGGGTTAAACGGAGAGAGAGAGAGAGAGGGAGAGAGAGAAAGGAGGCGTGTGCATGCAGAATAAGAAAGAAGAAAGAAAGAGGCACCAAAATGCATGCACGATGATTATACTTCAAGACTCGGCCAACTCCCCCACTTGCTTCTTCTTTTTTTCTAATTTTTAAATTATCATCATTATTAGAATTATTATTCTTTTTCTAACTTTTATTATCATCAATATCATTGTGGTTGCTTTGTTACTGTTATTCATTCTTTTTTTCTATTTCTTTTTTTAGATAATGTTTGGTATAATAACTAAACACTCCTAAGTGTTAATATATTGTTAATATATTTTTAAAAAGTAATGTATATATATAATTTATTGATATTTACTGTATATTATGAACAATGAGAATAATTTCTTCCTTAACAATCAATTAAAATTTTATTAATTTTTATTGTTAATTAACAGTAAGTATATTGTTTTTAAGAAAGTTAAACAATCAATCATGTATTTTATAATTATTTACAAATTATTTATAAAACTAAGATTATAAGGCAAATAGTTTAATTAAAAAAAAAAATGTTCCCTATTGTTAAGTGTATACATGGACAGAGGGCCCTTAAAGGAAATACAAGAAAGGAAAGGGTTGTTTCTTTTTCTTAATTTTTAAATTAAAATTTTAAAATTTTCTTTTTCAGAAATGATTATTTAAATTGAGATATGTCTCTTGCTTATTCATGTAAACTCTTCTATTAAAATAAAATGAAGACTATTTTCTATATATAAATTAAAAGTACAATTTTCTTTACTTCACTCATAGATTCACAATGATTAAGAATAGATTTTTTCACACACTTATTTTCATTGATTCTTTATTTCTAAATTAAAAAATTAAATATAAACAAAATTAATCAAATATAATTTTTTATTATTAAATATTTAAATTTATTATTTTATGCATAATTTTTGTTATTTTTTAAATATATCAAGGTAAGCAAAAATGTTTAATGAAAAAAAAAAACATTACATTCACTATGTACGCTTAGAACTTCCACACATATTAGTTTATTACTCATTCTCTTTATAAATGTTATTTAAAGGTTTTTATAAAATCAAGAAATAATATAAATTTTTTATTTAATAGAATATTTATAATATCATATTTACATTTTTTATTTCTATATTAATATATATATATATAATATAATATTCAAAATTGTGATAATTAAAACATTTCGTCGTATAAATAATTTGTATCAAATTATTAAAAGAATAACATTTCTGTATCCAAAGTAGCATAGAATAGATAGAAGCACAAAAACATAAACTGAATCATTGGAATTTGCATAATAAGATGCATACCCTTTAACTTATGGATAAAATGAAGTTTCTTTTTTATTATTTTTTTCGATAACAGGGCCAAGGGAATATGAAGCTTCATTTTTTATGCAAGGATGAAATGAAGTCTCATTGGTTGTTATTGATATGACTTTTCTTCTAGGGGTCAGTAGAAAAGGGAATTAAATTAAATAAAGGGTATCCTTTTTTTAGAGAAACAATTTTGAGAAATATTAAAAATAGTTTATTAAAAGGAATTAAATTAAATAATAATTATACGTATAATTATACTTTATTTTTCTTATTTCAATCCATCAGTTGTACGTACCCAAACTAAAATATGCAAAGTAACATATAAATGCACATAAATATAGCATATAATGGGGAAAATGCGACCCTAAAATGCGCCACTTAAATTAGTTGCTTTTGGTGTAATTACTATAATATCCTCTGCCAGCCACAACATAGGACTCGGATTCACTCGTCAATCAGGATTGTCCATTTTCGTCCATTCGTCTAATTTCGATTTCAATGTGGACCCCGATTTAACATTGATTAACCTTTCGACCTTACAGTATAAACAATATCTATGTTTATCACATTCCTCTAATTTCAATTTCCATGTGGACCCATTTTTTATCAGATAATAAATTGAATCACATAATGCAGCTAAAATAATTTATCATCAATCATGAATAACTTCTAGTTATGCTTGTAGAATAGTTAGTAGAATAGTTAGTGCATGATTCAAAATCTTGATTTTGTTGTTATTCTACACTAAGGGAAGTAATCATCTATGATTACTTTTTCTTAATTTTTTAATTTATCTATTTAATTATATTGTTTAAATTACTCATATTTCTAATTATATTTTGGAAATCAATTCTTTTATTACTTAACCTTTTTATTTTAGAAACAAATATGATATCATAGAATTATTCTAAATTAAATTAAATTAAATTTGATGATGTAATAATGTAATGTGATGACGAAGAAAGAAGAGAGGGTGATGCAAAGAGGAATAAGGTTTCGAGTGGACAGGTAAAGGACAATGACAGAACCATCTCCATCTCTCTCAGTAAGTTCGTAGTGGCAGTGGCCAGCCACGCGTGTTCGCTCTCTCTCTGGCTGCGCAATTTTATCATCTAAGATTCTTCTTTTTTTAATTCATGGATACAAATAAATAAGAGATCAAATGCAAATTTTCCTAATTTTTATTTTTAACATAATAATAATAACAGATTTTCTGGTCGTTCTATCATAAATTTATTCATCTTTCAATTTTAATTAGTTTAGGGTTGGAACTTATTTTAAGATAAAATAATTTTTTACGCAGCCTTTTCAAGTATATAAACACCCTAATGTCTGTAATTTGTTAATTTATTATATGATTAGATCCATTTGATATATTAAATTATTATAAGAATATAAGAATAGAGTGTAGTTTGTGGAGATGACCTAACACAATGTATGGATCATTTAACGTGCAACGAAAATATCTGGTGGATTTGATCTGATGGTGAATTTGCGAGGAAGCATGAAGTGTTGTTATCTTCAACATCCTTATGATAACGAAGAAAGCATCCATTTACAAAGTTGGCACTTAATTCTTCTTGATTGGCCTTAGATTTTTCTTTTCCTTCTTTTTGGCAACGTTGTATTTCTTAAATTGAACGCTGAATCAAATTTCGGAGTAAGACTTTTTTTTTCCCTTTCAGAGAAAAATATAAAAAAAATATGTACCTTTTTATTCTTAGGTTCTTTTTGCAAATTTGTATTATTAAAACTTTGTAATAATAAAATAGTGATTAGGATATGTAGAGTGAAAAAATTGAACTTGTTTTAATCATAAGAAAAATGTATTTTTCTTTATATATATATATATATATATATATATATATATATATATATATATGATTTCGAAAAATAAACTGGTAACGATTTATCAGATAAACACATATTTTGGAATAAAATTTATTACCATATTTTTACTTTAATTTTTTAATACTAAATTTTATATATTTCTATTTTTATATTATATCTTTTATTTAAAATCTTTGTATAATGAAAAAAAAATCACAAATTTTTTATTATTATAAATCTATTAGTAAAAATTTTTTTATAAGTTTTTCATAACTTTTGTAAAAAATATTACTAAAAATTTTCTTATTAATTTATTTATGAAAATAATTTCATAAATTTATGAAAAAAAATTTAAAAATAAATTTATAGAAAAATCTTCTATAGATATTTTCTAAAAAAATTTATGGGATTTTTTTTTTAATTTAAAATTATAATATATTTCTCAGTATTTTTTATTAGAGTTTGTTATAATTTAAATAATGAAACCTATTAAATATTAAAGATTAAAAACAAAACACGTATTCACGTTTAATATTTTTAATATAATATTCAAGAAGTTTATTCTTTAAATAATTTAATATCTAACAAGTTAAATTAAAATGTCAAATAATGCAATAAAAAAAATTAATTTAAATTATTTAAAAAGAAATTAAAATGTATAAACTAAATTAAAATAAAATAAATTATCTAATAATTATTACATTCAATTTTATTATTTTTTTATTGATTCTCATTTTCTCCATGTTGTTAATCATTTTGTTCATTCATTTAATTATTGTTGCTCCTAATTATTTTTGAAGAAATGTCTGAACTGTTTTTACTTCCTGGAAAAAGATATGGAATAAAAATCTTAATAAATTTCTTAAATTTTGAATGCAAAAAGACTAATTGATGTTTCAACTACAAGTCATTCTCTAAGTATATTAATCTCTTCAATATCATAAAAATAACTAGAAGATGTTTGTGTAAACTTAAGGATCTTCATTAATATAAATAGGAGTAAGATTGTCAAACTCATATTCCATCTAAATCCTTAGTTTCTCCTCTTCACTAGGGTCTAAGAGTGTAAGGACCCAGTAATAGTTAGACTAAATGAGACAGTGAGTTTAAGTGGTGAAAATGTGAAAGTGTTTAATAAAGTTTTAAAAGAATTATAAATAAAAGAATCAAACCCTTCAACCTGTATTATTTCAAATCCAGCATCTCTCTAAAACCCTTTTCTCTCAAATCTCTCTACCTTCTCTCTAACCTATCTTCCTCCTTCCTCATCCTTTTCAAGATCCAAAGGTACCAAATCGAAGCTTGTGAAGAGTAGAGCACATCCAACCAATTGGAATCTTGATTTGGGTAGGTTTTCCTTATTCTACTCCTATTTTTGCCCAAACTGCTTTGCCTTGCATATGGGTCTTGCTCCGCTTGCATGTGGTCTTTCCTCCATCAATATAGCTCTATGCTAACTTAGGTTCTTAGATATGTGTTTGGTTTGTGAATCAGGTACTTGAGAAGTCAGTTAGAGCACCTGCAACTCTATCTAGTAGGAAGGAGAAAAATATTTTAGATTTTAGAAACAGGTAAGGGAAGCTAGCCTTAAGTTAATCCTTATAGTGTTTAGGGAATTAAAAATGAAATTGATTTTGGTAGCTGTTTTCGAATGTTTTCCCTTGGATCGGATTCTGAAATTCTGATTTGATGAATGAATGTGCACTTTGCCCATATTTGAGGGCTATTCTTGTTATCACTCTTTGAAGATTCAAGAATGGTCAAGAATTCAAGTATTTTAATAATGATCAAGAAATTCAAGAATCAAGGACATTAAGAAAATTCAAGTTGGAAGCAAGCTCAAAGACATAGAAGACTTAGTTTATAGTTAGGAGTGAATGATTTCAAAAGGTAATCATCACTCAGCTCAGAGTATTTTCTCAAGAAAAATATTTTTGAAAAACTATAAAAATCACTGAAATAATCGATTATACATAGAACATAATCGATTATGATTTTGAAAATTTTTTTAGTAACTTTGACTCGGCAATAATCGATTATGTAATCGATTATGCCTTTTGGAAAATAACAAGCATGCGGCAATAATCGATTATATAATCGATTGTGTGTTTTTGAAAATAAAATGCTTGCGTCAATAATCGATTATGTAATCGATTATGTGATTTTAAAAATGAAATGCTTGCGGCAATAATCGATTATGTATTTCAAAACTGAAAGTATTTCTCTCGGGGATAATCGATTATGTCCATAATATAATCGATTATGTTCGAAAATTTTTGAAAAATAAACTTTGCGAAAAATCCTCCTAAGATAAAGGAGAATCTTTGATTTTATTTTCTGAACGTTGTGAGGCTCTGAACAGAGTAAAAGATTTGATTTCGAATTTAAAATAAAATAAAGAATATTTTATTTGAGAATATTTGATTATTTAATAAGCATATCAGGATTTTTCAGAAAACAATATTCATACGCTTTCTTTGACACATTCTCTTTTGAAAAGCTTTACACTTTTTCTCTAAGTATCCTGAGCCACAAAATTTATGTTTTGAAAGAGAAAATATTTTTTTGTGCATTAATCTTTCTGAGAAAAATCTTGAGGATACTCTTGAGCAGAGCCGGTGCTACAGTTTGGAAGCTTCACTCCAAGTGATATCTTTTCTATTATAATCATCCTCTGAGGCTGTTCAGAAGATGTGTTTTTCTCTTTCCTTGTGTGATTCAAGGAAAGTATTTCATTCCTTGTGTGACTAAAGGAAGGTGTTTCATTCCTTGTGGGACTCAAGGAATGTGTGGTAATCTCTTATGGGTTTTCAAGAGATTGTGAGGTCTATCTTTAATTTTGTATTTTTGCATGTTTCACTTGTGATTAGTGGTTGTAAAAATTCGAATAAATTAAAGATATAAGAGTGTGGGATCATCTCAGGTTGAGGTGATTGGGAATTGGACGTAGGGTTAAGGATTTAACTTGAACTAGTATAAATTCCTGTGTTCGTCTTTCTTTCCCTCATCTTTTAATTTTCCGTTGTGCTTTATTAAATATCTGCTAGACTAATTAATACAAGAGGGATAAAATTTGAATTAAATAAAAGTTAAAGTTTTAATTTTTATTGCATCAATTCACCGCCCCTTTTTATGCTACTTGGTAACAGTTCTATGATTTATGAAATTGTCAAGTGTGATGTTGTGTTCAATTATGTGATTTGTGTTATACTATGTACTTGTGAATTTGGAATGAAATTTGTTATGTTACTGAGAAAATTAGGATGAATTAATTCTATAGTAAATTGGGTAAAGTTTGTTTCAAGCAATCTATTGAGTAAACAGTGAGAATTGAAAATAAGGGCATTTGAATGGTTGTTGTTGTGGCCAACTGTACCTGAATTTGCTGAGGATGTGAACCTGATCTTCTTATTTTGAGATTGATTTGTATCAAGCTGATGATACAGTGAATTTGTTGTGTTTTGTTATCAAGTTGATGATATAGTGAATTTGTTGTATTTTGAGACATGAGATAGAGATGAGATGTGAAATTAAATAATGATATTTATGTTGGCATGAGGCCTTGGTGCTCCTATTGAGGGGAGCTTAGTTTGATAAATGAGTATGATGTTGGTAAAGTAGTGTGTATGAGATTAGGGATATGTTATAGCGTATCCAGACCTTAATGACTCTTTAGGTCACATAGACTAAGATTGTCATGTGGTGAAGGTCGATGGAGGTCTTACCAATTGTCTTTAAGATAGTTGGTGAGGCTATCTTGATGTGTGATGGGTGTGGAGATGTTTTGTTGATGATCCTGGGGTGAAAAAGACTCAGTGGTCGGCCAGTTAGGCCCGTGGTCCTAGAGTACACATCAGGTGCTAGCCCTAGATATCCGAAATCCATACTGTCTTCCGAAAGACGTCGGTCTTGATTCTGATTGTGATTTAAAGGTGTAAAGCCTTTGGTAGGCCCTTACACTTGTGTGCAATTATGTATGCTTCTAGATTAATGGTTTTAAATAAATATTATGGTCCTATTTTATTTTCACTAGCTTAACCTTTTGTGTGCATTGTGTTTTGAACTGCTATAATCGTGCCTTGCACGGGAGCAGATAGCAGGTCTTTAGTGGAGCCATCTATGAGGCAGAATTGGAACTAAGATTACCCACACCTTAAATGCTTTGGAAGCTAGTAGTAGGAATCTTAGTTATTTTGAATTGTAAGTTATTTTGAAGGACTGTAATAGAAATAGTTTCTATCCTTTGTATATAATGAAGACCTTATACTTATATAATTATATTTTCGTATTTCTTGGTATGTTACAAGGAGTGCATTCTGAACTACTAACACATGATGAAAGATGAGACCTGACATCAACAAGTTTAACTTGAAAATGTTCATGTAATACATAAACAACTAGTATTTCATAAATATATTAAATATTACCAATAAAATATATTATTATAAGAGATACTTACATGAGTCCTCTTAAATTTATTATCAACAAATTCAACAATAATTTTTTTATGTGTTTTTTCAAAGAATTCATCAACGAATAGAGTTCGACTAATTTCCTTTAACTGAAAATAAATAAAAAACTATAAATAAATATATGCAAATATTGTTAATCAATTTTATAATGTATGTATTATGTGGATAGCAGACTCATGGATTCTAATAGATTAAGAAATTGTTTTATATACTTTTTTCAATCCATGTTTATTAGTATTTAAAGCTTTCCTAAACATCTCAGAAAATTTATGAAATGATTAAATCCATTAAATTCATAATTTTATTAACCAAATATAATTAACTCCATAATTACCTTCTTCTAGTTTCTCACAATCCTAATATATATACTATTCTTTACATATTAATAATAAAATAATGTGCTAAAAGAGAAAAATAGAAAAAAATATTTCTCTTCAAAACTGATAAAAAACCAAATTATGAAAGAGATAAAAAATAATTAAACATTTAATAATTATTAATCACCACAATACATGAATTTTAAATTTTTTCAACATCCTCATGTTCAATTAGATAAAGATAAAAAAAAATCATAAAAATATGAAAAAAAAAAAGATAAGATAATGTTATTTCAGAAAAATATTTTAAAGATAGATAATGACTATTTTCTAAACACCTATATAAATAAATAAACTTATTACCTACATAAAACAAAAATGTTTTTTTTTTTTTTAAATCAGTTTTATTCTTTATTTCTTTTAAATTATATAAAGAATTTAACTTTAAACTTCATTACATATTATTTAGAATTATCTAATCTTAATTAATCAAATACTTATATCTATCTTATAAAATATTAAATCTAAACTTAGAAAGAATCATATTATAATAAACATTACCTCATCATATATATTTAATGTATCTAAGTAGAGAGTATCTTGTTAAAAAATTATACCTACAAAATAGTTTTATTATCAACCAATTTTATTATTTAATTAAAAATATTTTGATATTTAAATGATAGTTAAAAATAATATAAAAATTTATATTAAAAAAACTTAATTAACTACATTTTTTTTTATCGAACTTCTCCATTAATACTTAAGAAAAAATTTGATATTTTTTATAAGTTAAATTTAGATTATTCATAAATTAAATATAAAGTTTTAGAAAATAATACGAGAAAGCTTTTAAAAATTAATTTATATTAAATTAATTTTTACTTATAAAAAAATTATTTCAATTTTTTATTTATTTTCTCTCGTAATAAGACTTATATAGACAAACTCGTCGAAAGATACCTATAATCCATAACTTTTGATATGCTATAATAAATTTGCAGTTAAAACTATCTTTCCTTTTGAGGTGATAATTTTTTAATTAAAGTTATTTTTTCAAACTATGAAATTTGATTTTTCTTTTAATCAATGTTTTACACCTAAAATTTCCTATATGATCATATGTACTAAATGATTATAAGACTCAGAAATTTACAAAATTATTGTTTATTTAATAATTTAAAATTCTATAATTGGAAATATTCTCTTTATACTAATATTTTATTTATTTGGTGCCCACATAAATCTTTGTCAAATTTGATTGAATTCGGGTAAACTTAGAAATTAATTTATAATAATTTTTTTTATGATTTCAATTTATATACTTTTTTTTATGATTATATTTTAATTTAAATAATATATAAAAATAATTTATTCATAGTTTAAAATTATAAAAGTATAAATATATAAAAAATCCTTAAAAGACAAGATTAAAAAATATATTTAAACCATTGTTTTGATTTGATCAATGGGGATATATCATAAGAATATATCGCGAGTTTTATGCAATTTCTACCCATAAATGCCACTAGGCTCCTTTAAGGCTTTTATCTTTTACACTTACTTAACGTGTTCAAGGAATGAACAAATTCAATGCTTACTTGATAAAATGTTATTTCGTAGCGTAAGGAAATGAACAAAACCCAGTCTTTGACCTTGAAAGCATTAATCATCAAAGAAGATAGAATTGAAGAACGATGCTAGAATCATCTCAGTCATCAAAATTCTGAGCCATTACAAGGACCCTTATTTTCCTTACAATTGAAGTTTTTTCTTTTTAATCCACTTAATAATCCGAATGAAACTTCAATTCTAATTTAAAAACAAACTCTAAAAGTTTGTGCTTAATGATCTTCAAGACAAAGCATGTTTGTTCCATTATTCATTAGTCATTACAATCATCTGATACTAGTGGAGCAAAGTCAGATACAAATCTATGTTTAATCATAGAGAAAAGGACAAAAAATAGAATGAATGTAAGAAAAGTGGAAGCACTAGTTAGAACCTTAGTGATCTGCTGAAGGCCTTCCAAGAGAGTGGATTCCTAGGATCTGGAACATGTTTCCTTTCTCCACCACCACTACTCTTTCTGCCAATAAAGGGTCTCAGCAATTTCTTCAGAACCTTATTCAGCCCTGACACACGACAACGTCTTTGCTTGGCATGATTCAAGAGAGGTATTGTTGGGGTCACACTGAGGTGCCTTGAGTGTGGCACAGACCTTGGAAACCCTGGCTCTGATAGGCTCCTTTGCAGCATGGCCTTGTTGAGGTGAGACTCAAATGACAGCCTCTCAAATTGGTCCAACAGGGTGCTTTGTTCATCGCCAAATCTCTTCCGGATCTTTGCCACTTCATCCATTGCTCGTTGCTTCTGAAACTGTTGCTGCAGAATCATTTTTCTTTAGGTGGTGGCTTTATACATGAAAATGTGTGGCATTGGAGGCTTAAAGGGGTGAGAGTTTTTCTTTTATATTGTGTGTTTGTCTTAACTTTTTTATAGGGTGGGTGATATGTGTAAAATGCTAGGACTCCTTGTCACAGCAAGGTATCAGATCCACCAGTGACCATGACAAAGTGCAAATAGTATTTGGAACTTCTCATTTTCCTTGGAATTCTCTACTTTAATGTCATGTTAAAGACTCACATTATTTCTAAGTGGAACCATCTAACTTCACCTGTTTTGACCCAACATTAAATCTTGTCTTACAATTCGTATTTTTGGTAGATATACACTGTTTTATTTTCTTAAGAGTATGAGTTTTCACCCTCATTTTGATCGTGCACCAAATTAACTTTAAATGTTTGTTTTAGTCTTTTAACATTAGATTGATGTTCGATATATACTTCTATGTGATCCTATAATAACTTATTCAAGATATTTGATCCTTATATTTTTAAAAAATTAATTCGATCCTCCAATTTTTGAAAATATATGATTTTAATTATTTATAAATTTTATGATGATAAATAAATATTACTAAATATAAATAATGATTAAAATTATATTTAATTATTTTATATTTTTTTTTAAAATAAAAAATTATCATTAAATATTAAATTTAGATATTAAAAAATAAGAATCAAATCACTTATTTTTAAAAATTAGAGAAATAAATTGATTAGATATATATATATATATAAGTGAATAATTTAAATAAAATCTTAATTAATAAATATACAGTTGTGCAAATTTTTTTAAGTCCATACATAGTATTACTAGCATCAGAAAGAATGTTAATTTATACAATTAAACAGAGCCCCCATGAATGGACATTCTTATGGATTATTCTCAAGCCCGATTCCTCCAACCGTCGTAGCTAGTAACAAGTATTTGGGCCGTTTTCAATTGAGGCAACTTTGATATGGCCACTGGGCCAGACCAAATTTCACAATTATAATAAGTTCAATTCTATTTTTATTTTTACTTTATTTTAATTAATATATATATATATAATGAATATAAATAAATAGTATAGAATATAAAAATTCATGAATGCTACTCTATCTTGCATATAACCCATTGATAACTAATTCATATTTATTGAAAATTTGGTTAATTTAATTAGTAGTATTAATTTTTTTAATTTTAAATATTTTTAAATTACTCTTAAATAAAAATAAATGAGATAAAATAAAATTATTCAAATTTTATTTTTCAAACTAAAATTTCAATTATTTAATCTTTATAAGAGATAAAAAATATCGTTCATAAAATTTATTACTTGTTAATTAAAGTTATTTTAATAACAAAATTAATTCAAGGAATAAATTATAACAGAGAATATTTCATTGAGATCAGTAAAAATTATTATCGGAAAATATTTAAAAAGAAATAGACTTCGTATAAAGAATACATCAATGTATTATATTCTTTAAAAAAATTAATTTTGTTTTATATCGTGAGTATTTTGGAAACCTTTAACTATTCTTATGCATAATTAATAAAAATAATAAATAAATTAATTTATTATATTGTTTAAAGAAATTAATAATTTGTGGAAGAGTATTTTAGAAATAGAATTATTATATAAGTAAAATTAGTTATATTTATTTATAGTTGTAATTAATATTTAAGATATCTTTTTAATTTATATTTGTGATTAAAAATAAGTTTTAAATTTAAATTATTTTTATAAAATTATATCTTTTCCATTCATATCTCTTCAAGAATATTAAATTAAATATTATAAATAATTTAAGTTAATTCTTTCTCACAAAATCGATTAATAAATTAATAAATTAAGATTTATACTAATATAATATTTTTTTAGTTTGATCTTATCTTTTAAAGGTTTTTAATAAAATCTAATAATATATATTATTAATAATAAAAGAAATATTAATATTTAGTGAATGATCCTATAATATACATCCAATTAATTTTGACGTATATATATATATATATATATATATATATATATATATATATATATGAGTGAGGGACCCTTTAAAAGCAGTTGAGATTTGAAAGCATGAGATAGGAAGAAGCATGATGGATATGAATGATGTTAGAGTTTGTTTGTTTGGTTGCATTGTTTGTTATGGTTCTTTGGTTTTGTTTTGGTGAAGTAGAAAGAATTTGATTCCTCTTTAGTATTGTTGAAGCTATAAGGACAATCATATATAGTTCATAAGTAGGCCTCATGTGCTCAACTACCTTTCTCATTCTCAATTCTAATTCTTTATCATTAGCTTTTTCAAACTCCCTACGTAGGCCATACCCTACTCATGCCAATGCATTTCTATATATCAAATCTTCAGAATTCAGAATCTTTTTCACTATTTCTTTAATGAATTGGGTCTAATAAACAAGAAACGATGAAATATTTGGGTGTGATTTTGGATAGACGTAGAATTGGTCGTTGTTAAGGGTATGGGTTGAGTATCATTGTGTCTCCACTATGAAAGCAAAAGGTGAGAAAAGGTCTGGGTAGTAACTTTTGCATCATACATATCATTCATTATTTCTTCTTCTACCAACTACGTTACTCATTAAAGTGTTCTTTCCTCAGAACTAATTCACAGAACACAGATATATTTTCATTGAACAATATTCCAACAAACTAGTCGACTTCAAATGTGAGATGTAATTTTACATAGTAAATAATAAAAAATTGAATAATGTATTAGGAATAAACACTTATAAAATTATGATAGGAAGGTTTTAGGTTAAGGATTATCTATTTGGTTTATGCTTTAATAGTAAATATATATATATATATATATTAAAATTATTTAATAAATAATATTTTTTCTATTTTGTTATAATATACGTTAATATATTTTTTTTTTCTTATTCTCTTTCATCTCATTATCGTTACGAGTCTTTTACGAGTTTTTCTTATATTATTATTGTAAAAAATATATCACATTTTATTGTCATAATAAGTCTTTTTTATCTCATTATCTTATTATCATTTCCTTTTAATTATCATATTAATACTATATTAAATAATATCATATTATATATCATTTCTATTATTTTACTCATCGTATCACTATATTATTTTTTTTTAATCTTGATTTTCTTATTATTTAATTATATTTTATTTTAATTTTTATTATTTTTATTTATATGTTATAAATTATTATTAGAAAAATATTTAATATAATATTAAATCTTTACTAAATCGATGTTATAAGGATAATGATAGTATTAATGATTAAAAAAATACACATATAATAAAAATTATAATTTCAATTATCATATATTAATAATGATTAAAAAACAATTTTAATTCTACCTTAATTAAAATATGTTCCGTAACATATTCGAAATATAAATATATTTTAAACGTTTAATAAACTCAAAGTAAAAATATTAATCACGATTACAGTAATTTAAGGGTATTATTAAAAAAGCATAACTAATTTATAATAAACCAAAATATAATATTAAGTCTATTACATCTATTATGATCTATATTATTTCCTACTTTCTCTTCTACAGATGACTCTCATATAGACATGCTATATGCTCACATGTAAAAAACACGATCATAGCATAATATAAACACAATGACATAGAGAAGGATAAGCTAGTAGAAAATTTGCATATTAACAATCAAACAATCAATTCAACATTTTCATTCATATAGTAGGTATAAGGGTCTACCTAAAACTTTACACTCATTAGCACAAATCACAAAATTAGACCGACGACTTCCAGAAGACTGTATGGATATCGCACATCTAGGCTAACACCTGAGGTTTATCCAAGGACCAAGGGTCTTTACCATAATCGACCTTTTGAGACTTTTTCACTCAGGGTCATCCTTTAACATCTCACAACCAAATACCACCTCACGATAGCTTCACCAATTATCCCTTTCGGAAATAATTTGTGAGCCTCCATCAACCTTCACCACATGAGTTCTTGTCTACATGACTCGGAACATCATTAAGGTCTGAATACTCCATAAATATTCTCAAAATCCATACACACTATATTACCAATAATCACATAGAATAACCCAATGGCAAAAACCTCCTTCAATAGGAGTAACTTAGGCCTCATGCCGTTAAATCACATCATACTTAAGCAATTTAGAACTTTCATACATGCATATTATTTTTCATCATTTCAAATCAAATAAAACAAGAAACTCAGTGTGAAATCCGCTCAGCGTAGGTAAAATTCGCTCGGTGAATTTTTTTTTTTTTTTTTTTACGAAATGCGCTCAGCGCAGGTACCCTCCGCTCAGCGAATTTCAACCCGAGAGCTCCTGGAACAAATCCACTCAGTGCAGGGACCCTACGCTCAACGGATTTACACTGATAGGGGTTTCGCAGAGTTGAGAAAACACATATCTAATACAAACAAGCATTCCAAACATCTCCAAGCACAGTAAAAACAACATACAACACGTATTTCAAACATTCAAATATAGATCTCACAAAAAGTTAGATTTCTAACTTCCCTTACCTTGATTCTACACCATAATACAGATCTGCGACCTTGACTCCTAATTAGCTCTTCCAACACCTAAACACAAGCCTAAACCAACGGTTCAAACACAATGAGAAGGGAAATCCCAACCCAGTCCCAAACCCTAACGAAAAGTGGAAGCTTTGCACCTAAAAACTTATCAAAAACGAATTACAATCGGTGGGAAATGCTCTCATTTTCAAGAGCTTTCCAATGGTGGGCTTGAGTCTAGGAGAATATGAGGAAAAGGGTGAGAAATTGTAGAGAAAATATGAGAGACTTAGAGAGAGAAAGAGTTCTAGTGAGAGAGACTCTTGGTGAAAATGAAGAGTGAAGGGCCTTGAACACCCCTTTATAACATTTTCAAAACTTATCCGAACTCATCATCTTTTACTAATCCAAATTACCCATCTCACTAAAATTAATTTTCCTCAAAGTCTTTACCGTTCTTATCTCTTCTTATTATTTAAAGTAAAAACAATAAATTTGAAATTCTTAACTTTTTTAAAAGTATGTTTATATCAAGGTAAGTTAATAATCTATAAAAGAATTAGATTAAATCTTTAATTAAAAAAAATCAATGAATTGATTATATATATATATATATATATATATTTCATTTTAATAAAAAAATCGAAAATCTGAAAAATCAATAAAAATAGAAGGTCAATAAAAGAAATACTTAAAACATTCTCATTTTTATATTTTCATATTTAAACATTATTTTAATAATTAAACATTATGATACATTTGATTTGATTTTTTATGTGTTTAAATGGGTGGTGGATTTACAATTTTTTTTAATGGAGACAAGAAAATAGTTTATATCATCTATAAAAAAATATTATAAACTCTCATAAAATATACATAATTTTATGAAAAAAGTTTAAATAAATTATTATTATCTTTTACACATTTTCATACTTTAAAATGATTAAATATCAAATTAATTTCTAAAGCAAATAATATATAATTGGATATATAGTATGCTAATATTATAAAAAAAGTTAAAAAAAATTATATTTTTTATAAAATAAGTACATGAATAATACTTAAATGATAAATATAATTTTTCCTATAAATCATTCACAAACTTTCTATTATTATATAATAAAAAATTATTTTTTACAAAATATTTATAAAAAATTTCTAACAAATAAATCAATGAAATTTTTTTTATAAATAAATTTACAACAAATTTCTCACAAACAAAATTATAAAAAATTTTCATAAAAATAAATACGTAAAAAATAGTTAACGAATAATTAATATTTTTCATAAGAAATTTGTGAAAAATATTTTATAAATAAATAAAATTATTAGTTTTAGCATTTAAAAAAAATTAATAAACCTATTGTATTTATTGAGACAACAATGTCTATTTTCTAGGAAGAAAAAATATTTTATATATTTGAAGTAAAAATTAAAATCTTAGGACGGTAATTACCCCACACTCTGACATCTCTTGCCTAGGTATGCCGCTTCTTTAAATATAAAAAAAATTATGAAAATGTTTTAGTTTGAAAAATAACTTTTTTTTTTGTGTACTCTAAGAATAAGAGAGCACTAAGCAGTGCAATTACAAATTGTTTAGAATTAAAATAAGTTATTAAATCTTAAACTAAGCACTAATTACGGTTATGTATGATGATGATCTTGATTAGAAGATGGTAGCGTAAATGTAAATGATGAAGAATATTATATGTGATTAATTATGGTGTGTGCACTCTTGAATTAGACAGCAATAATCATAAACAGTGGAGGGTGTTGGAAGATTGCTATCATTGCAAATTTGCATTTCAAAAAGTTAGCATTTTGGTGCTGCTTTTAAGGACTTTCATCATCTCCAAGAACCTTGCCTCTTAGTTCTACATTCTCTTCAATTTTTTCTTATTACTCTTTTCAAATCTTGTTTTTACGAAAATCACTTTAATTATTCAATAATCTTTTTTTTTTTTTACTTAAAAAAAATATATATATATATATATATATATATATATGGTTTTTATATTGTTTAAAAGAAGGAAATATGTAAAATTTTTAATTTATAAAAAAAAAATTAATGCATTGATTGATAGGTAAAATTTAATATAATAAATTTATCAATTAATTAATTAAATTAAAAGAAATAAATTTCTAAATAATATAGAAATTCGTACATAAACATTATAATAATAATACTAATATATTTGAATTTTTTTTCTAACATAGATTTTGTAATTAATTTTTTTAAATTTTGAATTTAAATTAATAATAATAATATTAATAAAAAATTGATTTTGGATTTAGGGTAATGGACTCAATCCAATTATTCTTTTCAAATAATGAAAAATATAATTCTTGCATGTTTCATTCTTCACAATTATTTATATGGTAGATCATAATGATTTATTAATCAATAAAGCGGGTTTGAGGGTTTATGATAGGTTCATGTTATAAATTTATGAAGATAATTATAAGGAAGGAATAAACTTGAGAGATATAATAATAAGCCAAACATGAAGAGAGATTAATATCATTATTTAGTTTAGGTTGATATTAGATAATATGATGTTATCTTTTATTATGTTATATATTTTGAAAAATGTATTAGTAGAATTCTATCTAATAATATTATTATTTTATTTATTTTATAAATTATAATATTTGTGTCGGTTACCATATCTAAAATAAGTATCAAACATAAATTTGGTAAAAGTTAAGTATGAATAAGGGAAAGAGACAACATTGGATAATAGTTAAGACATCAAACAATTTATAAAATGAATTGAAGATATCGATTTTTTTTGTAACATTATAGTGAAAAATTACATTATTCTAATTTTTGTCTATTTTTTTTTATAACATTACCTTATAAAATTTTTGACGTCATAGGTGCTAGAAATATGATAAGTGAAAAACTATTATAACTAACTCAGCGTTAATGTGATTTAATTGAGAGATAGGTGATAATTATGCTAGAATGGAATGAACTAATGAGGTACACTTCAATCATGCAATATTTAGAATGTGACATATGGAACATGCTACTAAGATTGCATTTTTCAGATGAGCAAATGATTCTTCAACGTTATGAGTTTATGTGAACAATGAAACTCATATGAAAGGACTTTTTGACATGTTCCCTTATTTTTTACTTAACTATCTTTTGAAAGTCATGTCTAATGATAAATTTCATTAATTTTTTCTTTCTTAAATTTTTATAACGTGAACTACCTCTTAAAATTTAATATAATTGTAATATTGACTACGAATTTTATATATGGCTTTTATCATTGATAAGTTTAATTTTCTTCCATGTATTAACTAATGTTTATATTTCATATTTGATTATGACATCATCTTCCTCCAAAAATTAAAGACAAAGTCATGAAAGATAAACAACTCGATCAACCTAACATTCCTCCTCTTAAAAATCTTCTAAGAAGTACATATTGAACCACAATAGATACTTTAGTAAAAAACAATAGATGATAAAATATGTGGGTAACTTCTCAATCATATATATAATACATTTGAAAGTAATGGAATTTATTTATTTTTTCATTTGGATTTCAATTTTCCTAGTACATTACTATCTAAGAATTTGATGAATTTGTCTTACAATCAAGGGTCATTATCTAGTCATTATTAGAGTTTTTTTATGTTAATTTAGAAGTTGTTGATACTAAGGATTTTGTTAATAATATTAATAAGATCAAGCAAGATAAGGATTAGATCATATAATTGGTTGACATTGACAATCTAAAATATCAAGGTCATAATGTTGTTGAAGTTTCAATAGAACTTAACTATGATAGGATATGACATTAAGTTGTTGCATGATTAAACCTAAATTATAAGGTTGAACTTACAAAAATGTTGGTAGTTTGACCGTTCATGATAGATTATTACATTATGTCTATGTTCATATTATTAACTCGTGATAACAATTATACTCAATTTATGCAAGATATATTTATGATTTGGTGCATGAAACATCAAATTCCTATAAATTGGCCACATCATATCATGGAACATATGAAAAAAAAAGATAAATAAATGCCCTTATTTTATTGAATTTTAATTAAACGTATACTTGACTAGATTGGATTTGATTTCTTATTTGAAAATGAGACCACACCAAAATAGTTAAACTGATTGAATGAAAAATCTTAAAAAAATATGATTAGTATTTATAAAATATGATAATATAATAAAGAAAAAAAAATTATCATAAAAATAAAAATATTATAATTAAAATACTATATTTATAATTTTAACGTAACGATGATATATTAAACTAAAGGAAAATAGTACTTATAGATTATAATAAAATTTACGCTTTTAATTTTAAATTTTAATATTAAGTATTCGTCATATTGTTCTTATATTTTTTTTATAAAATTTATTATATAATTTATATTTTGAAGTAAATATTTAAAGATTAATATATTTTTTTATGTTATAATTGAATGATTATAATTTTATTTTATTATTTTTCAAATATTTTATTCCAATTATTATGAATAAAATGATAATACTTTAATTTTATATTTTTTATTTAATTATTTAATTATTATTTTCATTATACAATTAAAAGTTTTCATACTTAATTTTAAATTTTAATAAACCAATTTATTAATTTAAGTCATATTTAAATTTTTTTAAATTATTTTTTTAATAATTAAAAGTAATTTATAATTTTTTTATAATTTTGAATTTTTATTAATTATTAATTCTTTTATAATAATATTTTATTTTTATAAAAAATATTTTATGCATTCAATTTTTTTTTATTACTAAATATTTTTTATTTATTTCTTTTTACTTTTCTTTCTATTTTTCTTAATCTAAATAATCACAATTTTCATTTATTTTTTTTATTTTTTTATTACTTCTTCCCTTTCACCTCTCTAATCCAAAACTTAATTTTTTTTCTCATAAGAATTGAATTAAAAAAATTAGTAACAAATTATTACGTAAACGATTTAATTTTATTTTCACTTAAATATGTTTTTATTTTTTAAATTTAGCTTGATTTTAACTCTTATATTTTTTTTTTCATTTTTTTTGTAAAATTTGAAATATCAGTTTTCAATATTTATAAAATTTATAAATATTGATTTTAATTTCTATAAAATAATTTTTTTATTCTTCAAAATTTCTATTTTTAATTCTTAATATTCATTTTAAGATAGATAAATAACTTCTTAAGAGTTTTTTTTCTTTCACATGCCATATTATATCACAGTAACTGTATACAAATGAAATATCAATACAAGTTAATTAATGTTATATAATACTTGAAAATAATGATTTTCAATTTAAAAAGTTAATATATATATATATATATATTTAACAAGAATAAAATAAAATTTACTTATTTTATGAGATTAAAAATATATTTAAACATTAAACAGCAGTTATGCTATTTAGTCTCTTTGTCACTTTAAATTTATTGATATAACATTAATTAATATTTATTAAGCATCTAAAATTACATAAGTATGTTACTAGAAGTGGAATTTAAAAGACCAAAATCATAACATTAAAATTAAAATATGTGGAGGAAAAAAGGTACGATTAACACTAAACAAAGTTAAAAAAATTAAATTGGCATCTTAATAACTATTTTTTTTTAAAATATAAATAAATTATTGATCAATTTAATACTATTAATAAAATTTCTTATAATTTATAATTACTAAAGGATCATATATAGTAACCTAAAATTGGTAACATTTTTAGCATTATTTATGAATATATTTTACTTTAGCATCCAAATGTTTATTATTAAATAAACATGCTAAGCCGACATGCCAATTAGGCAATTAAGTAAATTATTAGAACTATGTTTTGTGGGGAGAAACTTTTAACAATGAAGAATAAAAATTTAGTCCTATTCCAGCTTTAAGTGTTTATAAAGCAAGCAAGTGCTTTTTCTCTTTACTTTTTCTTTTTCTTTCACATTCCCTCTCTTTTATCATCTTACTCTTCGCTGTTAGTTGCTTTGTCTTTGTTCCCCATTCTAGTCTTTCTGTCATATGGGAAGAATACTTAATTCAAAATTCCAACACTGTGATTATAAGTTAAAGTTTTATTTTTTTTTCATAAATCAAATAACCACAATGAATGTCATTTAATACAATTTAAGAAAAAAAAAGTACAATTTTCCACTGAATAAATAAAATTAACTTTTTTACAAGTCAATTCCAACATTAACCAAGTGCTTGGCTCTGTTAGGATAGTTTACACTCTAGTTGTTGCATGCATGTTGCTTAGTAGGGTGCATTAACCAGATATGTGGGTTTCGTACCAACATGAAGCACAGTTTGTCCCAGAAGAACCTAAGAAAACAAAACAATGCAACGAGTATTCATGTTTATAAAATGAAATTGCTTTGTAGGGAAAGAGAACTATTGAAACACTTCTGTATTAGCAGCCAAACTGGTGAAGAAAAATCCAGTAGTACAACTTGAGATGACCAAAAGTAAAACAAAAGGTTTAAATTGCAAAACTTACAACAACTGAAGCAACAAACAAAAGTTGGCAAAAAGAAATTGAGTGAATATTCTTTGCATGATTTATATTGTATAGCATTAAAGCAAGCAAACTGGATTGTTCTTCACCAGGTATGCAATGTGTTATGTCTCAATCACTATAACTTAAAATTCATTGTATTTCCTCTTGTCCTTCTGAAGGGCATTGGATCAACTCCAATATGTTGATTACCTCAGCCATATCTGGACGGTTTGAGGGCACTTGTGATGCACAAACCAACCCCAATTTTAGCACAGGAACTGCTTCCTCAGAAGCAAAATTACCCTTAAGCTTTTCATCAACACATTGCTCCACTTTGCCATCATCCAATGCACTCCTCACCTTGTCACAAAGAACAATCACATCATCCTCCATGTATTCCACTGGTCTTTTTCCTGTCACCACCTCCAAAATCAAAATTCCAAAACTATATATGTCACACTTCTCAGTTATCTTGACTGTGCGGCAAGCAAACTCAGGAGCCATGTATCCAAGTGCACTTTGAATTTTGCTGCTCAAAACACAATGGTCTAGCATTGGCAGTAGCCTCACCAAGCCAAAGTCTCCTATCTTTGGCTCATCAGAACAATCTATGAAGACATTCGTTGACTTTAAATTATAATGAATTAACTCCATTTGGTGCAAATAGGCCAACCCTTTTGCAATTCCAAGAATGATCTTGAACCTTTTTCTCCAAGAAAGTATATTTTTGCTACTATCATCGTCATGTAGAAGCTTTTGCAAACTCCCTCTGGCTAGGTACTCATAAATTAGGAGCTGCAAAGATGGAGTCCAATAATAACCTTCAAGTGCGACGAGATTTTGATGCTTGATCTTCCCAAGCATTTTAACCTCCCTCTCAAAGTCTTCTTGAGACTTGGTTAAGGTGGACACTGTAAGCTTCTTGATTGCAACATAATGACCATCTCTAAGAACAGTGCAATAAACAACTCCAAATCCACCGCGTCCTATTTCACTGTCCTTGTTAAGAAGATTATGAGCACCATCGGCAAATTCAGCATCACCAGAAAACATCACAAGCTTGCCATAGTTTGGATCATTCCCGGGTGAACCGCTATAGTCCTCACCACCAGAGAATATAAATGGCGTAGCAGAAAAAGATATTGAAGACCTCGCATGAATATTTAGGACAGTAACAACCACCACACCAATGACAATAAAAATAGCAGCACCAATAGCAATAAGGACAGAGATACTGAGCATAATCTTATGGTGATGGTTTTGTAAGGAAGAGCCAGAATTAGAGTAGGAAGAATTGGGGTTTAGGACAATAGGCTTCGGATGAACAGAAGGGCATGAGTGATTAACAACAGAACCACATAACAATGGATTACCAGACACAGATGAAGGAGAGATGGTATTGAAGAAGCCACCCACTGGTAGCTCACCTTGAAGGTGGTTGTATGAAACATTAAACGAGAAAAGGTTGGAAAGATTTGTCAGCTCCTTTGGTAAGCTTCCAGAGAGTTCATTCCATGAGAAATCTACATACTGAAGATTGGTTAGGTTTGCTATGGCTGAAGGGATTGAGCCAATAAGCTTGTTGTGAGATAGATTCCTGTACCATTCCAATGAAATGCACGAAGAGAAAATAATCAGAAAAAGGTTGTAGACTCTTAAACATGATATTTCAATTTTCATAACTAAAAAAGAACCAAGGAAAGGTTTTTGAAAGAAATCAACTAAATTATACTATGAAGAATAAAGCATGAAAAATGGAAGCTACGATAGAGTTCTTACAGAAATGTTAGTTCAGAGCACTTCTCAATTTGGGCTGGAAGTCTCCCACCTAAGAAGTTCTTTTGTAGCCTCATTTCACTGAGAGAAATTGCCCCTTCTATTTCTGAAGGAATGCTTCCATTAAGCTTGTTGTCACTTAAGTCAAGAATGTACAAAGATTTAAGTTCTCCAATACTCAAAGGAATAGAACCTGAGATATTGTTGGTGGATAAATTCAAGACTTGCAAGCTACCAAGACCTCCAATTCCAGATGGAAGTTGGCCAAAAAAAGAATTTGATGACAAATCCAAAACCTGAAGGCCATCAAAAGATACAGGAATGGAACTAAGTGAGGGAAATTTTCTCTCACTAAAGCCATTCCCAGAAAGAGAGATACTTTGTAAACCCATCCTAAATATCCATGAAGGAAGATGGCCTGCCAAGTGATTGTGGCTGATGTCAAGAGTCAAAAGCTTAATGCAGTTTACCATCAACTCTGGCAGGTTTCCTGTGATCTGATTCCTTGAAAGATTCAACCTACTCAGCAAGTCGAGATTTCCTATTGACTTTGGAATCCAGCCAGAAAATCTATTTGCAGAAAGATCCAATATATCTATACTTTTCATTTCTCCAATCCAATGTGGAATGCCACCTGTGAATGAATTCCCTTGCAAGCTGAGGGATGTGCATGAGGTGAGTTTTTGCATTGACTCAGGAAGTCTCCCAGAGAGAGAATTACCACTGAAATCAACCACCTTTAAAAGCAAGCAGTCTCCAATATGCTCAGGAATCCTACCAGTGAAGAGGTTCCTCCCTAGCCTCAACTCCCTCAAATCAATCAGATTCTGAATTCCTTCTGGAATCTCTCCCTCCAGCAAGTTGTTAGAAAGATCAATTGACTGTAGTCCCCTCAAAAACCAAATTCCAGATGGCAGTTCCCCATGTAGCTGATTAGAGGAAAAGTTCGCAACACCCAAAGAGTAGCAGAAGCTCAAAGAATCAGGAATCTTACCTGTGAGGTTGTTGTTGGCAAATGATACTACTCTCAGAGACCAACATTGCTGGAAAAGCTCATCAGGAATTAGCCCAGAAAGGTTGTTCTCACTCAAATCAACAACTTGTAAATCACCAATGCTGAGAAGGTCAGGAGCTATGGTCCCTGTGAAGTTGTTCCTAGAAAGGGACAGAATCTGAAGGAACTGCAATCTCAAAAGGCCCCTATCAATGTGACCAGAAAGAGAGAATCCGTCAAGAACAAGAGAAGATACCCTATTGTTTGCAGGGTCACATTTGACACCAACCCAGTTGCAGGGACTATAATCATCTTCATTCCACGTAGAGAGTTTGCCTTTTGGGTCTTCTAGACCAGCCTTGAACATAATCAACCCCAACACATCATCATTGAAAGAAGGATTTATTGTGATCACTGGGAGTGGACAAAAAACAAGACAAAGTGATAGGAATAGGATGAATTGCACTTGCTTCATCAGAGTAATATCTATATTGTAGCAATGCATTCAGTGGAGCACTTCATGAATTTTTGCAGAAAGCAACTATTTCCTTACAGAAACACACTGGCATTCCATTTTGCTTATATACGGTAGATAAAGTTTGGCGGGTCCCAACAAAGCATAGTGTATAAACCAAAGGAAAACAAAAAAAACAACCACCTTGTCACGCACAAGTATAACAAAGTTTCAAATGCAAGAAAAATAATGAGAGAGAGAGAGAGGCACAAAGGTGCTACTATTATTATACTACTGCAGCAGTAGCAGTAGAAAGGACACAAAAAAGTGAGATGAGTAACAATCAAATCCTCGGTGGATATAAACAAAAAGAGTAGTAAAAACAAAGGAATAGACTATACTAGACAGAGGACACTAACCATGTGAGGGTGAAAAAAAAAAGAATAAAGTAAAGTAACTTCAGCAAACTCACTTTCTGCTTTTCAAACTTCAGAATTTCCAAGGAGGAATGGTGATCATTGCATTCACAGAAGAGCAGAAGTTTGAATATTTTTTTCAAGTGGGTGGCACAACACAGTGGTTTTAGAAAGAAAACAAAAGAGTTAGTGGTTGGGGAGAAAAGTGCAGTGAAATTACACAAGCAAAACAGAAACAACAGATCGCACCATATACTGTGACATGGTGAAGGAAAATTCTATAAGCCTTCTTGTGAGTGTAATATTCATGTGACATATGAATAAAACAGTGGTTAAAACTTGAGGGTGTGGTTGAACCTGTGAGCTGAAGTTGGAACAAAAAGAAGAGTTTGCTTTATAGAAGCTACTAAAAGAGCATGGACAGGGAACAGTAATAAGAAACTGAGAGAAGGCAGAGAGGTTGAAAGAGAAAGTGAATACAAAAAATCATGGTTCCAACTTCCAATCCAAGTCCTGTAGTTCTACCACTTGTAGTTGTTGTTTATCTTCTTCTGGTTCAGAAAAGGAGAGTAAAGTGAGAAATGTAAAGAGAAAGAGTGAAAGAGAGAGAGTGTGACAGGAGAGAAGCTTTTTTCTATTGTGTGCTTTGGCATGGCCTATGGGGGGAGTTGCTATAGTGTGCATGGCGTGGCATATGGCTCTGTGGGTCAAACCGGAATCATGGGTGTGAACAAGATTGTTGTGCTTTAAGACAACTTTTTCATCTGACGTGGTTCGGACGTATGATTATGATCCTCATTCATGGTCATGTTCTTTTGCAATGCAAGTAGGAGGAAGAGAAAATTACATTAAAAAACATAGTTGCAAGTTGTTAATTCTGTCTTGTGCTTCCAAGTTACATCAAGTTACAAATTTTTAGGAACTTTTTGCTCCAATTGTACAACTTCTTTAAAAATTAAAATGACTCTAACAATACAAACCTTTCAACTATTATTTTAATGTTAACAAAGAGTTCTTTAAGGAAAAAAATACAGATAAATTCTACAAAATTTTTCCTTAATTTGAGAATTTTGGTCACAGTTCATCTATGATAAATTGAGAATGTTAATTTGTTCTCTCTGAAGCTATTGATGATAGCAACAAGTACCGAAATTTATAGAGTATGGATCAAAGGGAATTGTACCTATCAAAGATGTGTAAAGTTACAGCATAATGCTACTTACTGGATATGTTCACAAGACGGAAACCAACAAACAAAAGTGGTTCAATGGATTGGATTCAATGCGTCATGCAATAACGGAAGTTGCAGATTCCATACTTTTGAAAGGAGGCCATGCATTGAAGGTATAGAAA
The DNA here is from genome assembly GCA_016859785.1 of Macrotyloma uniflorum. Lineage (NCBI taxonomy): Eukaryota > Viridiplantae > Streptophyta > Magnoliopsida > Fabales > Fabaceae > Macrotyloma > Macrotyloma uniflorum. Next base: position 776,384 of record BDMB01000052.1, read on the forward strand.
AAGGTGTGCAACATGTAGAAATTGACCTCAAATTTGAATGATAGATGTTTTTCGTAGCTGAACAAAATTAAAGTCCAGTTCATGCAAATGACAAGATCCACAAAGTAGAAAATGTCTTGCTAATGGCAGTACCACCTTAGGATCTGAATAAAGAAATTAATAATAAAAAACTGTTAATGAAAATTTTAACCAATGTTTAAGTACACAAGTCAGCATTTGCTGCTAACTTGAAATTATATATGTAAATCTGATCGAAATATATTGAATTTTCAAGTAGATATCATCAATCACTTCCAAGGATATGTGAACTGCAAGAGTTTACAAGTTGCACAGGCTTAGCAGGAATCCTGAATCTTGGCCTCTCTTCTACCAGTACCTTTCCGATCATTCTGATAAGCATATTTTAATAATTAAGTATATATATAATTGTTAAAGGAAAGTGATCATGCACCTAATTTACCCTCAAAACTGGTTCAGGTGAGGTTTACACCTCACTTATATACCATAGATCGGCCTTATTTTTAGTCAATGTGAAATTTTTCAACACCCTCCCCTCACGTTCAGGAGTCATTCTCAACTCGAACGTGACCCGTTAATAGGTAATCCAGTCTAGGTCCAACTATCTTGCTAACAATTAAGACTCTACATAGCGGCCCGTTAACCAGGGCTCCTCCTCCAACCATGTAGAAGGGGATCATAATCCATTAATCTGGCTCTGATACCATGTTAAAATGTGTAGACAATAAACAATAATAATAATGGAATTACTTTTCTGGATCTGAAAAAGAAATAATACATGAGTATTTAAAGGAAAAACTTAAATCCTAATAAAAGAAAATAAATCTTCTAAAATAAAAATTCTAAATCAGAACAAAATCTTCTAAATAAATTCCTAATCAAAATTCCTTAATTTTAAGGATTTCTTACCTACAAATCTATATTTATTATACAATATTTACACCCATATTTCAACGATAATCATAAATTATTATTATTAACTATAATCAGAATTAACCTTGTTTAAATAAATTTTCTACAAAAATATATAATTAATTTTCTCTAGATTTAAGGACAGAATCAACTTTATATTGTAAATACAAAAAAATAGTAGTATGAAGTTGAAAAAGTTAAAAGAAAGTAAGAAATCGAGTGAGTTAGTTTTTTTTTCCTCAAACATAAAATCAACCTATTTTTAGAAAAATAACCATAAACCACAAGTACATCTACATTCATAAAATCAACTTATTTTTAGAAGAAAGCAAAGGTATTTATGTTATAAAATTTAAATAAATATTCTCACACACAGTTAATAATTCTCAAACAATTCTTTTTCGAAAAACAGTAAAAATCAAGATCTATCTATTATCTATTATAAATATCGAATCACTATCATAATCCTCTTAAAATTTTAAGTTTTTATTTATTATCATATAAAAAAATAAAATTATGAAATTAACAAGATGATAATTTCCAAAATTTTACTTTTTTATTATTTATTATTATTATTATTATATATATATAAATTAAGGATTTTATTTTTTATAATTTATTTCTTAATAAATATTAAAAAATAAATAAAAATTATTTTTTTAAAATTAATAATTTATTATATTTTTTATTAGATAAAATAATTATTTTTATACTTTATTTAATAATAATAAATAAAAATAATTTAAAAAAATTAAAGATTAATAATAAAATTTCTAAAATAATTATATATTAATATAATTTTTTATATTTATTAATAAAAGAAAATCAAATATTAATTAATTTCATACATTTTTTATAAATTTTAATTTTAAATATTTTTATATTATTTATAATTAAATTTTCTATAAAAATATAATATTTAATTTTTTATTTAAATATATATAATTAATAATAATAATATACAAAAGATTAAATATAAATTTACATTAATATAAAATTATTTTTTCAATAATTAACTTAATATAATTAAATATATTATTGTATAAATTTCTATAAAAATATATATATGTTGATTAAATTTTAAAATAATCAAGATAAAAAAAAATATTTTATCTAATATAATAATATAATTTTATATTTATAATGTATTTTTAATCAGTATTATCGATTAAAAAAAATAAAACATTTATACAATCTATTAATTTACATTTAAATAATTTATTAATTTTTATATTAGAAAATTAGAAAATATTATAAATTAAAAGATAAAAAATTTAAAAATAAAAGAAATATATATAAAATGACGAAATATTATAAATTAAAAGATAAAAAATTTAAAAATAAAAAAATATACATAATATTTTTTTTCTATATCTAATTAATTAATTAATTTAATATTTTATAATGTTATATTTTAATATTAAAATATTAAAAAAATTCAAATTAAATTCTAAAAATAGTTTTAAAAAAATTATAAACTTTATTTTTATTTTTTTGAAGATAAATAAATAAATAACATTAATAAAATAAATTTTAATTTATCAAATTTAAATTAATTGAGTAATATTAAAAATTTTATTGAGTATCATAAAAATTATATATATATTAATTAGTTTAATTTTTTAAAATTCCTGATAATTTTTATATTAATTAGTTCAATCCTTTTTAATATTCCTGACTTCGTCCTGTGTAAATAGGAAATAGAAAGGCAAGTTGACTCCTTAGAGATGCATGCCAGCCAGAATCCATTACATGGGGAACACCTTCAGCCTCTTAAATTAGAAAAAAATCGTCTGTAAAAACTAGAAATTCCGTGGAACTCGTCATCGGAGAACAAAATATAAAAGTTAATCTGGATAGAAATCAATTTACTTAAATTCTAACACTTCAGTTTTCACACTTCAGTTTTCACCTCAGTTAAGATAAAAGAACTAAAACACGTGTCACTCAGTGCAAAAATAAAAAGATTTAACAAATTGTTTCTTCTTAGAACCAAAGTATTTCAACTGTTTTTACCTTAAAAATATAAAATAACAAAGGATTGTACCAAAATACAAAAACAAGGAAAAGGTGGTTCCAGCTGCATAATTCTAAGTTTCATGAGAGACTGTGTATTAAAAATCCAAAAATGGACCTCACATCTTGATCTATTCTCTAAGCCTCCTTCCGCACAAAGTACAGCTTGCCCATCACATGAAGGATGGCAACAAATGCTATAAAGCCAATGCTCATTACAAGAACCACATTTGGGGAGATCTTGAGTCCAGGGGCATCATCAGTGTAAAATTGGAGCATAGTTCCAGCAGCTCCTCCAGAGGCCCCACCACTGGTTGTTCTCCTTCTCCTCATGCTTGCAGTAGCAGCTGCACTACCTCTTTGGGGAGCTGTTCCACCACCTAAAGCCATTTTCTGAGACACACGTTTCATACATACATTAGGAATCTTAAATCAAAAACAAAAATACAAAACCTCAGAAATCAACTACTACTAAAGCAACAAAAATAATATTTGACATGTATACATTTAATTTAAACACTATATCTCTTCTTCAAATTCATTAATTTAAAAAAGGGCAAAACTTAGATGCAATTACATAAGTTATTCCGGCCCTGTATTCCAATCATAATTGGAGCTTCAGCAAAGTAATTCACAAAGTAAAAGTTTGCATCAAAGGTCAACATAGATTACTGAGATGAAATACTAATTCTGATTGAAGAACAACACAAAACGCATTAATGAAAAAGCATCTATAACTGCATCTAAGAAATTCCTATCCATTATGCAACATTACATCTTCTATGAATGCATAAACAGTGAATATGCACATCCAACCAAAAGCTAGGGACCTTGAACCTGATCATTCAACAGTACTAACAAACATCAAAATTCCAGATCTGCAAACCCTAGTCTTGTCTACGGCATAAACCTACCCAGATCCCAAAAACCAAAACCATCAAATTTCCCTGATCGATGTACCCCTCTACTAAACAATCACAAAACCTAAAAACGAACGTTCAACTACAGAGATAGAGAAAAACTCATAACAACAAAAGGAAAAATGAAAATTGGATCCACAACATCATACTTAACATTAATTACAACAACAGCAGGCGGGATCATTCACAAAAATGACTACCAGTACTAAACCGATGCAATTTAACAGAAGGAACGATTCAAACGTGGAAATATATACTACATTCACATTTATAAAATTTAAAGGACACATACAAGAGTAAAAGAAGCAGAACAGATCGTGGATACAAAAATTCAATTTCAAAACCCTAAAACCTTTAGGGAAAAGCTCAGATCTATGATCAGCAGTTAAATTAAAAGGGAAGAGAGGAACCTTGATATGAAATTCCGGTGAAATTCCGGTGAGTGATGTTGGTAGGTGCTGCGGATTTAAGAGAAGAAATCGCCGGAGATATAGAACGACGTTTCAAACAGGTAAGACTCGTTTCTCGTTACTGTTGCTTTGTTTTACAATTTTATATAGATGCAGAATTTGACTTCGCTTAGTCCACGTCAAAACAACCAATAAAATTGTGCCATCTCATCATTTGGTTTTGGGCCAAGCAATTGGGCCCATTAGTACTGGTTAAGCAATGTAGACTTGTTATTGCTACATTTATATTATTTTGAAAATTAGGGAAGAAAATTAAAATTGAAATTGAAATTTCTAGAGGTATATATGGTAGGGAAAAATTAAATTTTTGTTTCTGAAACTTAAATTTTATTTTTTATTTTTTATTTTTTATCCCCATCAAACCTAGATAGTAAGCAACAACTATTTTTTAAATATGTGAATTATCAGGGTTAAGGTACTATCTTCTTTATCGTTAAAAATGAATGAATAGGCCTAATGGGCCTTTAATATCCCGGAGTGAGCTCTGAAAAAAAAATTACTGCTATTTGCACACAATTTTTCTATACACCCTTCCCTTTTTTTCTTTGATTTATGATAATATGTTTACTCTTTTTTTTTTCACCTTTTCAAAATACTTCTGTAAACTATTTTACACTCTTACAAAACACTCATATTGCAACTACAACTTTTTGAAACAAACTTTTGGTGCTGATGTTTCGGAAAGTATTTATTTATAAAAAATTTATAATCTAAAAACTTCTTTTTTTTTTTCAAAAAAAACATGTCCTGAAAAGAGAATTTTCATCATTTAAAATTTTTCAAAAATTAAATTCCGAAACATGTTTTTTTAATGTTCTAAAATGTATTTTCTTGTATTTTCATCATTTGAAAAGTGATAAGTTGTTGGGCCATTGAATTAAAAGTAATTGATAAACATATCACTAAATATATATATATATATATATATAATTTAAATTATTGTTATTAGGTAAAATATATGGTATAAAATAAGATCAAAATAAAAGATAGAATTATTATGATATAGGATATTCTGTCGTTAAATAATATAAATTTAAGATTATATTGAGATGATACAATTTAAATAAAGTTAAATGAGAAGAAATTAGTTATATAAGATAAGATTTAAGTTTTTAAAATTATGGATACCTGACCAGAGAAAGTGAGAAATGATGAAAAATTTAATATATGGGAGATTAACAAAATAAAGTTTGAAAATATTTAATATTATTCATTTTTTTCTATTGATAAATAATTTTATAAATTTATTAGATTTTATATAAAAGATTAGAGGGGTTCAAAAGTTATTTTATCTAAAAAATAACCGAAAATTAATAAAAAATAAAAAATTGATTAAATTGAATTTATTTTAAATTTTTATATATTTTTTAAAATTACATGATTTAGTTTAGATTTTATATCTCAAATAAAAAAAATAAAACAAAATTATTTATTATATTTAAATGTAAAATTATATTTTTAAAATTAAATAATAATTTAAAAAAATTAAATTCCAAAACCTTTTTTCTTAATATTCTAATATGTATTTTCATCAAAAGTGATAAGTTGTTGAGCTGTTGAATTAGAAGTGATTGATAAAAATATTAATATATTGTTAAATATATATATATATATATATAAAATTTAAAGTATTATTATTAGATAAAATATATTGTATAAAATAAGATAAAAATAAAAAGTAATATAAAAGATAGAATTACTATGATTTAGGATATTCTGTCGTTAAATAATATAAATTTAAGATTATATCTTGAGATGATACAATTTAAATAAAAGTTAAATGAGAAGAAATTAGTTATAAAAGATAAAATTTAAGTTTTTAAAATTATGAATACCCGATTAATAAAGATAAAATTCTTTTTTTACTCATTTCTATCTTCAATAATTTACATCCAATTTTACTTTAATAAAAAAAATTAAATAACTTTAAGAATCTACTACTTTTTTATTTAAATTTTTATATAATAATAATTATTATTAATAAAATTAATTAAAATTTAATTAACTAATATATTTGATAAAAAATTTATTAAGTATAAAAATTTTATTAATTTTTTTAATATTAAATAATTGTTTTTTGAAAAAAGTAATTAGTTTTAAAATAATACTAAATAATATTTTTAGATGATTAAGTTTATATAAAAAAATAATAATATTGATAACTAAATTAATTCAAGTCTATAACACATAACACATTAATATATATATATATATATATATATATATATATATATGTGTGGTTTCTAACGTACGTAAGCTTATAAACATCCACATATACTCAAAATCTCGTTACTGAACCACACTATAAAATCTATTCTTACTCCTCACAAAATTAATGTATAAATATTTTTTCATTATTATTCTAAATATCTTATATTATTTATATTAAATTACAGTCAATCTTTTGCAAATTGCATAAACACTATCTGATTTTTCTATTATTGTATTATCTCTCTTAATTGTTTAAAAACTATTAAACCTTTTTTTTAAATACACAACACTTTTTTACATTTACCTTAGTGTTAAAAATAAACATTTCGTCACACCTAGGAATTTTTTGTGTAATTTTAATAAATCTTATACCTTTGTGTAAAAAAAAAAAATTGTATATCTTGATTGAATTAGAAGATGAATAAAAATTAAGATGATGAAATTAATGAGGTATATTTGGTGGATGGAGAAGAAAGGAAAATTTTATTAGCTTAAATTCATTTTCTTTATAATTTTATCAATGTGCAATTTTAGTTTCTATAGAAATAATTACAAAATTAATTCTTCAATATTTAAGTAATTTTATTTATATGTTATACAACTTTTTATCTATAATGAAATGTCATCATTAATAGCAAGGTTAGTCACTTATTCAAGTAGATATGAATATCGAAGTTAATTTATAAACTTTAGTATTTATTATCATTGAAAACATAATAATGTTTTTGGTAGAAACAAAATGATATATTAATTTAATTTAAAAAATTGTGAAATTTACTGTTTTATTTATCAGAGTTTCTTACATATTTATCGTCTATATCAAACACTTCTAATACATGCAGGATTTCTTATCTATTTAATTTTCATTAAAAATATTTTCATATCAATGAAACAAAGGATACAAAATATTTAGTGGAATTTATTTTACTTTTATTTATTTTTTCTTTTATATTACATCACCCATTGCATCTTTAATTGTACTAAAAAAATAGAAATACATGTCATGATCTCTGCAATGAAACGACAAAAAAAAAATGAAAGAACGAGACAGACATAAACTTGACAAATAATTGACTTCATCCTTCCATGCAACAACCAATTAGGTCTTCGTCAAGATTTTCAGGTGAATCTCAAGCTCAAATTTTTACATGTCTTATGAAAATTTAATTTGTGATTTTTCATTATTTTTTAATTTACTTTATTTAATACATACGTTGTAGAGTATTTAACGTTAATATTTTAATGAACGTGCACGTCAATTTTTTGGATAAAACATTTGTAGCCATGTGAAGAAAAAAAAGAGAATACGATAAAATAAGATAAAGTTAAGCATATCAAGTAAAAGGTTTTGCTATGATGAAAATACAAATAATAAATATAATTTGTTAAAAGATAAATACTCATTACTTTAGTTCCTTTTATATCATTAGCCAAAGTTATTAATTATTTCAAATATTACATATGATATATAAAAATATTAAACTTCACTAATCGCTTTTAACTTTTTTATTCTTTAATTTTTCCTTTTCATTATTGACTAATCCAAGCACAAACTTAAGGACATATACTAACTAAACTATCCATTTTATTTTCATGTATAGAGTTTCTTTATAATAATTAATCAAAATCGTACTTGATCAGAAAATAATTTTTTAAAATAAATATATTTACCATGTCAAAGTATATGTGATCGAACAACATAGTAAAAGAGGTCTTTGAACTCATTATTTTAATTAAATTAAAAAACATATCTAGATTCCCTTCTCAAACAGCTCCAATAATTGTGTCCAAACTAAAAACAAACAGCTCTTGAAAACCCATCTTCCAATCATTTTGTTTATACAGATATCTATTGATTAGGGAAGATAATCTCATTACAGTAGGATAACAAACAAAATGCCATAAACATTAGAAACAATTTTATTTGAATAAAAATAATTATTATTATTATTTTTACTAGTTTTTTAGGTGATTAAACTCTTATTATTATTTGTAGTGTTGGTAGAATGAAACACAAACTTTTGTCTACCTTAAATCTATAGTATAAGTACATAAGATAAACTTGAGAAGCAATTATGAAATAATTGAAAGAAGCTCCACCAATGGTGGCTCTTATATTGAAAACCGATCTTGCAATTATTCCATATCTAAACATTTCTCACCCCTTCCACTCCCACACACTGAAACTCACAAGTCACGAAGCATAACCAGTCTCTGAAATGAGCCAACGTGTCCCTAGCTGCGATGTGGAAGACGACACCATTCCCACACCCTCAAAATCCCCTCTTCTTCCCACCTCCAATTTCATCATCCATGAAGTCCCAAAGTATCAATCTCTGCTCTAAGTTCATTCCTTTTACACCACACAACTATGCCCTATATAACTCTTAATTCTGGAAGATAATTCTTTCAATTTTACTCTTGCAGGTTCGGCTACAAAGTGCCATGCAAAAAGAGACAACCTTCGACGCACGAACACACCCCTGGGAACCTAACAACATGGGACATACCTTGTACAGGTGGAACCTTGGAGTCCATAGTGAACCATCGTATCGGCAAAAACAGCCACAAGTCAGTCACTAACGACGCCTTAGTGCCCTGTTTTCCCAAACAGGGCGCAAGGTTTGGCGCCTGCATGAAGGATTACTCCCCGCTCGTCGCGTCTCGTGCTGGGGTGGTAGCGCGTGAACCCCCAACGCACGAGTTGAGTGGCGGCAGAGACTCGAGTGTGAGTGGTAGTGACACTTGTCGAAGGGAGTTGAGCGTGACTTTCAATTCAGCCACCATGGGCTCGCCGGGAAACACCACTAGCTCCGGTAAGCAGTTTACGGGGACCACCGCCAACGACGACCGTGATTCCGTTAGCCTCCGTAGGTCGCAGGTATGACTCTTGTATATCTTGAAACAAAAATACTAAATTAGTCCATAATTTGAGTATTAACTTATCAAGTCATTTAGTTTTTGTAGATATAAATATGTAAAAGAATATTTTAATGGTTCATATTTCACAATTTTATAGAATAAAATGAATGTTTATATAATTTTAAAGGAGTATACTTTCACTTGAATAATTTTCTCAGCTACAATTAATCAATTAATGAGTTAAATATTTTTTCCTTCGTGTAAATATATCATGATTTTGCTTCTAGTTCTGTATTTTTTGTTGTTAACTTCAAACTTCTGAGTTTTTGTTCTTCTTCTTAGTTTACATTATCAAAATGCTTACATGATAGGTATTATTTTAACGTGATGTCATCATCTCAATAATTGATACAGTCAAGTAACTGTTTTTTTTAAGAACAAAAGGAAAAGGTTTAAATATTATAATGATAAGTAAATAATATTTTTATAGAAATAAGTTTTTATTTCAGAAAGCTGTTTAAACCTTAATAAATTAATGTGTTTAGAGGTCATTTAAAAAATATATATCCATATTTTTGACCAACTTTTAAATATTTAAAAAAAAAAACTATGATATGCTTGATTTAGGGTTAATCCAAAAGAAGTAGATTTCTTACAGAATTTACATACTTTTTTTATGCTAATAATTTTGTGCTTTTTTTTATTATGATGTGACTGAAAATCCTAGAGCGAGGCACGGGATGAGGATTGCAAGACAACAGGAGTTGATAGATCTTGTGAATCCAACAAAAGAATAAAAGCTTCAGCTGTACACAACCAATCTGAAAGGGTTACGTGACTTCTCTTCTGTGCTACATGTATCATTTCTGTGCATTTTATCTGGAATTTCTCCATAATTGATTCGCTTTGTCATTGCTTTTCAGAGAAGGAGAGATAAGATCAACCAAAGAATGAAGGAATTGCAAAAGCTGGTCCCAAATTCCAGTAAGGTAAAGAAGAAGAATACATGTGACTGACCCAGGTTTTTCGTATAAAAAAATGTTCCCACTTTTTCAAATTCTGCTGAGTGATCAACAGTAACATACATTGTTCCGCTGCAACATCGTCCTTACTTAGTGGTCCCATGAGGATACATTGCCACGAACCCCCCATCACACCCTATCTTCTTATGTTGTTTCCTTTTCTGTTTCCATACGATTTGATGGGGATCTCACGTCTCAAACTATATTATCAAATATAAATCTCATTTTACAAGTAAGTTTAAATTATTTTCACTTCAACTTCTCAAAAAGCAAATGCTTTCCAGAAATCAAGAATCATTTCTTTCTTTCAAGAACTACTAAAAGGAAATACATGCCTAAGGGACAAATCCGTTTCACAATTTTGATGTTTTCTGAGAAAAAAAAAAAAAAAAGGTTTCACTTTTGACTAATGGTGTTACTGGCAAAAGTACGAATAGTCTCTGGTGGCTCAAGTTTGAATTCTAGATACTTAATTGTGTTAAAACTTGTTGTGTAATAACTTTTTCTGATTCGAACAAGATTAATGTGTCCTATTAGTAATTAATCCATATAATATTTTAGCATATTGAGAATGAGAGTTTCTTGGACTTGTTTATTTGACAGACAGATAAAGCTTCGATGCTGGATGAGGTTATCCAATATATGAAGCAATTGCAAGCGCATTTGCAAATGATGAATTGGATGAAAATGTACTCGTCGATGATGCTGCCAATTACCATGCAACAGCAACAACTTAAAATGTCTATGATGATGGCTCAGATGGGCATTGGAATGGGAATGAATAAGGATATGGTTATGAATATGAATATGAATATGAACAACATGAACATTCCCGCTATTCCTCCCATGCTCCATCTTCCTCCCTTCATGCCTATGTCTTCATGTGGAGATCTATTACAAGGAGAACCAGGAAAGGTATTACCCCTTTTACAGTGTTTCATTTTTCCTTTTCTGCATAAAACATGCTTGTTACTACTATTTTGGTGCAGAATAGTTTGCTTTCAAGAAACTATTTCATGCTGAGAAATTAAGCATGGGGGTTTTAGTTAATCTCTATGAGTCTATCAAATATATTATTAATTCTTTCAAATCATACAATCATAATACACAGAAACTATATACATATTAGTTGGAACACTGAACTTTGATTAAGGTATATTGCTAATAAATTATAATCACAGATATTTTGCATGCTCTTTTTTTATCTGGTTTAGAGTAAAGTTGTGATTTAGAGCAATGCAATTCTTATTTAAAAATGCATATATATACATGCGAAACCTTTACTACAAAAGTATTTATATAGATACACATTTGCATTATATTCTGAGACGAAAATTATAACTTGTTGCAGTTGGTGACAATGGATCCATACAGTAAGATGGCTGCCCTGTATGATCAGATGTATCATCCTTCAGATTCTACTTCCAAGAAATGAGTTCTATGTGTTCTACCTTCTCCAGAGTATGATGAACTTCTGTGTGTATATTTTGGTTAGAAAGATTGAAATGAACAGCCAACACTTTTTCTTTTTTATCACCAAAATAAAATGTGATTTCATTGAAAGAGTAGTAAAATAAAATGTAATTTATTTGTACTCCAACACCACAAAAACTATTCACTGTTAGTCTTTTTTTTTTCTTTTTTTTTTTAATAATCACACCACTAAAGTTTGAATCTAGGATGTTATGTAAAATATTCAAATTATTAGCATGCTATTTGGTTTGAATTCTAAGGCATTTTCTTTTATATATATAAATAATGCAGACAAATGATTATTAGTTTTAAGTATATTTTTCTTACTTATAAAAATAAAAGTAAATTATGGATTTTATAAAAATCATATAAATACTAGTATTTGATATTTTATTTTTTCGAGAATCTAAAACAATGACTTTATTTATTTTATAATTGAGCCGAGATTAGTTGAAGATTTGTACATTTGTAGTGGAGAATGTATCTTTAAACCATGAAAAATTGTGTTTAATGAACATAAATATTATTAGTAAAGGAAAGAATTCTTAATTAGGAGAAATACAAAATTCTGTCATTTTTTTTTACCACATTTCAATTATATTATCCTATTTTGTTTAGTTAAAAATTTAGTATTTAAAAATTTATGTTTTTCAAAAAATATTATATTTAAATTCCTTTATTTTATGTGATTTTGTTTATTATATGATAATAAGCTAATTAAATATATTATTTATTTTACATTGTATTTGAAGCGCTTCTATATTAATTTTGAATTAGGTTTGAATATTTTGCTTAGTTAATTTGTTAGAAAAATGTGTTTTAAATTTTTCTCATTTTAGTTCACATTAGTAATTTTTTAATATATTTATCATGTATAAGATATATTATGGTAAATATAATATATAATATGAGTATCTTCATAAAAAAATATTAAAAAAATCGCATTAATCTATTTTATATCTTTTTTTCTACCTAAGATAATTTATATTATTTATTTATTTTCATGACAACAGCTAAATAACATATGTTACATTTTAATATACAGAGTATAATGTGTTAAAATTATATCTAAATTTAAAATTTGTATTTATCATTCTAAATTATGTACACTATTATGCATATATTACATGACAGAAGTCTTTCTTTATTAATTCCAATTCAGTTTCGAAAACAGTCTTTTAAAGTAGAGATAGGAAAAATTTAATCCAACAAGAACCCTTCTAACTTTCTTGACCCTAAACTTCACACCTCCTTTAAAATTACTTTATAACAATTTTATCATTCCATAATCAACTTTTACATTAAAATTCAATTATACAGTAAGAAAACTAATTATATAAATTTACATAGGGTATTTGTAATTCTCATTATGCAAAATACTTATCTGGAAATCCCTTTATGTAGTGAAAAAGTTATTTATATAATTAATTCAACAAAAAGTTACATTCTTACCTTCATGGCCAAAAGCCAATAAAAAGCCTATATATAGATAAAACAATTTCTTTTAGAATCACATGCTCTTCTAGGTATAATTTCTATAAAAACAAATTTAACATCAATCTCATCAAAATAAGTGTTTTCTTCAAATACGTTTTTGCAGTAAAATAAATGATTTTGTAAGCAATATTAAAGAAAAAATGTTGCTTTATTGTGCTCATGCCAAGATGCTAATACCAAGATCAGAAAAGTTAGACTTTCGACAGATCAGAAAAGTTGTTTTAGTACTTCTAATGATCTATAAGCACATTTGGGTGTGAACTATACTTTTCAACAAGACTTCCAAGTTCCAATCACATTTCATTTTACTTATTAGACATGGAGCAAAATTTGTTTGCAGCAATGAATAACTTGTGGCTTAATCAAGTTGAAACACACCAAAGAAGCTTGGAGTAAGATGACCTAAACTGTCGAACTCAGACAATGACTAACTGATATTTCATCAGGTTATAAATGAAGCACTTTCTTCTTCATTCTTAGACATGAATTCTTCTATTTCCCTATCTGCATCTTTTATATGCATCATCTAATATTACTTGAATTTAATATCTATCATATCAGTGTTTCAAAGATCTGGGTAACCAAATTGAATACTATATGATATGATTCCAAAATCACATTTCAACATGAGTACTTCTGCATCCACTCTTGCTATATGATGCATTGAATAACCTGTCTGGTATAAGTACGTTTTGGCCTATTCACTAATTTGTCAGGCTTTAATTAATAATGTTAATTTATCTGCCACATTACAACTATGATGAGAGGATAATTACCCCACGATCACCCAAAAGCCAAGTTTCGAATGAACACCACAATGACACGTAGGTCTTAGAAACGTGTGGTTTACACATATTATAATAAAGATACTAACATGCTTTGTTTGGTTAAAGTTCAACACTTAAATTATTGAATACTATATAAATAGTTCGGATGAAGAGTTTCACCTCACTCGTTTCTCACCATGTTTCACATGCATAACATTATAGATTCCTATCCAATAACTTACGTTCAACCATTTGATTATCAATGACAAGTAAATATCTGGTTCGGAAATATTGTTTGCATGCAGCTTTAATGCACCTTTGTAAAAGAAATAGTTGTACTATAAATTAATTAAAAAAAAATTACTGTAAAAAGTGATTATAATGTCTAATTTATTCTTTAACCTCATTATATATTGATCTCATTTTTAATTAATGTGAAATTTTTCTAATATTTTTCCCTCACATCGAATATGCTTTCTTAACTCGAACATGATTAACCGTTAATAACTTTATTAGCAATCAGGATTTCTTAAATCAGGTATAAAATATGATTATAATTTATTAAAAAAAATTAATAATATTATTAATCAAGCTCTGATACTATATAGAAAATGATTATGATGTCTAATTCATTTTCAAAATCAAAATCAATTTAGAAGATGAAGTTTACATTTCAATTATATACTTTAATTTGACCTTATTTTTTAATTAATATGAAATTTTTTTAGGACAATATAAAAAATATTTTCACAATCATATTCTAATTAGAATTGCATTAATTATTTTTAAAGATCTTGGTTGGTATTGAGCCTATTTCAACTTGAAAGTAATGGTCACCTATCTATTAGAATGAGACTTTGAGACATTTGGTAATCAACGGGTTTAGCCAAAGAGACAAGTCGACGTGATAAACCAAATTTTGAATATTTTTAAAGGAAATGTGTCCGATTATGTTTTGAAGAAAATTATAGTATGAAAGAAACAATAAGATTATTTAAAAATATTAGATTCTTTTCATAAATATATTATTTTAGATAATAAATTTAATTAATTTAAAGATATATGTAAAAGAAAAAATTAACATTTCATTAGAAAGTTAAAACATTTATTTTAATTTTTTTTTACTAAAACTATGGTCATCTAAAATTGAAGACAAATAACAAAAATCAAATACAATATTATAATTAAAAGTATGGAAGGCAAAAGTCAAGTGATTAAACATCCATGCATAATCGTTGCATCAATATCTAAACACAAACAAATCTATATTATTTATTGATGTATAATTGATTACGTGGACTTGAATAATCAAGTATGTTAAACCACTGATTATGTATTTCAGCATAATTGATTATGAGTGAATAACATCGATTCTTTCTCTAGTTTAACATTACTGCCACAATCAATCATATGCAGTTTTAGAATATTTTGCATGTAGATAATATTAAAAGACATGATGTGAGTGAATGGGAACAAAAGCAAGAAAAAGTTGGTCTTTGCATAACAACAATATGCCTTACATGTGTGGTACTTCAAATTAGGTAAAATAAATTGAAGGGCAACAGGGACATTATCCCTTATCCAATTGGTTTTCAAACTTTTTCTTCCCCAGATTAGAGGTGAATATTATTATATAGGTCTTATCAAACTTTCTATACAGATAAACTTTATTCTCTTAAAAAAAACATAAACTTTCTTTATTATAATTTGAAGAGGTTACAAAATTAATATTGATTTTTAACTATTTTTAAAATCAATTTAAAATAGGAGATTTATTCTTTATTTATATATAATTATGTCTCATTTTTAGTTAAGGAGACTCTATTGCCACTCCCCATTATTCTATTGCCACTAATTTTTACCCACCTTTTTTACATTTTCCTACAATACCTTTATTTTAAAAAACTATTAAAAATATAATTTATTAATATTAAATAAACCATTCATAAGAAATTATTATTTTAATTATTAATAATAAATTTTTATATTTTTTATGAGTATATCTATAATATTTATATATTTTTCTTGATAAATTTTAGTTAATAATATTATTTATTTAATAAATTAGATATACTATTAAAATATTTATTAATATTTTAAATTATTAGACTAAAATTAAAATATAATAATTTTTATTAAAATATATTTTTAATTATTAATATTAATAATTTTCAACTTTTTATAAATTACATTTTTTTATATTTTCTTCTCTTTCAAATGCTGATGGCTCACGCTTGGTAAAAGTTGAAAATTATTACTATTAATATTAGTAATTAAAAATATATTTTAATAAAAATTATTATATTTTAATTTTAGTCTAATAATTTAAAATATTAATAAATATTTTAATAGTATATCTAATTTATTAAATAAATAATATTATTAATTAAAATTTATCAAAAAAATGTATAAATATTATAAATATACTATAAAAAAATATAAAAATTTATTATTAATAATTAAAATAATAATTTTTTATGAATGATTTATTTAATATTAATAAATTATATTTTTAATAGTTTTTTTAAAATAAGGGTATTTTAGGAAAATAGAAAAAATGTGGGTAAAAAGGAGTGGCAATAGAGCCTCCCTTTAGTTAATATATGATTTCTCCAATACTTTTTCCCACGTCGAGAAAACATTCTCAATTCAAATATGATCGATTAATAGGTGACTCAATTTAAGTCTGACAATTTTATTAATAATTAGAACTGTACATAGCGGTTCGTTAATAATCTTGTTAACAATCAAGACTCCTCAAATCATGTAAAATAGATCATAATCTATTATTATGTGACCCGATTTAGACCTAACAATCTACTAATCAAAATTTATTATATTAATAAGTAACTCAATTTAAGTCCAACAATCTTACTAATAAGTTCTAATATTATGTAAGAAGTGATTATAAAATTTAATTTATTTTCAAAATTAATTCAGAAAATAATATTTACTTCTCACTTATATATTATAATTAGACTTTATTTATAATTTTTAATTAATGTGATATCTTTACAACATATCTTAAACTCCTCACCAATAATAAAATCTTCTATACAAATAAAAACTTGCAATAAATCCTCCCCTCCCAAAAACATCTTCAATATAAAAACTTAATTTAAGTTATTAATGAATTTTTTATTATCAACAAATTTAATACCAACTAATTTTTATTTCATTAATAGAATCTGAATTAATTTTTAACTTACTTTTGATTACATCATCTATCTATTTACAAAATATCTCTCATTTTAAAAATATTTGAATAATAATTAAGAATGATAGATAATATAGTTGCTCATATAAACAATTTCTAAAACAAATAATTTGTTACACCGGTATTTTCTAGTTGTTTAACTTTAAAAGTCAAATCAAAGAATTCCACTTTCATTGACATTTGTCTACTAGAAATTCATATCATCCCTAACTGATTTTAATTTAGTCATACACTTATTTAAAAAGAAAAAACTTTCTTAATATTCAGTTTCTCCATTACCGAAAATCTTGATAAGAGAAATCAAATTAGTTAGCTACTTAAGCCAACAACAACTGATGAGAAGTATATAAATTTTTGTTAAAATAAATAGTCATTCATGTTCTTGAAACAGAAAGGAACTATTAGTCACTAAATTAAAAGAAGTTAATTGAAAAAAGAGTTTGAAAGTATAAACTCAAGAACTTATTTGACGTTTTCTTTATTTCAGAAAGTGATATCACAACGATTTCTAATTTCACAAGGTAATTGACCATGCAACTTTTCAAGGATAAATTCTTAACAAATGTCTTTTATGATAACAACAGACATTAAAATGCAAATATTTACCCTTTAGATGCTTCATAATAGATTTATCAAAAAAAAAAAAAACTATATATCATAATTTTACTGAACTACAGCAAATATATAGCTGCTAAGATGAAAAATCATTTTCAGGTATCACGAATGATCAACAAACTCTGACATTTCTCCAAATGATCAGAAAGCTTTGAAGATGAGGATCATCCAATTATTTGTACGGAACCTTATCAACTTTGGTCCTTATCATCAAAATCAACAAATAAATCCTTCCGTTGTCGATCTCTTTTTGCAAAAGCCTTAAAAAACATTGGTTGGGGGTTTGTCTTTGTTTGATTTTGACAAATAATTAGAGACATTTTGATTCTTTCCAACATATGACCAATTCTTGTATATGTTATTATTATAATTGTTTATTTGCAAATTTTCCTAACAATTTTGTAAAATCTATAAAAAAATTTGTAAAAAAAATTCACAAAATATAAAAAATTTCTATAATGCATCTTCCACTTATTTTTTTTAATGAATGATTATAATATTTTATCTTCTTATTTAAAAGTCTTATGATTATTACTTATGGATAAAATATATTTCTCGTTCCTATCAAATATTAAGGGATAAAGTATAAAATTTTAGATAAAGAGTATTAAACTAAGTTATTAGTTCTTTTTTAGATTTATTTTAAGTCTCATCAACAATCAAACAACTTACATATATCATCAATTTTATTATGAAATTTATTTTGAATATTTCTAATAAAGAGATGTTGAACTTCTTTTTCAATATTAAGTTACATGTGTCTTACATTTTGAGAGGTATTCTTCAAAATAATTACATCCACTTTTTTATTTAAAAAACCTAGAATTTTAACATTTCAAAAAAATTGTCTTGATTATTAGATTTTAAACTTTTTTCATGACCTATGGAAGGAGAAGCTTGAAATATTAACTACTTTATAACATCAATAGAAATTTTAAAATGTAATCAATTAATTCAAATTTGTTGGGAAGTATGTTTAAAAAGCACTTTGTCAATGTAACATAACCTGTTCTTCAAGTCTTCACAATATTTAATAGCAATATTGCAAAGAGAAATACATAATCTTTTCAATTATTTATTTTTGTCAACTTTATAAATCCTCCCAGAATGAATGGAATAGATTTTCTAGAAAACAAATAGTATGGGAGACAAAATATAGCATTTGCTTATAGTGAATAGGATGTACATTCATAAAAATATAATACGATCCAAATTTTATAATTTCATCTAGTTCATTTATTGGATAATCTTAAATTTGTAAATACATTCTAAAATTACTTATCAAAATTTTAATATAATTTTCTTTATGTTTAATTCTCATCATATTAGAAGAAGAATATTGAATAGACGGATTAATAATTGTTATCAAGTGGCATCAAGAGGGGGTGAATTGATGTTAAAGTTAAAACCTTTTCCTTAAAAAAAATTCCTCTTGATTATTAATTCGTCTTAGCAGATAAATAAAAAACGCAACGGAAAATTAAAATTAAAGAGGATAAGGGAAAGAAGAAAGACACCTAGAATTTATACTGGTTCGGGTTAAACTTTAACCCTACTCCAGTTCTCAATCACCTCAACCCGAGATGATTTCCCACTCTTATATTTTAATTCTTCACAAATTACAACCACCAATTACCAGTGAAACATGTAAAAAGGAAAATTAAAATTCTCATTATCTCTTGAATCCACAAGAGAATTCCCACTCTTCCTTGAGTCCCACAAGGAAGTGAAAAACCTTCCTTGAATCATACAAGGAAGAAAAGAAAAGCTTACCTCCTCTTAACAGTCTTAGAGGAAGATCAGAAAATAAAATAAATGTCACCTGTATGTGAAAATATCAAATTGTGGCACTGCTCTGCTCAGGGTTTCTCAAAAGCCTATAAAGATAATCTTCTCTGAAAACAATATTCTCCCTTTCAAAAATAATAATTCTGTGGCTCAGTTCAGGAGAAAAAGAAAGTAAGAGATATGTATATTGATGTATTCTGAAAAGCTTATTAAATAAGAAAATATATAAAATATTTTCTGTTGATTTAAATTTGAAATAAGATGCACAGAATCATTCTCCAACGTTCAGAATCATATAAAAGATATTCAAATATATTCGGAGGATTTTGTGCAACGTTCATAATTTTCAAAAAATCTACGAACATAATCGATTATCTTAAGTGCATAATCGATTATCCCCGTGTTGAAAAACTTTTCAAAACCACAGATAATCGATTATATAATCGATTATCCCAGAAATACATATTTTCCAAAATGGCTCATAATTGATTACCTAATCGATTATCACAGCAAACACCATTTTTTGCAAAAGCTCATAATCGATTATGTAATCGATTATCACCGAAAAACATATTTTCTATTTTCAAAAATGTAATCGATTATCTAATCGATTATTGCAGAAACACAAACTTTTTCATTTTCACAAAGCATAATCGATTATCTAATCGATTATTCCCGTATTAAAAACTTGTTTTTAAAAAACTCTGTCCCATAATCGATTACTTAAAATACTTAATCGATTATATTGTCTTAAAAGGATTTTATAATAATTGATTTTACTTTGAGAACCTTCTGAGCAGAGTTATGTTCCTTTTTTATTCTCACTTCTAAATCTAGTCTAATAGTCTTCTTTGATTCTTTGCTTTCTTCTGGTCTTGATATCTTGAACACTTCTGCACATTGTGATAGTCTTGATCATTATGAAAATTCTTGAACAGAATGACAGCAATCTCCTTCTGTGATAACAATCTCCCCCTTTTTGATAATGATCAAGGAAAAATTAAGTGTACCTGTGTGCTGAAATAAATGCATAGACTTTTATAAAATATTAGTACTCATTAGTATATTTTATAATTCATTGTTCCCCCTGCTTATGAAATAATTCAATAATCCAAAAATTAAATGAATAAGCAGTAAACAGAGTAACACATATCAACACCAGAATCAAGAATCAACACATCAGAGAAATCAAATAAGGAATACATAACAAACACATAATAAACAGCACAGAACCACTTAGAAATTATCCCCCTTTTTACTAGATCATAAATAAAAAAGGAAAAAGTAACTAAGTTAAAAATATAAGCCTCTTCCTAAACATCATCATCATCATGTCCCTGATCTTGAGATTCCCGCAACTCACGCTCCATAGAGGAGATGCGGTGATCAAAGTCTTCAAAGCTCCTTCTGATAGTGGTATGGAGCTCCTCAAAGCTAGTTCTCACATAAGAATCTAAATTGGCAGACTGTTGTTGAAGAGCTTGATACCTTTGTTCAAATACAACACTAAAATCCACTTGCCATTTCTGAATGTTTTTCAGCATTTGAAGATACTAGTTAGGAAGAACTGCTTGATGTGGGGGATGAGGTCTGTCTTCATCCATAGCAGCTGGAACTCCTTCTTGCTCATCAGGAGCAATCCAAACATCATCCACTTGTTGGAGTCCCATCTTATTCAGTACATTTCTTCCAATAGTATTGTGGCTATCTGTTGCAATATGTGACTCTCCTTCAACAGAGACACCACAGTGAATCAGAATCCTTGTAATAAACAAGGCATATGGCAGATGAGAATGAAGTCTCTTAGCCTTAAGCATATAATCTGTGATAATGGTTGGCCAATCCAAGGACAAACTATTTTTGATGCCATACATCAATAACAAGTCTTCAGTAGTGAGCTGAGCATGATTAGATCCTCTAGGACATATGACCCAACTTATAATATAGGCCAGTAGACATTCATTGACACGCATAGGACCTGTCCTATATAGATTAAAATTTCCATGATAATTTTCTTTCAAATATGACCTATAAACCTCCATTTTATCAAAGCCTTCATATCCAACAGTTATATTGACCCCATCATCAAGAATAGGAATTTTAGCGACATTCAGCCAAATATCATTATCTAAGTAGATATCAATACCTTTTACTCGTGATTTGACTCTGCCATTGCTCCTGGTCAAGTTGCAGTAGAACGTGCGGACCAAGTTTGGGTAGTACTTTTCATTTGAGAAAACTCCCCTTACATTAATGCTTCCCAGCTCCACAAGGTGTTTTAATCCTTGTGCCTGTAATAACTCCTGAAATTCAAAACCTTCATGTTTGAAAAAATTGAGGGATAAATGCTTTGGAGGAACCATTTTCCTGGTTTTGAAGTCTCGTATAAACTGAGGATGAATTTCTTCATCTGAGATCCAGCCACTCAAGTCATGAGGGCGTTTCACAACAGGCTCTTGAGGAGGAGAGACAGGTTCTCTACGTCTTCTCCTGAGTGATAACTTTCTGCTTGGATGAGATGAGGATGCCATGGAGAATAACACAGAAGAACAAGAACAAAGATGCAAAGAGATGATTGTTTAAGAAGAGGTAGAGAGAAGATCCAATTGTGTTGCTTAAATAGAGGTTTCAAAGTCCATTTCAAAAATATGACCGTTTGAAAACGACTAGTTTTCAAGGTTCAAGAAAAAAACGACTAGTTTGACCAATTTTTATCAAGTCTGACCCGCATAATCGATTATGGTTTAGTGATAATCGATTATCTAAACCCAGATAATCGATTATACTATGAACATAATCGATTATTTCATTTACGAATCAAGCAAAGTAAAAACAATACAAATAATCGATTATGGTGAGCACATAATCGATTATTAGCGCATACATTTCAAAACATTTCTCACAACATATCAGCAAAGATCACAAAGACTTAACATCCAATATTCCTAGTTCTCTTCTAAGTTCAAGGAATCTATCCCTAGGTAATGGTTTAGTAAAAATGTCAGCTAATTGATTTTTAGTATCAATGTATTCAATTATGCAATCTCCTTTTATTATGTGATCTCTAATGAAATGATGCCTAATTTCAATATGTTTGGTCCTAGAATGCATGATAGGATTCCTAGTAAGGTTTATGGCACTAGTACTATCACACTTTAGGGGTATGTGATCTAGATAGATATTAAAATCCTCTAACTGATGCTTCATCCATAAGATCTGTGCACAACAACTACCTGCTGCTATATACTCAGATTCTGTGGTGGATAAAGCTACACAAGCTTGCTTCTTAGAGTGCCATGAAACTAAGGAACAACCTAATAAGTGACATGTACCGCTAGTGCTTTTCCTATCTATTTTACAGCCTTCATAGTCTGAGTCTGAATAACCTATTAGGCTAGGGGAGGATCCTGAGGGATACCAAAGTCCAAAATTTGTAGTTCCTTTTAAATACTTAAGAATTCTTTTAACTGCTACTACATGTGATTCTCTAAGAGATGACTGAAACCTAGCACACACACAAACACTATGTATAATATCAGGCCTACTAGCAGTAAGATAGAGTAAGGAACCAATCATACCTCTATATTTGGTTTGATCAACCATCTTTCCTTTTAGAGCAACTTCATTTGAATCTTTATGAAGAATTTGGCAGCCAGTTGATTCAAAGACTATTTTCAAACCTTTGTCACAGAGTTGACTAATGCTCAGGAGATTGTGCTTCAGTCCTTCTACCAGGAGGACATCATGGATTACAAAGCTTTCAGTAACACCTATGTCTCCAGATCCGAGAATTCTTCCTTTGTGTTATCACCATAGGTCACATGCCCTTGACTTTTGATTTTGAGATTCTAAAACTTGCTTTTGTCTCCTGTCATATGTCTTGAGCATCCACTATCTAAATACCATATGTTCTTTCTTTGTTTAGAGGTAACCTGCATCACAAATATATTATTTTAGGTCCCCTTTATTATTTTGGGTCCTTAAGGGTTAGTATACATTCTCGAGTCCTCTAGCAATTAATTATTTGTTGGTATCCAAACAAATTTCCCAGATGGAACACCTACATGTTTTATAAAGCATTTATTAACGGTATGACCATGTTTCATGCAATAAAAACATTTGGGAGTTGAAAATGTTGATTTATGAGTTTTGGGTTGAAAACGATTTACAGAAAATTTCTGAAACTTAGTTTGAGAAGATGCTTTGATAAAAATGGTCTTTTGTTTTCCCAAAGTTTTCTTAGGATTAAAACCAAGCCCAGTTTTACTAGAAGCTTCTCTTTGGGAGTTTAAAATAGTGTCAAGATGCATGCTTGATTTTGAAAACCTAGAAATCACTTTTTCAAGACTCAGTATTTTGTTTTGAAAATTTTCACAGTTTTCACAACTTTTCTCTTTTGAAATTGTTTCTAAGTTTGTTTTTAGAAACTCTTTTTCTTTTTCCACATCTTGCAATTTATTTTCTAGGATTTTAAAATTATTTTTTAAAGAAGTATGTTTCTTTGATAAATCATCAAAATTTTGAAACAATTCTTGAAAAGCCTCATGTAACTCATCATAGTAGTCTATAGATTCAGAATGACTTACCCGTGAAGATGTTTCTATATCATCATTTGCCATTAAGCAGCTTTTTGCCTCCTCTTTATCTTCTTTCTTTCTCGCAAATGGACACTTGGATTTTGTTTTGCCTAGTCTGTTGCATCCGTAACATAAGCACTTGTAGTTTATAGAAGAATTGTCTTGACTCTCATTTGCCATCAAGCATAAGTTTGCTTCTTCTTCCTCTTCACTTTCACTGGAGTCACTTTCAGAGGTTGTTGAAGCATTGTCTTCCCATGCGATGTAGGCTTTCTTTTTCTTCTTAGATATTTTCTTCCCTTTTTTCTTTTCTTTGTCTTCTTTCTTTGCATAAGGACATTCTGATTTGATGTGACCCACTCTATTGCATCCAAAGCACTTGAAGTTTATTGTGGAGTTATTTTTCTCCTTCTTCTGAATTTGATTCTTCTTTTTGTTTTTGAGAAACCTGGAAAACTTT
The DNA here is from genome assembly GCA_016859785.1 of Macrotyloma uniflorum. Lineage (NCBI taxonomy): Eukaryota > Viridiplantae > Streptophyta > Magnoliopsida > Fabales > Fabaceae > Macrotyloma > Macrotyloma uniflorum. Next base: position 801,209 of record BDMB01000052.1, read on the forward strand.
TTCACCATTAAAGAAAAATCATCATTATCAGTCTCACCTTCGTTTTTAGTGTCGGACTGTTCAGTTTTGAATGCGAGGGTTTTCTTTTTGTAGTTGTCCTCTTCATTCTTTAATCTTTGTAGTTCAAGTTCATGCTCTCTAAGTTTTCCGAATAATGTTGTTGTGTCCATTTTAGTCAAGTCTCTCAATTCCGTGATGGCTGTGACTTTTGGTTGCCAGTTTCTGTTCAGGGACTTCAATATATTTGTGTTGAGTTCTTCCTTATCAAAACTCCTTCCCAAGGCTTCCAGATGATTTACAATATGTGTAAATCTTGTTTGAAAATCTCCTATGCTTTCGTTCGGTGCCATGGTTAAAAGTTCGTACTCCTGTGTCAAGGTATTCTTCCATGCATGCTTGACCTCTTCTGTACCTTCATGTGTTACCTCTAGTGTGTCCCACATTTCTTTGGCGGTCTTGCACCTGGAAATCTTGTAAAATTCACTCAAAGTTAGTGCAGAAACAATGGCATTCCTTGCCCTTACATCGTATTGCGCCCTTTTGTTTTCGTCTGGTGTCCACTGTAGAAATTGCTTTGGTGTCGGTCCTTCAGCTAGTGTTATCATTGGCACGAACGGACCATTTTGCATTGCATCCCAGACTCCATAATCGAGAGTTTGAAGAAAGATCTCCATCCTTGCCTTCCAGAACGGGTAGTTGTCTCCTTCAAAGAGTGGCGGTCTGTTGATCGACGCTCCTTCCCTGTAAATCTGATTCTGCGTAGACATCTCACAAGATCGATTAGAAATATTTTATCAAATCTGGCTCTGATACCACTTGTTATCAAGTGGCATCAAGAGGGGGGGTGAATTGATGTTAAAGTTAAAACCTTTTCCTTAAAAAAAATTCCTCTTGATTATTAATTCGTCTTAGCAGATAAATAAAAACGCAACGGAAAATTAAAGAGGATAAGGGAAAGAAGAAAGACACCCAGAATTTATATTGGTTCGGGTTAAACCTTAACCCTACTCCAGTTCCCAATCACCTCAACCCGAGATGATTTCCCACTCTTATATTTTAATTCTTCACAAATTACAACCACCAATTACCAGTGAAACATGTAAAAAGGAAAATTAAAATTCTCACTATCTCTTGAACCCACAAGAGAATTCCCACTCTTCCTTGAGTCCCACAAGGAAGTGAAAAACCTTCCTTGAATCACACAAGGAAGAAAAGCTTACCTCCTCTGAACAGCCTCAGAGGAAGATCAGAAAATAAAATAAATGTCACCTGTATGTGAAGATATCAAATTGTGGCACTGCTCTGCTCAGGGTTTCTCAAAAGCCTGTAAAGATAATCTTCTCTGAAAACAATATTCTCCCTTTCAAAAATAATAATTCTGTGGCTCAGTTCAGGAGAAAAAGAAAGTAAGAGATATGTATATCGATGTATTATGAAAAGCTTATTAAATAAGAAAATATATAAAATATTTTCTGTTGATTTAAATTTGAAATAAGATGCACAGAATCATTCTCCAACGTTCAGAATCATATAAAAGATATTCAAATATATTCGGAGGATTCTGTGCAACGTTCATAATTTTCAAAAATCTACGAACATAATCGATTATCTTAAGTACATAATCGATTATCCCCGTGTTGAAAAATTTTTCAAAACCACAGATAATCGATTATCCCAGAAATACATATTTTCCAAAATGGTTCATAATCGATTACCTAATCGATTATCACAGCAAACACCATTTTTTGCAAAAACTCATAATCGATTATGTAATCGATTATCACCGAAAAGCATATTTTCTATTTTCAAAAATGTAATCGATTATCTAATCGATTATTGCAGAAACACAAACTTTTTCATTTTCACAAAGCATAATCGATTATCTAATCGATTATTCCCGTATTAAAAACTTGTTTTTAAAAAACTCTGTCCCATAATCGATTACTTAAAATACTTAATCGATTATATTGTCTTAAAAGGATTTTATAATAATTGATTTTACTTTGAGAACCTTCTGAGCAGAGTTATGTTCCTTTTTTATTCTCACTTCTAAATCTAGTCTAACAGTCTTCTTTGATTCTTTACTTTCTTCTGGTCTTGATATCTTGAACACTTCTGCACATTGTGATAGTCTTGATCATTATGAAAATTCTTGAATAGAATGACAACAATCTCCTTCTGTGATAACAATAATTTGTATTATAAATTGTTTAACGATACTTTTAATATTAATCATTAAATTTAAATTTAGTAGATTATAATTTATTTTGTTAATCCTATCAGTATCTTTTATATTAAAAAATAAGTTTATAATTTTCTTTCCAGATATTTTTAAAAGTTTAATATGATAATTTTTTTTAATATCTTAACATTAAAATAAAATATCATATAATATTAAAATAATTAATTAATTGATAAAAAAAATAATATTTCATATTTTTAATTAGATATGCTAAAATGTTATGATAATAAAAAAATTATCACTTTAATTTTTTCTATTATAAAAAAAATATATAGGTATCTTCTTTATTTTTTAATTTATTTACTTTTTGATTTCTAATAATACATTATATTCTAAAATAAATAAAAAATATATATAGATAAGATTATTTTAATTTTTTTTCTTAATTGATAATATTTATTAAAAAAATATAATATACAAATCATATCTTCGTATTAATAGATAAATTATTATTTTTATATAATTTACAAATTCATATATAATTTCTTATATAATTTATATTATATTATCGGATAATATATTTAATTAAATTAGATTAGTTTTTTTATAATTTTATATAATAATAAATAAAAATTAAACTTTTTTTAAGGAATACGGTCTACTCATTCTACTTCTTAAAAATTTGAAATATATTAAAATAATTCTCATAAAATATTTTATTGTATTTTAATCTTTATAAAGTTTAAAAATATTAGTTAGTCAAAATTTTTAATAGATTTAGACATAAATATCTATATTACTAATAAATAGTAATTTGATATAAAATATTAAATGATATACCATATTTTTATATTTTAGGTAAAATATATTTTTAGTATTTTTGAAATAAGTAATATATTAAAATAGTTTTAAAAATTTTTATGTTAGTTTGATTTTTATAAAATTTAAATAAGTTATTTTAGTTTAAATTTTTAATAAATATTAATAATCATCTATATAGCAGATAAAGATCATTGAAAATTAAGTAATGATTTACTTGTATAGTGTATTTTTATATTCTGAACATGTGTTCTTTCCCCTACATTCTCCATTATCTTACTTTTTCATATTGAGAGTTAGGGTTTCTTTCTCATGAAATTGAGTTTTCCCAACTCCTTAAATCTTGTATCTAGTAATTGTGGTGGTGTTAGAGCCTGTGAATCACTCAAATATGGAAGCTTTTGTGGTGAAAGTGATCGACAATAGGAAAAACAACCTTGAAAGAGGGAATGAAAGCCAAAGAATGGTAGAGAGGAGCCATTGAATCAAGTGGAAGCAAAAAGAAAAAAGAAAGAGGAGAGAAAAGTTGAATAAAAATTTTTAAACTACCAAATATATCTATTAGAATAATATATTTGCTGATATAGAAAAGACATTTTTTACGATAGACTTTTGTTATGTAGATGTTTATTTTAAGTTTGTTAAAAATTTAGATTAAAATAGTAGGTTTAAATTTTATAAAAATAAAAATAATATAAAATATTTTATAAAAACTATTTAAATATATTTCATATTTTAATATATATAAAAAAATATTTTACTCTTATTTATTTAATTTATATATAATAATATTTCTACTTTAATAAATCAAAATTAGAGTAAGATGAAGATAGACAAAAACTAAAGTCTTGTGATTTAAAAAAAAAAATTAATATCACTTAATTCATTATTGATTTTTAAGATACAAGCTTTCGAACTTATTATAAATTAAATATTTCAAAATTATTATAAAGTTTAATTATATTTTTTATCTTTTAATTTTAATTAAATCTTTTTTTTTCTTTTAATTTGAAAAAATATATTACTTCCTCAAATTTAATAAATATAATTATAACATATAATTATTAACGCAAAAATAATAATTATTAATATATTTGTAAGTATTGGTATATTTTAAGATGTTGATAATGAACTTTCTCCTAAAAAGCAATTATACAATAAGAACATTATAATTTCTATTTATCTTTTTTTTATTGCATCATATTATTTATAATATGTATATTTATATAGATATAATTTAAGTTAGTATTTAAAGAGTGAATTTATCATTTTTTTTAGAAGAAGTTGTATTTCTTAAAACTCTTACACCATATATTAAGAAGGAAATAATAGGAATGGAAATACCCTATTGGTCCTACATACTTTTTCTCCAAAAAGTGACACCACAACTTCTAAATATACACCTTATAACCATTAACTTTTCTTATTTCTACCATTTTATACCATAACTTCTCAAACTATTTCATCCTCTCCATAGTGTGTTGTATCCAACTCCCATTATTTTCTCAATTTTTGCTGTGGTCCTACTTTCCTAGAACACATGAATACAAAAGGTTAAAGTGTTTCAACTTTAAAGGGACCATTTTTTTGGATTAAAAGACTTCATTTCTAAATTGTTTGATAAGATTTTTTGTCCACTTTTTCTCCCCTCATCACCAAACATTCTCTTCATTTTTATTTCATAATGGCTAAGGTAAGGTGCATTTTCTTTTCTACTAGAACCCATCCCAAGGATTCAAAGTTTCACCAATATTTTCCTACCACTTAAGGCTTCTATTTAGGGATTTATAATTGGAAGAGCTTCTTCTTGTTTTTTTTTTTTTTTAATTTTTACCAAATATATGGTATTGAAAGTATATTATTATTGTTTTTGTGTTGATTAAGTATGAACTTTTTATTATATATAGGTATTAAATAGTCCTATACAATAATATATGTTTTTGTTTAGATGTGATTTATTTATTTATATAATTTAAATTATGGGTTAAATATCTTTTTATTTACGTACTTATCTAGTCTTTACCACGTTGAAGAATTTCTATTCATACCAAAATAAAATTTTGAGATTCCACATAAGCAAGTTGTGTTTTTCTCAAACATCACCGGGCCTTTGGCCCAATTCAAATATAAATCAAGGCACTACCAGTTCTGATTGGGTTGATTTTGGGCCTATAGCACCTTCTTGTTGGACCTCACACTGTGGCTTTACCTTCAAAGCGTGTTTTTAGTGTAATTGATTATCCTTTTATTATGTCTTAAAATGCTGTAATTGGGGTCTTATAAACTAGGTGTTCCTACACTGAATCAATCTTATTATTATAGAATAAAAATGTGTGTAAGAGTGTTTCACAATAAATTATATATAGATCTTTAATCATTATTAAATAATTAAATAAATAATATTATATAGGAGATTTTAGTATATATTCTGATTTTTCCTTTATTTTAGAAGTAACATTTGAATAAAATATTATTGTAGTGAATTTTGTTTTTAAGATGATTCCAAGTTGCAACCATACCCAAACCTTATTCCTGCTATGTATGCATTGAAACACTAACTTGTGTCACTGGATCTGTTTGATGGGAATCCTAAAAGAGTAGATTTTGTTGTGACATGGTTACCTCTGCATAGTGTAGCTAAATGCATATTTATGAATGATTAAAATCGTATATAATAAGGTTAAGTTGTCTCATTCATGCAGGTCCTTAAAAGATCCAATAGAATATGTCCAAGCCTTGATTATGTCGCCTTGTGAGTGAAAGTTATAGACGTGCCAATATACGACAGTTGTGTTGATCTTGTGGCCACAAAAACCCTGCAAATGTATCTATCTGGGTAGATTCATGCCTCTCAAATTTTCATTTGTTTTTGTTCTTTTCCTGCATTTAATAATTTCTAAGTGCTTTGCTTCTAAATCAATTATGCATGTCGGTTCCTAATTCTGTACTTCATATATACGAATAGATATGCCAGGAGACAATCAAATCGAATGGAAAGGTCCCCATTGCTCAATGTTCTCCTACTTTATTAACTTTTACTCAAATTTTATTATACCTCTTTTACTTTCAAATTCTTTAATTTAAGTAAATATAATTTTTCTTCAGGATTCCGTACTGATTTTTACCATTACAAAATAGTTTATGCAATGATGTTTAATCACAAATTAGTATATTCATTTTTATAATAATAATTTTAGAAGTCATACCAATAATAACTTTATATTATATAATTAAGTTAAAATATTAAAGTGTATAAATAAAAAAGACAAGTTTTATTTTATAAGATTAAATTAGATTTAAATTTTATTTTATATTTTAATAAAATTTTGTTTTTAATTAATATTGTAAAATTTTGAAAAAAAAAAATGTTCTATAATTTTAATTTATAGTATAGAATTTCTATGGATATATTTTAGAAATGGTTTTGAGAGTTTACCATTCAATATAGATAGAGTGTTTTTTTAGTAAAAAATTCTTAAAGTAGTGTAACCTATTCAAAATATATTCTAGAAATTTAAATGTAATAACATATAATTATTATTCTATTATAGTAATTTAGTCTAATTTTTTAAAAAAATATACAATTAATTTAAATTTTTATTATAGCTGAATAATTTGACAATATCATAATATTTTTTATACTAGAATCATTAAATTATATTATAAATAGAAAGATAAACAATATTAAAATATAGAGACGGAACGGAAAAAAAATGTAAATTTAGTAAAAATTGTATTGAAGATATCCAAAGTTTACCTTTTTCAAACAAAGTATACAAGTAATAATCATATCATAAGCATAAAGGTTTATCTAAGACTTTACACTTCTAACAATTATAACTAAACTGATGCCTTCTAAGAGACTAGATTAATCTCAGATATTAGGGGGTTAACACCTTATGCATGCTTTTGAATCATGAGCCTAACTAATCGACTATTGAGTATTTTTTACCCAGAGTCATCCCACAACTCCTACATCAATGTGACATCCATCAATTATTCCGGAGAACAACTGATAAGGTCTCTATCAACTTTTACCACATGTCATCTTAGTCTTAGTCTACGTGACTTAAATGAGTATTAAAGTCTTGATACCCTATGACATATCCCTAGGTCCATCAATACTAAGTAATCAAGGATTTTTTTCATAATTCCAATACTTAATTTCAAACCATCTCTCAATAGGAGTTTGACAAGCCTCATTGTCATTTATATACATCATGCATAAATTCTCAATTCAATACATAATTACATATTTTATCTCATCATCCAAAATCAACCATAATCACATACTTAGTTCCAAGGTCAATCCGCTCAGTGGAAGTCCAATCCACTTAGGGAATGGGGATTTGCTCAGTGAAACCCAAATTCATTAAACATATTTGGATCCGAGAATAATCCTACACCTAGGGCCAATTCTGCTCAACGGAGGGATATTTTGCTTAATAGATTGGAAAATCCAACTCCGCTTAGAGTAGTCCCTTTCCCTCAACGGATTAAAACCCAAGAGCCGTAGAGAAAATCAACTCAGCATAGGATCCATGCGCTTAATGGATTATGAAGAACTAAGAATTTTGTAGAACGCAAAAAATGTGACCCAAGGTATCAAAATCACAGATCGAAGCAGTCAAAACACAACCAAGACAAATCCAATCAAAAAATTTCAAATATTTTACCCTAGAATTCAGAAAATGGAATAAACTCACTAGCTTCCCTTATCTCTTTCTTTAATTTTCAATGTATGCTCTTTGAAAAAAATGGGGTTAAGTTCTAGACATCTACTACTTCTTTGAACACCTAATAGCATACCCAACACAACACCATGAATACAAATTGGTTTAGACTCACGTTGATGAGAAACCTTACAAATAATTCTCCAAAAGAAAAATCTCTCACACTCCCAAAATCCTAACTTCTAAAGATAAGTTTGAGCATGAAAACTTATCAAAATAGATTTGAATTGATAGAAATCATTATTTTTTTTTCAAAAATTTTCCAATAGTAAATTTGAGTAGGGAAAAAGATAAGAATAAGTGATGAACTCTAAAAAAAAATATGAAAAATTTAAAAAAAAATTAGAAAAATAGAATATCCTCAAAACGAAGAGAAAGGATTTAATCCCTTAATTCATACTCTTCTTAAACTTAATTAATTCATTTCATTTCTCACAAATCAGTACTTTCTTTTTTTTTAATTAAACTAATCTCTCTAATATCCTTCTATTGAATATTATTCCTTTGAACTAATAATTGAATTATGATTTATACAATAATATAATAAAAAGTAATAAAATATAAAATCTATTTTATTTATAAGTTAACTCACCTTAATGAGCTTTGAATAGAAGAGAGATTATATATATATATATAAAGTTGTAATAAGGAGATTTGAAATCCTTGGTAAGTGCAATTATCATGTTTGTAATAATAGAGGTTTTATAAGTATGATTAGATACCCAAAATTTTTCTCACCTCCTAGAGTTTTACTAAATATGTCGATGTCCATGCATGTGAGGGGAGAGAGGAGGTGAACATCATTACATATATATGACAAAGTGATCATTATGTTATAACAACCAACATCACTACACATTATGCACCTGTAATAACTACCAACACTACCCTACCCATCAGACAAAGTAAAACATTTTAACCTTCTTCAATCAATAAAATTTAACTACACTTAATGCTTCTTTTCATATCTTCACATGAACTGTTCTCATTACCTGCATTTCTTGCAAATAAGTGACTACATGTGTGAAGTTATTCATGAAGACTGAGATTGATTCATCGATATAGGCAAATATAATATCTGTCTACATAGTAGGTTATTTATTTTTTTAGGGTTAGACCTAGGTTTGTAATTAGTCCATCCTACATATTTATGTATCTAAAACTTTAAATGAGAAAGATAATCAAACCCAAAGACTATACATGTTTAAATATGTTTTATCTGCAATTTGATGTTGAATCCCTGTCTTCAATCAATCTTAAATAGATGGAATGTTTCCAAAAACAAAACTCTGTGCTTTAGCTTCTGAGCTTAAATACCTGATTATCACAGATTTTTGTAAGTTTTTAATGAGTTTATAATCTGTACACTCTACAGTATACCTTTTTTCATATTATCAATTTCTTCTGTTTTGAATTTTAACCAATCAGGGCATTTAAATACTAATTTATATATAAGACTATAGATGATTAAAATGTAATAATAATTTATACATGTACTTTTTCTAAGTAAAAGGTGGATTGCATTCACATATTCACAATGTTATTAAAATCTAGTTTCTTTAATATGTATACTCATAATTATATTATAAAATTATCACACACAAATTGAATATAAGACTAAAAATTTATAAATAATTTAATAATAATTTAAATTTTTTTATATCTTTTATGAATAATATATTAATAATTTAAAAAATTTATAAATAATCTTAAAAAATATTATTAAAATAAACTCTAATACCATAATATTAAATTTTGAATTTAATTTATTTTTATAAAATTAATTAATAAAATCAAATATATAATATGATCTTTAATATATGTTGTTATTACATTTAAATATAACAAGAAAAACACATAATATTAATAACAATAAATGCAATTAATTTGTAATATCACTAATATAATTTAAAAATAATTATTAAAAAAGTTAATAATTATTAATATTACGATTGTTTGTTAAATGAAAGTTCTTTTCATGGTGTAAATGCACAGATGATATATTTATAGAGTGTTTTAAGATTTGGACATTTGTGGTGGTGATTGCATGATATATGATGGAAGTTGGTCAGAGGCGTGCCAAAATCTCATTCGTTGAGCCACTTTATGTTGGCATGCCATACTGTCCATATTCTTTCATGCTATATAATTTCATATAAAGCTGCAACTGCTATGAATCACCCTCAGAACCATAAGTCATCTGGTAGGAAAAGAGAAACGAGTTTTCTCATAAGTTTTTTAAGAATAAAAAAGTATATTTATTTTTTCATAAATTAAAATTAATTTTAATTCTAGATTTTTTTTAAAGATTCCTTTAACTAGGTTTTTAATATAAAATAATATATTTATTAAGAAAATGTATTTTAAAGATATTTGATAATTAGAGAGTAAGTGAAATTATAATAAATGTAAATTTTATCTTATAAATTAATTTTGTAAGAATAAATTAAATTTAAAATTTATTATTTATATGATATTATATTATTAAATGTATCAAACTATTCGTTATTATTATGAATCATCCATAAATATTTGTATCAAACTCATTTTAATTACAAATTATTTAAGTATTACGTCAAAGAAGTTAACCAGTTGCCACTGAGAGCTAAAATCCATTCTTTTACTTCATTTTTCAAAGTTATAAATAGATAAAAAAATATTAAAATAAATAGTTTTATATATATCATTTTAATATAGTAAATATACCATAATATATATTTACTAATTTGAGTGTTTAGATATAATTAACCAGTACATGGACAAAAAATTATTGGTATAAAAAGAGAAAACAACATTATCTAATTTCATGTTAAATTTAAGTTAAGAATATGAAGAGAATATATTAAATATTTCATGTGAATTAAATAGAAAATCAAATTAAAATATATGAATATTAAAGTTATATTTCTTTTTCTATCAATTCATTAATATATATAAGAGTGATTTCATGGCAAAATTATTGTATTATAGCGTTTTAGTGGGTATCATGGGCCAATATCGTCACAAGGTAAGTTGGAAATTTAATCCTGGCACCCTCCACCTCGTAAATGGATCAGTCTTTAACATTTTTCAACTACTAAATTAATTTATTTTGTGTTCAAACATAATCTATTTTTCAACAACAATCTAGATTAGATCATTGTATTGGATTAGAGTTTTATGTTATTCTTTTTTTCTGATTGTTATTAACTTGATGCAAAGCTTAACTATTTCTCATATTCCGTATATATATATATATATATAAATAAAAGTATTGTTCTTACATTTGTCAATTAAATTTACGAGAAAGTATTTAAAAAATGTATTAATAAGATTATAAATATTTAATGATAAAGAAAAAACTTCAAACTAATAAAATATGAATAAAATAAAAAATTAACCAATAAAATTTTTCCGATAATTAAGATAATAATAATAATATGATATTAACATAAGAAATAATAAAATAAATATGTGCTTAAAATATTTTATAATATATTTATATGAACTGAATATTTTAATATTGTTTTTTTTTATTTTTTTTAATTATTTCTAATATCTTTCTAAATCTTATAAGGATGACCAAATTAATATACAATATAGATAGGTTTAGAATTAGGGTTAAGAGTGAATGAATCATTTAACTAAACATATTTATTTATAATGTAGAATAATACAGAATTATTTTCATTGATTTTAATAATGAGATTTATTGTAATAATTTTTTTTATGGAATAAGTACGAATATTTAATTATAACATATTTAGACATGGTATTATAAGATTTACTAAGATTATATATACGAATATTTAATATTTCCTATTCAGTTTACTTCGGATATAATAAAATTTTCTATTTATTTATCTTAAAATTTCGATACGAGAATTTTGATAAGAAAATCCAATATAATATTATATATAAATATTTTATTATTATTAAATAAATAATATTATTTTATTATTTAACTGTAAGGAAATAAATCTGTAAGGAAAATATGTTGTAATATTATATCAAATATAATAGTTAATTGGAATTAGTAATTAGGATAATAAGAGTAATTGAGTTTTAAGCACAATAATTTTGATTAAATTTTTTTATGTGTTAAGTATTTAGATGCTAACGTGGCTAGGAACAAGTATTAACTTTTTTTAAGTGATAAAAAATAATCTATTTTTCTTTTAGAATTTTTCATCTTGACCGAGAAGGATGATGAACGAAACAAGAAAGAAAGTTAGAAGATAATGCATATGCTAAGCTCGAGTCACTAATTAAAACCAAGATTGTAGAATGGAAGACAGACCCACGTGTGTTAACATATGAATACTTGCATTTTATTTTATTTTTTCATAATTACCTTATTGATGTAAATAATCAATTAATTTACTTATTTCATAACACTGAAATAAACGTCTTTTAATTTTTAGAGAATAAAATGAAACTTGTTTATTCTTCATGATTAAAAATATATTTAAATTTAATAATAAATTAAAAGACTTAAATAATATAAATGTTGCATAAAAATAATTAGGGCTTAGGTATATATATATATATATGTATATATACGATGGAATAAAATACCTAAATTTTGTCGTATAGCTACAAAAATACCTAATTACTTGTTAGTTTTACGCAGGAATTGCCACTGGGACTCGCAAACAGCACAGATCTCAAAAGCAAAGGTCAATGGTCAATATTCAATTTAATTAATATTTCTTAAAATATTAATTAATCATTTATTAGATTATAGTTACATTTAGGTGTGCCTTAATTTTGTAGGTCCATAACACCCACAACGTAACCTGCCAGCTATATAACATTGTTTTTGGAGGATTCTGCGATGTTACATTTGCTTCATTAAAGTTTCGACAACAAGAGAAATTCATCTTCACAACGTTTTCAATCTCAGAAAAATTTTATAGTACAATCATATATTACTTAACAATAAATATTTTCAAAATTTAGTCAAAAATATCTTCTTCTTTTATTTATATATATATATATATATATAATCTTATAATTTAATCTTTTACGACATTATTTATTTGTATTCTTGTTTGCTTTTTGTGCTGTCTTTTCCTTCTTTTTACACAGTGTTGTTCATAAATAAAGTAAAAGAAACAATTTTCTTTTGTAAAAGCAAAAATTAATGGCTGGGTGAGCCAACTCCACGTTTGCTTGACATGCTCCTTCTCATGTTTCATCTTTGAATGCATGTAAGAACACGATTTGATCCACTAAGACTTGAATTGTGAAACGAAAGAGTTGATGAAATTAAAATCATTTTAAATCAACCATTGAAAGGTTATAATAACGCCAACCAACCTGACCCTATATTCTGAATTTTCGTTGGTAATTTTTTCCTAGGTAATCTGGTGCAGTGATAGCATTAAGATAGAAAGGAGTTGAAGGACTAATTTGGGTTGCTATGAAAAAGTAAAGAATTCACTTAGTTGTATCATTATGATTTGACTATAAAATACAGAAAATTTAAGTTAAAAGTGGATGTTCACCTATTTAATATTTATCAGATCTCAAAATATTTTAGTCTCTGTATTCAATAGGGATATTCTTTAATAATTAAAAAGAAGTTTGAGGTCAAAAAAGCATAGTAGAAAGGAAAAAAAAAAAAAACACCAATCGGTTAAACAATAAATAATTGAATGGATTATAACAATCTGTTGAGCAAGTTCCAGGTTATTGCTTCTTGCCATTGATTATTTAAAAAAGAAGATCAATGGCTAAAATTGGAGGGTCATTCATGCACCCAAAACTTGTGAAGAACATGGTGGAAGATATTGTCTTGTTTTTTATGCAACTAAGAGAGAGAAAGCTTAGCTGGAGTGTTTGTACTTTGACATCAAAAAGAGGAGGCACTCATATCTTAATAGTTTTCATTTTTCAAGTTTTTTTATTATCAAGCTTCTACCCACTATCCTTGATTCCAATGGTCCAAAACCCTTATTTTGTAGTTTTCTTTCTCACACCAATAAAATAACTCAAAATAAAATACACAAACAAATCCTCTCTTTATTCCACCTCTTCCAATCCCAATTCTCCTTTATATATAAAGCCTTCTTCTAAAAACCTTCTTCATCAACACCAACACAATCCCATCAGCACTTGCTGCTAATGCTCAACACAAAATACCTTATTGGACTTGGAGCTTATTAGATCAATCATTTCCAAAACCTTCCTCTTCTACAGTAAAAAGTAACAATTTTTCTCATGGCCTCTTCTTCTCTTACAATATCCCCAAGGAAGCTACGCTATGATCTGTATTCCTATTCATACAAAGAAGATTCCAACACCCCTTTAGTGATAAATGTTCTGGCTTCACTCATTGAGAGGAGCATGGCTAGGGCACAAAGGATTGTGAAGAACTGTTCAAGTGCTTTGTCCAAAGCCAGCAGCACAAACATCTTTGATTGTAGAGAGATTCCTGATATGACCATTCAATCCTATCTAGAGAGAATTTTCAGGTACACTAGAGCAGGGCCATCAGTGTATGTTGTGGCCTATGTCTATATTGACCGGTTCTGCCAAAACAATCCTGGGTTTAGGATCAATGCCAGAAATGTTCACAGACTTCTGATAACAACTATTATGGTGGCTTCTAAGTATGTGGAAGATATGTAAGTTCTCTTCTCCCTCTTTTGTTTCTCTTTTTGGTTTTTTGTTCATGTCTAGGGTTGAATTAGTTTTGAAGAAATATTAATCATTTTCATTTTCAAATTATACTTAATAACATTCTCTGCAGAAGAATAAATGACATGAAAACGCTATCAATTGTTACTTTTGATATGATATTGAAAAACTCTGCCTCCATTTATCTTTTGATATGTCCAAACTCATTCAACTATTAATCCAAAAAATAATTGTACCAGAAACTTTAGATTTGTGTGTGTTCTATAGCAGCTCTTGTTTGAACATCAACTCTAAAAAAATTTCTTGATAATAGTTTGGTAAGGGGTTTGTTAAATTGAGACAAAGTTTGTTTCTTTTCAATCTCAATCAGTGAGAGTAGTACTGGCTAACAGCCAAGGAAGTGGACATTTTGTTAGGTCACCTAGTTTAGGTGGATGTTGTTGTTAATGCATCATAATTTGTCTTCTTTTTTTAATTTCTTGGATTAGAAAGCAGGGCATCATGTGAGAGTTACTAAAGTCTTCTTCTTATTTGACAGGAATTTCAGAAATTCATACTTTGCAAGAGTTGGTGGGTTGACAACAAATGAATTGAATGAGTTGGAGCTTGAATTTCTTTTCATGATGGGTTTCAAATTGCATGTGAATTTGAGTGTGTTTGAGAGCTATTGCTGCCATTTAGAGAGGGAAGTCAGCATTGGAGGAGGTTATCACATTGAGAGGACCCTAAGGTGTGCTGAAGAGATAAAAGCAAGGCATATAGAGGAAAGGGGTTACACACAAATCACACGAGTAATGTTGTAGAATTCCTAGAGAATTTTGCTGCTATAATTTTATTTGTAGTTTATTTTTTTGCCTGCAAATCAAGAAAGGTAGTGTATGTGTACAGATGAGTGTAAATTTATATATTTGTTTGGGGATTGAGACTTTAGAACATAGGTAAGGCAGAGGGAGAGCGATGTACAAATTTGTCTTGTTTTATCACAAGGAAACAGTGAGTTTTAATGATAAGAGTTTTAGGATTTTATTTGTTGATCTGAGGAGTTTTTACATTTATTCTGTCTTTAAGTGAGCATATTTTCAACCCTTTGTTCTTCATTCGTTATCTGTCTATGCTTTTCTAGATTGAAATTTGAATATGTAGGTGTCAATATCAGAAGTTATATTCCACATCATAATTTGAAAACCAAGAAAAAAAGGGTATGTTATGTGACTGATAAAAATGTGTTTAGGTCTGGTTTAGATGTAAGGATAAAATTATTGGCAAAAGGTAAAGTGAATTTACAGTAAAAAGCTGCATGATGGAAGGAAAGAAAGATGGAAAAATTGATGAAGTCAAAATGTGTTCATCGCTTTAATTAGTTCCTTCTTTTCTTTTCTTTTTTCACTTTTCACCCTTTAATAGATTTTGATGGTGAAAGATGAACGAAAATTTGATAGCATATTTTATAGTGTTCTAACAAACTTCCTTAATCTATAAGCAAATCAAGTGGGTGGTAACACTCTGAGCTATGTGGAGCATTATAGCAACACTTAATCTATAGCCATTGTTCTTGATTTCACAACATCATGTCCTCAGAATATCAATTGGAAAACTCAAGAATAAGTTTATTATCAATTACTCAATTATGATACACGAATTTAAACACACATTGCGTTAACATTAAAGATTATGTGGTAATTTAACATCTTCAGATCGTGTAGTAAAAATCATAGATGATAAGAATAATATAGTTATCCAAAAATTATTAAAAAGTGGACATGAATTTGATATCAAATGATAAGTTTTAATAAATTTTACATATGAAAAACAGGGATGATTCTGATATTTTTGGCAATGAAAGATATGAATGATTTAATAACCGCTTCATATTGAGTAATACAAATAGTTCATACACATTTTATTTAAACAGATTCTGAGAGTCTATGAGAAAACAAATATAAATAATATATTTCAAAGCATATGATATTACAGCAGAAAAGCTTGAGCTGTTGATGAAGTTGACCATGGAAAGCTGCAATATGTCTTTATTATGTAGGAATTAATATAATAAGAAGAGCATTAGGTATTATTTTGTTGTGTGAGGATGATGATGATGCATTACCAACCGAAGACAAGTTCAATGGGTTCATGGAAGATGGAGAAAGCATCTTCATTTTAGACTAATTAAAGGACATTCCCTCTCTCATCTTCCTTTCTTTCTGCCTACTTTCACAAGGAAAGAAGAAAGGTCTTCAGAACAGTAATAAATTCTCAAATTTTCTAATATTAATAATAATAAATCTAATTAATTCTAATAAAATCAATTTAATAAATAAAATTTATATATATATATATATATATTAATTTAATAGATATGAAATCTCGTTTTAAGTTGATATATAAATAGTTCAATCAAATATATGAGTTGATAAATAAATAATTCAATAGTAATGATAAATAACATGAATTTTAAATTTAATTTATTTTCATAAAATTAATTTTATATATATTAATTTAGTCTTATTTTTAATTTATAGAGATTTTTAATAAAAAATAAATTTTAAATTTTAAAATTCATTTATATAAAAAGTTGTAGAAATATCTCTTATATGACTAAACAAAAAGAAGTATATATCTTCGTGTGATTTAGATTTTGTGTGCATGTTTCAATGATGTTAAATAATAAGCATGTGATGTTAATGTTAATTAAGTATAGAGTTGAATTTTTTATTTTTAATTTTATAGTGTTTCGGGCTGGGCAAAAAGCCCACATATCAAATATTATACATATACTAGATATTATCTACTACTGACATTTGGCCTCCTATTAAGATACCATATTCAACATTTAGGTTATGTTTAGAAAAAAAAAAATTCATAAGTATTTTTAGAAGAAAAAAGTTATTTATAAATTATTCTTTATTTACGATAATATATTTTCTTACTATTTTACTTTCAATATTTTCTAACTATTATTATTATTATTTTAATTATTTTTTTTATAATTTTATTTTAAATCATTTTTAACAGTTTATAACTGAATTTTTAATTATATTGATTAATTTTTATTTTTGTGAAAATGTGGATTCACATTATTTTTATTATTAATATATAATAGAAATACAAATTTCTCTATTTAATGTATATCCTTAAGAATATTTTTAAAATTTAACGTAAAACTTACTATAACTATCAATATAAAAAAATTAAAAGAAATGAAAATAGGACATTTTCACTTAATTCAGTTAGACACGACGTATTTGAGAGTATGTAGTAAATTTAAACTTAATGATTTTTGCACATAAATATTAAATTTTAAATCATTAAAATAATAAATTATTAAAATAAGATAATATAATAAAAATATACAGACCTAACAATTCTCTCATATTTTTTAAAATTTATATTTTAATATGAATATAAATTAAATTAAATTTATAAATAAACCTATTACTTTTTAAGATTGGACAATTAACTTATGACAATAGATTAACATTTCCAATTACCAATAGATTTTATTTTATTTTATTTTAGAAAATTGAATGACTAAGATAATTAAAATTTTATAAAAACTAAAATTAAATATTCATGAAATTAGAAGAGAAAAACTAGATTTTAACTTGTTTCTCCAAATATACAGTTTATGAGATCAACAAGTTTAGAATATATATATAATCTAATACCAGTAACTAAGCTAAATAAATATCTAATTAATTAATTCTAAATAACAAATAGTTTGTAAAATATTATGAATGTATGGATTGACTTCTGTACGGATGCTGTTATAAATAATGAAAAGAAAAAAATAATGTTTAAGAAATTACAAAGAAAGTGGTATGGAGTTGGATGGTGGAGATGAAGACTTGAAAGGCCAAACCCTAAAAAAGGAGATGCACCAACCTAACTTATTATATTTGATGCGACAATGGAACCACAGACAAAACAGTTCCTGAACCTTAATATATATATTCCAACCCTAAAGACATTAATATATCTTAATCTTTTTCTGCTATTTCTGGACGTTATACCACCCAAATTATGTCAATGTCCCGTATAATACCTGAACGTGAATATGACTGTAGAAAAAATAAATATAACAGAAAACAAAGTGGGTGGATAGAAGAAATGATAAAAAAATTATATAAAAAATTTTATATCTATGGGTTAGAAATTTTACATATGATTAAATTATATATAATTAAATTAGAATATATTAAATAATTAAATCTTATTTTATAAAATAATTTTATGAAAATAAATTAAAATTAAAATTTACTTATATTTTAATAACAGATTTTATCAGACTTATTTAATTATTTTTTATAATTATTATTAAATTATTTACAAATATTTCATAAATTTCTTATCTTTTAAATATTTGGTATCATATTAGTATAAAGATAACGTGTTAAAAATCTTATATTATTAATATAATTAAATTAAAATATATTAAATTAATAAAAATTTTATATTATATAAGTAAATTTTATAAATTTAAATTAGATTTAAAATTTATTTATTTTAACGTGTACTGTACTCAATCCATGCCGGATGTTTGAATTACAGAAATGGGAATCTCCTTCTCTTTGATCAAAATATTTAATTATTCTTCACATTTGTCTGGTTCTGAATACATCTTATTGACATTGTAATGTATTTATTCATACTTTTTCATTTTCATTTTATTTTTATTATGCTTCTGAACTTATTTTAGAACAATTCATAATCGTTACAAGTATATTCTCACCTATATATAGCGACAGAGCTAGGTTATGAGGGTTTAGTTTAGGGGTCAATTTATAAAATAAGAACTCATTCAATAGCTATATAACATTAAGTTTTATATAAAATATTTATAATTGTGTGTTTTTTTTAAATAATAAGAAACATATAATAAAAATGGTCAAATAGAAGACAAACTAAATATTTTCTTTTAAAACACAAAATTTCATGTAGGTGAATTTAACGGGATAACTTTCACGTTTTTTAAATCAGTAAAATAATTTTCAGATTGGGTCCCAAAGTTGAAAACAATTACTACTTTTGAAGAACCAAAGATTCAACTTTAAACTTAATTTCTATAAAATCTAAGAGAATGTAAGTGTTTAAAGGTGAGAAGGACACAAGTTATAAAAAGGGAATGTGTGAATAGCATAAGCCCAGAAGAATATAACATATTTCAATGAGACAGGCTTGGATTACTTCACCCATTTCGAATAGTTAGCCCAACCCATTATTCACTTTGGGGGACATGACAAGCATTAAGGAAAAATGAAATTAAAAAATATATTTATTTTCTCAAAAAATAGTGGACCTATGGTCTTTCATGAGTACTATACCATTTAGTAGTGATGACTGGGAGAATTGGATTAACTAAAACTAAAATAACCTAATTTACCTAATTTTGACAAGTGCACAAGTTTGTTATGCTTAGATGAAAAGTTTAGTTCCTTTGCATGCTTAGACAATCATGCAAAGTGATATCCCGTTTGAATGAAACTATAAAAAGTTTATTGTTTCTAATGATGAATGTAAGAGTGACATGAAATTAAATTAAAATTATATTTTAAAGTGTGATTGGTAATATATATATAAATAAAATGTGCATTTTACAAATTGAGTTTTTCTTTCTTAATTTCGACTTTAAAGTTATATTTTACATAAATAAGAAAAATTAAATAAGTTATACTAAAAGAAAAAAAATTATAAACAGAGATAAAGCCAATAAAAACTTTAGTAGTAAAATGATATTTATCTTCTTTAAAGTGCAAATAAACCTAATTTTTTGGGGAGGTGTTAACAGACCAACCTATTATAACTTGTGTATGTACCAGATTATCAAGACATTGTATTTCTGTGTTCGAGACATGTTAATTCTTTGCAATTACCAGGTTATTTTTTTTTTCTTAATAAATATGTTCTCTCGTAGGTGAAACAAATCGTGAGGATTGTCTCTACCTAGCAAATGTATCAAAATTATAAAGGTCTAATGTAAATTTGAGTCAAATTTGTAATAAATCTGCATCAATCTCTGAAAATTAGGCTGATTTCCACCATGCTCAATATCAACCTTTTGAATCCACATCATGGTTTGTGTTTAGATGAACATTAAAAAACAAATTTGCAATGTGATTCATTTTGAATGTGTTTTATTTTACATTATTATTAAATAAACAGAAATAATTGTTCTTATATTCTGATTTATCCTTAGACGATGGTGAAAAATTTATTTGCAATGTCATTATATGCACTATTTGTTTTTTCTTTCTTTCAGAGGTTACTTTTTCTATGTTTAAAAGTACTACAAAATTTTCTTTTAAAAGTTTATTCTTTCTACATTATAAGTCTTTGTTTTTAAGAGTAATATATATATACCTTTCTCATGTTGTAATCCATATCTTGTCATTGACTTTTTATGTCAAATACGTGTTTTTTTTTAATTCAAGTAGGTACACTGGAATATTTGTCAATTCCCAATAAACATTTTTTTATGTTGATTTAATTTTTGAAGCTAATTTTTTTTTTCAAATATTTGAATTTTGTATTATCAATAAATTGAAATTCTATTAATAATGGTAACAAAAGAAACAGTGAAATGGCACTAAAATTTTGTTCTTTTAAGGAGAAAACGTATAACATAGATATTGTTTTAATATGTTTAAATTTGGCATGCATTGAATCAAATACATACATGTGGATACAACACAATATTTTTTTTTATAAGAAAAATGAAAGTGGTGGTCTAAGTCATGTAAAAATGTTACAAAATCATTTGAGAATCAATATAAACCAATTAGAATATATATTTAATACACTATCTATTTTAGTTTTAAACCTTATGAATATCAGACCTTTATCGAATCTAAAATTAGTGAAGGATGAAACGCGATTTGCTTCTTTCAGGAAAACAATGAAAATATATTATAAGAAAATTATATTTTTTTTTGAAAAATAATTACCATTACGGAAACAAAAGATAAATGATCTCTCTTTTCTTCTTATAAGGAAAAAATAATTTTATTTTGACAATTGATTACAATTACGGAAATATATTGGTCTATAAATACGACTAGCATGTGGTGTTGCAGAATATTGCACCAACACGATTAATCTGAAGCTCTGTTGTTATTTAGAAATCGCATCATGCAAGTTCTTAGTTACCTTTGTTTGGTTCTAGTATTTCATTCTCTGCTCCTAAACCCTAGCCATTGTCTCAAATTATTTAATGCTCCAAAAATTCAAAGAAATGATCAATGGCAAGTAGCAGCAGCTACATGGTACGGAGAACCAGAGGGTGGTGGATCGGATGGTGAGTATTACCAAACTTCTCCACATTAACTTAACTGAAAAGTGTTGATTATGAATATTTTTACGTAATTTGCTGGAAAAATCTTTATTTTCCAACAATTTCTCCTTACGTTTTTTAAAAATTTTTGTGAAGTCCACCAATCTTGTTAATAATCAGGTTTTATATAATATTCTACTTATGTCTGATAACAATCAGAATTTTTCAAATCATGTAAAAAGAGATTATAATCTATTACTAGGTAGCCTCGTGATCAATAATATATCAATTAGGATATATTAACAAGTGATCAAATTTAAGCTCAACAATCTTACTCTAGTATTATATAAAAAATAATTACAGTTTTAACTCATTTTCAAAATTAATTCAGAAGGTGATAATCTTATTTATTGTTTTTTTTATTAGGTGGTGCTTGTGGATATGTTGATACTGTGGAGAAACCTCCACTCTCTAAAATGGTGTCAGCTGGAGGTTCTTCTCTTTTTAAAGGAGGCAGAGGATGTGGAGCTTGTTATCAGGTGCATGCAACATGTTCGTTAATTGCTTCTTGTTTAGAATAATATATTCAAATTATTTTTCTATTTCATGTGTTAAGTGTATTATAACTTCAAAGCTATAAAAACACTCTCTTAAATACTTTTTCTTATACATGAATCAGTGATTTAGTGATTGGGGGTGTTTTGGAAGCATCAACCAATATCTTTTCAAATGTAGGGTTTAATCTATAGAAGTGTTACGGTTGTTATTAGAACTTATCATATTTGATGGATTTTTTTTTTTATAAAAGTTCTTGTTAAATGAGATTTTTTATTTGAATTTTATAAAGTTTCTAAAAACATTTGTAAAATAAATCCTATGAAAAATTATATAAAGAATGTTTTTCGAATTGTTTTTACCACGTTTATGGCTGGAAAATAATTTTTAAGGAAATTTAAAATTGTTTGGCATAATATTTGTTATGTCGATATTTTATTAAATGAAATTTAAAATTTTTAAAAGAAAAAAGATGTAATTAATTAAATCCAATAGTTCTAAATTTGGTCTTGAATTCATGAATTTCATAATTTCATAATTTCTTCTTTCTTTATCTTCTTTCCTTCTCTCATACTATATTAAGAAAAGGAATTTAATTATTTTATTCAAATACAATATTCTGAAAATAATTAAAGATATTTTTAAAAATGAAGAAATTTTAAAATTCAAAATTGAATATTGTATAAATTATATAAAAAGAACATTTTGTTCACTATTAATTTTTTTTATATAAATTCGTTTGAAATATATTTTTTATTAAATTTTTCTAATTTTTTAAAGCAACACAACAAATTCTCATAAAAGATTTTAAACAAATTTTCATAAAAAACTTCACTGAAAAGTTTAAGTAGAAATTAAATCCGGGAGTATGTTCATTATAATTAACTTTTATTTTAATGAAATAAAGTATTTTGGTTTTCAAATTTGGAACATTAGATATAGTGTGTTTTTTTCTGTTTTATAAGTTTTAAACTGTGATTCAGAAATATATTCAAACACATACTAATTAGTAGTCATGAATTTTCAGGTGAAATGCACAGAAAACGCAGCTTGTTCAGGAAATCCAGTGAGCGTGATGATAACAGATGAATGCCCTGGCTGTTTCTTGCGATCAGTCCACTTTGATCTGAGTGGCACTGCATTTGGTTCCATGGCAGCTTCAGGCAAAGCAAATAATCTTCGCAATGTTGGACAGCTTAATATTCTCTACAAAAGGTAACTCTCTTATATATTTCCTTCCATTGCAATTTTTCTGAGAACAATGGTAGATGAAGAACATTATTTCAAGACACCTGCATAACATTTATCATCGAATGTATTAGTATTAAGTGAATGTATGAATTATAGAGAAGGTAAAACTTTCTTAGCATCACATCTCCACAAATATCTCTTAAATAAGATGAATTTATTAGAATAAAAAACAAAAATAAAATAGAGGTTCTGATCCTAATATATAAGCCGTGTTAATACCGATATGTAAGCAGTAATATATAAGCCGTACTAATAGTAATATACAAATCATACTCTAAAAATTGATAAATGATATGAATTTTATGAATTTTTTGAACCTCCTTTCTCCGTAAATACCTGTCCAATCCTGTCCAATCAAATAATTTTATTCTAATAAATATTACAAATTGAAATAATTCTGATATAAAACTTATTTACATATTGTATAGATTTTTATAAAGAATTTTCTTTATCGGAACTTACTTATTCTAAGTGCAAATATAATACGTTTAACATGTATATGGAAGGTCTTGAAAAAAAATATTTTTTCTTTTTGTGTGAGAGTATTTTTGGTACTGATTTGAAATACCCTTATGGATTTGCAGGGTTGCATGCTCCTTTGGGAACTCCATAGCCTTTATCATTGACAATGGGGCAAACCCTTACTATTTTGCAGCAGAAATAGAATACGAAAATGGCGATGGTGACCTTGTGGACATTCAGTTGAAGCAAGCTAATTCTGGGACATGGCTTCCAATGCGACGTTCATGGGGTTCAAGGTGGGCTTTGAACTTAGGTTCATTGTTGCAGCCACCATTCTCCATTAAGCTCACTGAAGATAATAGGAACACCATTGTGGCTGATAATGTAATTCCACGTGACTGGAAACCTGGCCAAGTTTATCGATCTGTTGTTAACTTTTAAAGATTTTCACATATAAATAAAACCAGAATTGCCACCATATATGAATACTATGATGGTATAACCAGTTCATATATAGACATAGTAATAAAATGTTAATTGTACAACAATATTTCTTTACATTACTTTATCTAATAACAGTTATCATAAACACTTCTTGTATCTCTTTTTCTACCATTTGAATTGTGCAATTTTCATTACAACATTTGAGGTATTTTCTTCTCGTTATATTTTTTCTATCTATTATACTTGAATTTAAAGTCTTGTTCAAAGGACTGATCAATATCATTTATCAATAAATAATAACACTTGTATTTATATATTTTTACCATGACCGTGTCTAATTAATTAGTGACCTTCATAAGAAATTATAAAAAAGATTTGATGTAATGTTAACTTTTAATTTTTATATTATTTTATTAGTTTTTAAGCTATAGATATTTAAATCAAGCACTTTAGTTTTAATAGAGGTGATTGTGAATTCGTTCAATCTATTTTGCTAAATTTTATTAAGAAAAAAAGTATTATTTGTAATAAATTAATTAATATAATTACAAAAATTTTTATTCATTAAAACATTATTAATTAATCCTAATACAATATAAACATATCATAAATTAACATATAAAATATTCATATTAATAATATAACTAAATCTATTATATCATTTAATCATTTTATTAACTTTATTACACCACATAATATTTCTTAAATTAATCTACTCTAAATATACTAGTTAATAATTAGATTTTTTTATTAAGATATGATTATCACATAATTAACAAACACAACACAAAAAAAGTAAACTAAATTTTTTTAAATATAATCCAACATAAAAAAATTTATAATTATATTGATATTATTATACTCATTTATGTAGTTATGCTCTATACAATTAAACATGATAAGATTTTTATTAATATAAAAATTATCACATCTAATTATTAACATCATTATCAAAATATTAGATAAATTGTCTTGAGAAAATATATAGGATCCTTAACATATGAGACTAACATCATGTATATTGACTACTAGGTTATAGACCATCCTCTTAGTCTTTTTCATCTTTAGTTACACAGTCTATCCTTAATCACATTAGAGTGATTCTTACACACAATATCTAAGTACAATAACTCTTCATAAAAAAAAAAATATAATAAAAACTTTCATCAACTTCTTATCATATGGTATCTCTATAGTATTCCTATCTACGTGACTAGAACTATCACTAAAGTCTAGATATCCTATACTGATATATCAAGAATCTCATATGTACACCAATTTCTATACCAAATAGTATTATTTGATAACTACTTGACTCATACTTCAAATAATACATAACAATTTTATCGGTGTCATATAAATTTAAAGAAATTATTTAACAACACATAACCCGTCACACAAACATATAAGAATCTTTTAATGACACACAACTTGATAACAAATTCATATAATTTTTCAGAATAGTCTGTATAGTATATTAGGTGTATGTGACTGTGTGAATGTGATAACTACAATTGAATAGATTTGAATATGATTATATGAATGATTGAATGTAGTTATTACATGTGATCGACTATTACATTGATTATGAAATTATTGGATTTATTTGAGTAAATCATCGTGATAATGAAAATATAAATTTTATATTATTATGATTAATTTTATTTATATTAACTTATATTAATTATTTATGTTTCTAGTTTTTGTTGTTATTATGATGATAGTGTCTTGACATAAGAATAGATTTCAACATAAATAATATTAAACAACAGCCCAACAGCCCACTTGCTTGAAAGAAGAAAGTTATGTTTTATATTTTTGTTTATAAATAAAATTTGGACACTTACTTGAAGGAAGAAATTTGTGTTTTATATTCTTGTTTATACATAAATTTTGAGTAAATTTTATGAAATGTATAACTAAGATATTCATGGAATAGTTTTAACTTTTAACTAATTGTTTTTGTAAATATATTATGAGTTTATATATTCTAAAATTTAATTTGATTATTATTCCGTTTAGATATGAAATATGTCATTTTAGTTTTTTTTTTTACATAAAAAACAAATTAAAATATCATTATGAAAGAATTGGTCACATGTTGACATTTGCTACAAAAAGCATGATTATCCATTCAGACACAGATTGAATAATAAAAAGTTACACCAGACCAATATTATCTCTAACAAAGATAAAACAAGAACTAAAGTTGATAACCTCAGTAACAATGAAGACATTCACATAACCTCACAACAATATCATCCATTAATTTCTCTTCTTCAACAAAATCAAAATAACAATGGTGGCAATCCCTCTCTGGTAAATTAGATTGGATCCTTGTCTACCACCACTGGTCAACATGAGTCTCCAACAGGTAAGATACTTCTTTATTATAGAAATTGCAAATTATACTTGGATTATAGATTCGGGTGCAACAGATCATGTTTGCTCCTCACTTTTTAATTATGACTCTTATAAAATTATCAAATCTATATCAGTCAAATTTCCTATTGGACAAATTATGCATGCTACACATTTAGGAACTGTAAAAATATTTGAGAATTTCATTATAACTAATATGCTTTTCATTCCCAGTTTTACTTTTAATTTAAACTCACTTTCTAAATTGACATCTTGCTTGCAACATGAACTCATTTTCTCTTCCACATAATGCATCATATAGGATTTGAAAACCAAAAAGAGGATTGGTATAGTTGACATGCATGATGACTTGTATACTCTTAATATTGAAGAGTTGGCACATGTTTCTACACAAACTACTACCATTGACCCTGATTGCACTATTAAGAAAATTGATCTTTGGTACTACCGTATGGGGAATTTGTCAAATGATAGGCTTAATATTATGAAACAATATTGTCCTTACATATACTTTGATAAAGAATTCGTGTACAATACTTGTCATCAAGCAAAACAAAGAAATGTCTTTTCTTTTAAGTGATACTTGTTCTATGTAGTCCTTTGATCTCATACACATTGACATTTAGGGGGCCTTGTTCAAAAACTTCTATGCATGGATATCGTTACTTTCTAACTGTCATAGATGACTATACCCGTTTTACTTGGATTTTTCTCATGGTTAGCAAATCTAAAACTTGCAGTACCATATTAAATTTCATAACATAGGTTGAAAAGCATTTTAACAAAAACATTAAAACTATTCGATCTGATAATGGGGCTGAATTTAATATGAAACAATTCTTTGATTCCAAGGGAATTATTCACCAAACCACTTATGTTGAGACTCGTGAACAAAATGGCATAGTAGAGAGAAAACACCAACATCTTCTTAATGTAACCCGTGCCATATTATTTCAATCCAATCTTCCCCCTATCTTTTGGTGCTATGCTATTATGCATGTTGCATATCTCATCAACAATACACTCAGACCTATTCTTAATAACAGTTCTCCTTTTGAAAAACTGCATGGTAAACATTGTGATTTGTCCAATTTACGTGTCTTTGGTTGTCACTGTTATAACAGTACCCTTACTTCTCAATGCAAGAAACTTGATCCACATGCTGACCTTTGTATCTTCCTAGGCTTTAAAGCTCAGCTAAAGGTTTTCTTGTTTTCAATTTGAAAAATCATAAGATAGAGATCTCTAGAAATATGTACTTTTATGAAAATAGATTTCTCTATGTTAACACTTCACACACCAACATTACCATTGCCTAGTACTTACATTTATGACTATGATAATTTTTCTTCTCCTAATATACAATCTGATATCAATTGTGATAATGAAAATCATAATGAGGAACCTCATCATTCAACATACATAAGACACCTTCCAACATATATAGAAAATTATCAAATAGAACATTCAACATCTGCTACAAGAACTAAAGGTAAAAGTTACCCTATTGAAAATTATATGTCTTATAACAAGCTCTCAGATTCTTATAGGAAAACCATTATGTCCATATCTGCAAATGATGAACCTACCACATATGAAGAAGTTTTCAAAAATGAAAATTGGATCAAGGCTATAAATGATGACATCACTGCACTAGAAAACAACAAAACCTAAGAACTTGCTACTCTTCCTCATAATAAAACTGCAATCAGATGTAGATGGGTTTTTAAAATCAAGCATAAAGCAGATGGTTGCATAGATAGGTATAAGGCACAATTGGTTGCCAAATGTTACAATCAACTAGAAGGATTAGATTTTATAGACACATTCTCTCTTGTGACAAAGCTTATAATAATGAGATTTCTTCTTATCATTGTTGTTGTTAGCAACTGGGACATCAAACAACTTGATGTGAATAATGTCTTTCTACAAGTCAGTCCCCAATGATATGAAAGATTATCCCTACTCCTTATTTTTCAAGGTCATGCATTTTCTACTGCTAATCATACATTGTTTGTCAAATTCACCACTGCATTACTCATATATGTTGATGACATTATTTTAACTAGGAACAATTCCAATGAAATTACACGTATTACTAATTTACTTGAAAAATCTTTCAAAATTAAAAATTTGGGAAATTTAACCTACTTTCTTAGTTTAGAAGTTGCTAGAAATAGTGTTAGATTACACTTATGCCAAAGAAAATACACCTTAAATTTGTTAAAAGAAACTAAAATGGTTAACTATGCACTTCACCCACGCGTATGACTTGCAATTTCAATTCTTATATCCTGAAGCTACTAAATAAGATGATGCTTCAGCCTTCTTTTATAGAAAACTCATTGGTAGATTAATCTACCTTATTAAAACTAGACCTAATATTTACTATGTAGTTCGCCATCTCAGCCAATTTATCTCCACTCCTAATATAAAACATAAGTAGGCTGCCTTTTGTATCCTACAGTATCTCAAGCTTAATCCAGGGATGATAGAAAAAGCACCATGCAAATAAAATCTTTTAACTATTCAGACTGGGCCAAATGTCCTATCACTAGAAAATCCATTACTGGTTATACAGTTTATATTGACAATTCTCTCATAGTTTGGCGATCCAAGAGATAGTACAAAATTTCTAAGAGACTCCTTTGAATCTGAATGTAGGACCCTAACTTCCACAACTTGTGAAATCAAATGGGTCACTTATCTCATGGAAGATCTGCATATTCCTTACACCAAACCAGCCCTGCTCTACTGTGACAACAATTCTGCCATCCAAATTGCTACCAACCAAGTATTTCATGAAAGAACTACGCAAATAAAAATTGAATCATGCCATCTCATTGACCATTGCAAATAGGTAACAAAGTTCATGATGATGCTATCCCGCTTTCACTCTATAATTTCTAACTATTGTAACGTCTCATTAGGTCTTTGGTTATCTACTTTTGCCTTCTCACACATTAAAAAGTAGAAATATACTAAGTGATTTCTCTTTTCATGTTGGACTACCAAAAGAACTCCCTCAAATCTTAATACATTTTAATCATTCCTAGGTACAAACTAAATCTACTCTTGTAAACCTCATCTAGAATCATCTTCTTAAATCCTTTAATAGATAGCAAACAAATTTTTTTCTCTGAATCTTAGTATTGCTTTTGGAACTCTCATAAAGCCTTTAACTCTTTTAATATCTAATGACTCCATAACACTCTTCATAGTAGGATCCAATGATTATTTTTTCTTAATTAGTCTAAGAAAATCACTAGTTATAACTAGCCTGTCATAATTGATTACATAAGGGTTAACTTCTACATTGAGATTTAAGTTTCTAAACTTTTTTATCAATTTCATCTCCTTTATTATCAAAGCTGATTGACCATCTTCCTACTTAAGGCATCAACCACCACATTGGACTTCCCTGAGTGGTACATCAGTTGAAAATCATAGTTTTAAAGAAACTTTGTCCACCTTCTTAGCTTCATATTAAAAAATTTTCTAATCAAACAAATATTTCAAGCTCTTGTGATTACTATACACATCAAACTTGGCTATGTACAAATAGTGTTTCCATATTTTTAGAGCGAATACCACAACTACCAACTTCAAGTCATGGGTCGCATAATTGATTTCATGATTCTTTAGTTGCTTTGAAGCATATGCTACTACTTTCTTCTCCTGCATCAGAACGCACTTAAATTCTTGATATGATGCATCATAATAAACTTCAAAAGGTTTGCTAGTATCTAGAATAACTAACATTGGAGAGCTAGTCAATCTTTACTTCAGCTTTAGAAAAGGATGCTTACACTTGTTATTCCAAGTAAAAGGTTAGTATTTTTAGGTCAATTTTGTTAAAGGAACAATTATCCTTAAGAATCTTTCAATGAACCTTTAGTAATAATCTACTAATCTCACAAAACTTCTTATCTCAAATTGTTTTAGGACATTCCCACTAAAGTATTACTTTCACTTTAGAAGGATCCATAGGAATCCCTTGAGGCTGACACAACATATCTTAAGAACTTCATCTCAAACATTTAAAATTCACACTTAGATAATTTGGTGTACAATTGCTTCTCTTTGAAAATACCCAATACTATTCTAAGGTATTTCTCATATTCCTTTTTAGTATGAGAATAAATAAGAATGTTGTTTATAAAAATAATAACATTTATATAGGAAGGAGTGAAAAATTCTATTCATATAATCCATCAAAATAGTTTGAGTATTTGTTATCTCAAATTATATCACTACATATTTATATTGAAACCTATTTAAATATGACATATATATATATATATATATATATATATATATATATATATATATAACAAATGCTAGAAAAAAGTTTATAAGTTACCTTCAATCCCAACAGAGTAACAAAATAAGAGTTAGTTCATTCAATGCTCCAAATTTGCTTAATACTTTGGGCTTTCTTCATATTGAAGAATCCCTATTCACTGAGAGTCGAAAAATCTGCATTATGTTGGAACCATGCCTTTCCTGTCTCTAATTTGCTCAACCCCTTTAACCTTCTCTCAATGGATTTTTCCTAAATTTTGGTCATTCTTCTTTTTCTCAATTTCACTCAAAGTTTCTTTACATCTATTGAGTGAATTACTAGCAATGAACACCTTCATCTATCCTCATAATTCAGTGAATAGACTGGTTACTTGCTTAACAAATTGGCTCGAGCTTATTGTACTTGGTGATTCTTTTGTTTTGTTTTACATTAAGACATTAAAAATTTATTATATAACCTATTACTCTTCTAATAATAAAAATATTTGTATTTCATTCAAATTTAAAAGTTTTTATAAGTAATTTTTCTACATTCAATTATAATAATTACCCTAAATAAGAATATAAACAAGTAAAATTTGTCCCTTATCAACCATGTCTTTAAAATTTATTTTTTAATATTAAAAAATTCTCGTGAAAAATGTGAAAATACATAATAAAATTATTTTTTTTTAATAATTTTGTCTCTAATTTAAGTTAGATATACACGTTTGTTAAATTTTTTAGAAATATAATTAATACATAGAAAATATAACTTTTGAGGAAAAAAAAATGTCAAACACTTCTAAAGTGTTTCCTAAAAAGTCAACAAAGTTATTATAAATTTTAATTTCTATTAATTGACTTTTGTAAATATGTTTTTAAATAATATTGGTGTGCTAGAGAGTATCTATAGCTATTCAAAAGAGGGTCCAACTAATTACAAAAAACGTCACTAAATTATGAATTTATATTATAGCTGCCTAGTCGAAATTTAGTTAAAAGAAATAGGTGGAAGTTACAATAATAGGATATTTGGAATTGGAGTTGATTTAGGAAGTAAATGAATTTAAATCTAAATGATTTCCACGTTTTAGATCCAGTTGTTTGGGCAATTTTTTTTCTACGTGTTGAAGATAAATGTATTTCTATGTTGACTCATGCGCACACACACCAAACAATTTTCTATCTATGTGAACATATAACAAAATATATCCATTCATGAAATGCACCCATATGTATTACATTTCAAGAACGAACCTATTATAATCATACATGTGTATGAACCATTTTGAAATGGGAAAATGTATAATCCATGAAATAAAGAAAGTAATGTTCAATTTTAAACAAAATGAGGGAAATCCAGTCAAAAGGGAGGACCAAAACTAGCTTCATCACAAATTGTGATTTCTATAAAAATGAAAAATGGTATACTTGGGTGGGAAAGCAGCAACCTAAACGAAGCGATATCAAAGGAGAAACATAAGTTAGTTTCCAAGAATAGGAAACAAAAGGAAAAGAATAGCTAGGGTTGTTTAAACCACTCTCTTCCTTCCACTCACTTATTTACAATGACTTAATAACAAAAAATGAGACACAAAGCACACACTAATTTTCTCCCTCTATCTCTCACACTGCCACCCTCCCACCTTCTTCCACTTGTCACCACACTCTCTTGCTGTAAAAGACCTCTTGCTTTTCTCTCTCTCATCCACAAATACTCCAACTAAAAACTAGGGCTAGTAGCCCTTAATTGTCACCGTACAACCCCTTAACAACTATCACTACAAGAATAAACTCCTTCCTTCTTATATTATTAACTCACTTCTTCCTCTCATCTATCTGTCTCTCTCTCTTTCTCTCCCTCCCTTTTCTTCTCTCTTTCTTTTTTTTTTTCTTTTTTTCTTTTACATTTCGAGTTTCAACCCAACCACTCTTGGAATTTTATGGCTTTGATATTGGATCAACAGACAAACTTCAAGCACTTCTGTAAAATTTGCAAGAAAGGTTTTGGTTGTGGAAGAGCTTTGGGAGGACACATGAGGGCTCATGGCATAGGAGATGAAAGTGGTCACATGGATGATGATGATCAAGCAAGTGATTGGGAAGATAGGTTGGGTGGCAATGTACCACCAAGCAACAAACGTATGTATGCTTTAAGAACAAACCCTAATAGGCTAAAGAGTTGTAGGGTATGTGAGAACTGTGGCAAGGAGTTTCTGTCATGGAAATCTTTTCTTGAACATGGAAAATGCACCTCTGAGGATGCCGACTCCTTTGTCTCCTCTCCGATTTCTGACGGCGATGATGGTGGTATCGGCGGCGACCGAAGAGGATTAGGATGGTCTAAAAGGAAAAGGTCATTGAGAACTAAGGTTGGTAGCTTCAATTACAATTGTCCATCAAGCGAGGAAGAAGACCTAGCAAATTGTTTAATGATGTTGTCCAATGCCATTGTAGATCCTCTTTCGGCTGAGCCTGAAGAATCATGTGCTTCTGCTAGCAAGGAGGAAGAACAACGAAGAAATCCTATGAATTACGTTGCACCATTGTCGTACAAAGTTAATAACAATAACAATATTCACAACATGAACAACCTTGTTGATAACAAGGCCAAAGGGATTGCCAAGGGCTGGTTTGAATGCAAAGCATGCAAGAAGGTTTTCAATTCTCACCAAGCATTGGGTGGCCACAGAGCAAGCCACAAGAAGGTTAAGGGGTGTTTTGCTGCAAGACTAGACAACCTTGACGACAATCTCATTACCGAGGATGATGTCATCACACATGAAGAACTCTTCCCAACAAAATCAAACTCCACCCTCCAATTCGACCATGGCTCCAACCCTACATTGGCCTCTTCCTCCAAGAGAAAATCCAAAGTTCATGAATGTTCAATATGCCACAGGAGTTTCTCTTCAGGACAAGCTCTGGGGGGACACAAAAGGTGTCATTGGATCACATCAAATGCACCTGACACTTCCACACTAACGAGATTTCAACAATTTCACGAGCACTTGGATCAAATACCAAAGTTTGACACCTCTTCTGAGCCTCTTGTGAAGTTAGACCTTAATCTTCCTGCACCTTCGAATGACCTTGCAAGAAGGAATGTTTCTACAGAAATTTACTTGCAGCCTTGGGTTGCATCAAAGGATGTTAAAGAAGATAACAATAGCCAGTGTCAAAGTCTCCATCACAATAACAACAATGTTGATATTGACAACAACGATGAGGACAAAAACACTAATATCTCAATGCAAAATGTGGGTAACGAAGCTAAAAATAAGATCAAGTTGGCAAAACTAAGTGAGCTAAAGGACATGAACATTGGAGGCAGTTCTTCACTATGGTTGCAGGTGGGAATCGGTTCAGCCAATACTACTGATGTGTCAACTGATAACTGCTAATTACGTGCCTTTTTTGACAAAGCATTTTGAGGAACGCATTTAGCAATTGCTTTGGAGCTACCTTTTCTTCTTTATTACATAAACACAGAAAATGTAAGTAACTTATACGAAGACTACCACAGTCAACATTGTTAATTTATTATACACAGAAAATGCAACCTTTTTATATCTTTTGTAAAGTTAATTTTTTATATCAAATAAGTATATTCTGAATAAAAGTAAATTAAAAGATTGTTATTTACAAAGCATCTTGTTCATTCTATGTTTCTTTCTTTCTTTCTCAAAGAAATTTTGTTATTAGTTCACTTTTAGCTTTAATTATTACATTTATGAGCTATCAATAATTCAACTTATAAATCTCAAGTTAACAAATACATTGATATATTGCATTAAGAAAAGATAACTTGAGAGACTAGAATATTTTTAGATTATTCAAAGGTTTTTTCATTTTTCTTTCTCACATATTAAAATATATTTTCTCAAAATTTACCATCACGTATATATTTGTGTGTCAATCAAAGTAAAAAAAAAAATAGTAAATTAAGTAAAAAGAGTTGCAGCTATAACTTTTCGCTTGAATGCACCCAGCAGTTTTTATTCTAAATTAAAGTTCCACTTTTTTACTGGCCCATCAACGAAATTAAATAACTTGAAAAGAAATTTCAAAAATTAAACCGAATGAAAGATGTTTACTCAAATTCTCTAATCTGGTAAAGTTAAAACTGATACATGTTTTATACTAATAATACAGTTAGAAAAAATTGAACTAAATAAACATGCAGCTTGTAACAATTTTGACAATATTATTATACAATTCACACTAAATTATGATCATTTTAGACCTGAAAATATACATTAGTGTCAATTTAGTTTTGGAAAAATAAAAATTATTATTTAGTCATTGAATATTTAAAAATATAACGATTTTATCAATGAGTTGTGATATTTAAGCACTAATTTAACACTAAATTATATTTTTTTAAGAATCAATTTGACCTTAAATTGTAGAGTATTTTAAAGTATGTAAAAATAATACAATAATATGTATGGGTTTGATTTGATTGTGGAATTAAAAGCTCAAATAGAAATAAAGGGTAACTAATCCCAATTTAGATAAGTTGTTTTAGGTATTTGATTTTCCTTTTGGGCTTCAAGGTTTCCACGTTTTCAGCTTCGGTAATATCTATTTCAATGTTTTTGCGAGATACCATAACTCCTTGAAATGTGAACCAAACGATTTCTAAATTTGTATTTGTTTCAAAGTATACAAAATAATTTTTTGGAAAAAGCAGAGACATTTTTTATACTGTTGTTATTTAAATCGATTTAAAAAGTAGATATTACATAAGTTTTTTATACAATAATTAATGAACTACATTGTACACATAATTGTACACATAATGTGAGTTAACTCTATAATGTGGGTCTTTTATATCTTACATTCATACTCCCATTTTCTTACGCATATAGGAAATATTAATATTTTCTCATTTAATTCATTTATCAAATTATTAGTTAGAATAAGAAATCAAATATTATTAAGTGGTCTAATAATAAGTTTTATATCTCATGTATCACTATAGTTTCTCATAAACAAATTCTTAATACTAATAAATAAATTATATGTTTTTTTCTATATCAAATTAAATGAAATTTGTAAAAGATAAACAAATATATATAAATTAATAAGAAAATATTAAATTAAATAAGAGTTTTATCAAAATAAATTTATTAATTGTCACATCAAGGAATTAAGTCTCATTTTTGTTACATGATCTTTAAAATTCTTTGGTAATATCTCTTTAGTTAAATGATCGACAATCATAAATTCAATACTAACACATTCAATGACTATTTTTTTTTCCTTAACATTTTCTCTTATTATTAGATACTTAATGTCGATTAATTTTCACTCTTATTTATTTTAGTTATAAATAATACTTTAAAGTTATCAATATAGCTTCAATGACTTACTAATTGAGTCCACAACTTTATGTAAAATTCTTTAACCATTATGTGAGATAGTTTCAAAATAAAAAACAAACTCAACCTTTATAATAGAAGTGGTAGTCAAGTTCTATTTTATACTATTCCAAGATAAAGTTCCACAAGCTAGTATAAAAACATAATCAAATGTAGATTTTTTTTATCAATGCTACCAGCAAAATTTCAATCAAAGTAACTTACACCTCCAAACTATAAATGAGCATGACATCCTTTGTTTTTTAAAGGTATCTCATTACCTTCTTTTGCAACTTTCCAATGGTCAATGTAACACTCTTCTACCCTAAAATGTTTTTAATTAATAATATAATTTTTTTTGGAAAATAAAAAGTAAAAAATTCACATATATTCATTTCATAAATAAATTCTTACAAAAATAAGAAAATAAGATTTCAAAATAAACCTTTCAACTCTTACAATGAGTAATATTGCCTACACTACAAAAATAAGGTTAATTACCCATGAAATATTTTTCACGGATTTTTTTTTGTGAAAAAAAAATTAATTACCATTAAATATTTCTCACAGATTTATTTTTATGGAAATTTTTTATAAATTTATTTGTGAGAAATTTTTCATAAATTTGTTTATAAAAAAATTTCCCATAGATTTGTTTGTGGGAAATTTTCCATGAATTTGTTTGTAGGAAATTTCTCATGAATTTTTGGTGGAAAATTTTCTACTAGCCTTTTACCCACAAATTTCCCACCATCACAAATTTGTAGGTAAAAGACTAGTAGGAAATTTTCCACAAAAAATTCATGGGAAATTTCCTACAAACAAATATATGGGAAATTTCCTACAAATAAATCTATGAGAAATTTCCCACAAACAAATCCATGGGAAATTTTTACATAAAAATAAATCTGTGAAAAATATTCAATGGATATTTAATTTTTTTTCTACACAAAAATCCGTGGGAAAAATATTTCATGGGTAATTAAACTTATTTTTGTAGTGCTACTAGAACAAAAGTATTAAACTGTGAACTAGTACACTAGGTAAGTTCTCAAGAAAGATAAGTGTGTTACTAAATGACACTCTTAAATATCAAGTCTTTCTTAGTTAGAACTTTCTTAGACATGCACTCTCACACTGTCACACTATATATCTATTAACAATAATATCTCTTTTCGAATGTGAAAGATTAAATAAAATACTATTAGGCATTGAAATAACCTTCTTTAAAATAAATAATCTCTTTATGCCTCGATATCACACCTAATAAGAGCATCCCCGAAATTAGGGTTTAAAAAACTTATGCTTCATCAACCAACTTCTCTTTGTCCTCATCAAAGATATGTTCACTTATAAGAATATTCAGCCCAAACAAAAATATCAACCACTCAAATAGAAGAGTAAGGAATATATCACACATATGTTATAGATAGATATAAGAAAATAAGCAGAATTAAACACGCACACACATTACGTGAACCAATACACACTTAGTCACAAGCTCACTTTATTAACTCAAATGCATTAATGCTCTTATATCTAAATGCATGTGGTACAATCACACAAAACATGCATATGAGTATTTCAGGAGTACATGAACCAGATCAAAAAACCCTCACAATTCACTCTGGCCAGAACGAGTCTACCAGTCGGGATAGTATAGTTGGTCCCCCTCATTTCAAGTCTCAAATGAGAGGTTCCTTACTCTAAAATCCCTAAGATCAAGATAGAAGACCATAGAGACTCTCCTTCATAGATCGCATTTACCCCAAGAAAGTATGAATGAATGAATGAAATATGTACACACAAATGCATAATACACAAATGCATAACTTATCACACATTCAAATGATTAAGTATAACTTGCAATTTCATGCTGTTAAACCTCTGCTTAGACTTCACAAATGACCAAGCATAACTTGAATTTCACCCTACTAAACCAAAGCTTAGATTTCTCAAAACACAAACAAATAACTTGCAACTAAATCACAACTCATCATACTTATGAGAGCTTATGGTTGCTTCAACACAAACAAAATCATATTGAGACTTAGGGGTTGCCTCTCTACTCAAAATTTTCATAAGTAGCAACATGAGACATTCTTCATTCCCTCTCTTACCTCAATGACGATAAGCGACGTCTTGAAATGTTACGCTATGCAACGCCTTGAGATGTTACGCTACACGACGTCTTTAAATACTACACTACATGATGTTTTTAGATGTTACGCTATACGACGCCTTTAGATGCTACACAACGCCTCCAGTCGCCTCCTCTAAATTTTTTTTCAAATGTTATGAAAAACTTGAAATGAAAAATAGAGAAGGTTTAACGCCTATTTATATAAGTAGAGTCGATTTTTTGAAGATTAGATTCAATTAATAATATCTTTTGAAATATTAACAGACTTATATTATATTTTTATAATATAAAAAACCTTATATTATTTTTTAAAATATTAATAACTTCAAAATATTTTTTAATATATCAATAATCTCACAATATCTTTAAAATATTAATAACCTTACCATATATTTTAACATATTAAAAACATCATAATATCTTTTAAAATATTAATAACCTTATAATATATTTAAAATATTAATAACATCATAATATTTTTTAAAATATTAATAATTTAACAATATTTTTTAAAATATTAACAATCTTACGTTATCTATTCCTAACAACTCATTATTTATCTTTTCTCTAACTAGCTATTTTTATTTTATTTTATTTTCTAAACCGATTATATTTTATTTAACTAAATAATTAAATTATATATATATATATTTGTCTATTATATTTAAAAAAAAATATGATGTTACAGTTCTCAAGGAGTAGATTCTTTTAGACGGATTGGAATCTCTAGTTGAGCAAGTTTCTAATGCTCCCCGTAGGGTTTGTATGTATATATACATGTATGTGTCTTCTTCATCTTCCATGTAGTTCTATGCTAGATTGGGTCCATAATGATATGGTTGATTTGGTCATTAGGCACTCTTGGAGCAATTGGGATTTTACTCTTGGTGGAGGTAGCAATATGATTTTGGGGAAACTTCTTAAGGTAAGAGAAGCTAAAGATCTAGTCATTTTTTGTGAAATTTGTGATTGTATGTTTGAAATGTATGTTGTATGTTGTTTTTGTTATGTTTAAATATGTTTGGAATGCTTGTTTGGGTGTTGGATTCGTGTTTACATACTTTTGCAAAACCCCTCTTTGCTTAAACCCGCTGAGCATAGGGTCCTACACTAAGCGGATTTATCCCAAGGGCTCTCGGGTTAAAATTCGCTAAGCTAATGGTCCAACGCTGAGCAGATGATGCACTAAGCGAAATTCTTCTAATTTTTTTACTGCACTAAGCGAAATTCTTCTGATCTTTTTGCCTTCTTTGACTTAAAACAATGAAAATTATATATATATATATATATATATATGTCACTCTTGGAAAAAGTGTATATGATGTGATTTAATGACATGAGGTCGTGTATGTTTGAGGAGAGAGTTATTATTATGAATGAGATGTCACATGTGGTAGCTTAGTATGTATGGATCTAAAGATATGGTATAAGGTATCTAGACCTCAATGTGGATCAAAATCATATAGATTGATACCACATGTTGTGAGAGGTCGATGAGGTCCTATTAGTTACTTAGAGAAGGAAGCTGGATGGGGCTACCCTGATGTGGTGTTGGCTATGAGTAGCGAGGGGATGACGCTGAGGTGAAACAGACTCAATTAGTCAATCATAATAAGGCCCGTGGTCCTATTCTTGAAACATCAAGTGCTAGCCTTAGATGTCCGAGATCCATATAGTCTTTCAGAAAGCGTCAGTCTCGTTTGTGAATTGTGGATTTTATTAGTCTTAGGTAGACTTCTACACTTGGATGTGATTGTATTGTATATCTTGTCTATTTTGTTAATTCATACATGCTCTTTTATATCACTAGCTTACCCTACTTTTCCTGTTGTATATAATTGACTACTATAATCATGTATCTTGCACGGGAACATGTGTCAAATCTGAAGAGGA
This sequence comes from Macrotyloma uniflorum, assembly GCA_016859785.1. NCBI lineage: Eukaryota > Viridiplantae > Streptophyta > Magnoliopsida > Fabales > Fabaceae > Macrotyloma > Macrotyloma uniflorum. The sequence continues at coordinate 841,617 of BDMB01000052.1, forward strand.
TTCGTCAATTGAGAGACAATAAACTAAGACTGATATAGGATAGTTAATGATATTTTATAATCTATTTTGGGCTTTACATATATATTCCCAAACAATATAATAGAATTAGTAGATATATTAAAATATTTTGAACAACTTAATATATTCTAACATTTTGGATTTGTTACCTAGGGGTGTTCAAAATCGAATCGATAAAAAAAACGAAAACCGATCCAAAAAATCGCAAACCGATTAAAACCGCAAGTTTTTGGATCACTTTGGATTTTATTTTTTCAGAATCGCGCGGTTCTGTTTGCAGTTTGGTATTTCAAAATCGAACAAAACCGCAATTATTAAATAATATTATATTTATTTTTAATTTTATTTTGTAAAGAAAACCTATTGTTATATGTTACAACTCTTAGGGTTCCTTACTTGAAACTTCATTACTCTGATTTCATTATCTCATCATTAACTCTTATTTAAATTCATCTTCACTACATCATTTCACCCTCTATCTAATCATTCTTTTTATCTCAAGCGGTAAGTTTTTTTCTATTTCATTCACTCATTAATATGTTTCCCTGCAATGTTATATTTTTATTAATTTATTATTTAAAAAGATTAAAATAGTCAATTATTAATAAAAAGAATAAAATTAAAAATTAAAAAAAAAACCGCAATAACCGATCCAAACCAAACCGCTAAAATTGGTTTAGATTTTTTTTTATTTCAAACTGAACCAAATCAAACCGCAAATAATTTTTATATTTTGTTCGAATATATTTTAGCGAAAAACTGAATCAAACCACACCGCGAACACCCCTTACCTCCCTTCCCACTCATTTATCATTAATGAAATGAATAAAAAATATATCAATAAATAATTATTTAACAAAGTATATACAAATGAAAAAAAATAACAAAATATAAATACGTAGAATAAATACTTGGTTAAAGTATTTAAGGTAGTATTATATTATTAGGTAATAATTAAGGAAGCATAAAATGTGATTGTAATTTCTATCATAATAATTTAAATTATAATATATTTCTATGTAAAAATTTAATATCTTTATTTTTTTAAAATAAAATAAAAACTTTACAGTATTATATTATCGATTATAATTTGTCAGTGTAGAAAACAAGAAAAATTCTAAATAAGATATTACTGTATAAAGTAAAAAAAAAAAATTGGTACAAAAATGTTTCAAGCAAATACAATGCATACGAAATAAAGAATTTAAGAACAATAAAATAAGATAAATAATTAAGGATAATAAAATAGAGTCACAGCTTTTCTTTGTCAATGACATAAAAAATCACCAAAACAAAGAAAAATTAATCGTATTAATGATTTTAAATCATTGACATAATAAATTGAGTCATGATCCTTTTTAGTGTCATGATATGTAATCTAACTATGTTGAAGGAAGAATTGGAAAAAATAACATGTCTGACACCTTTAAATTAAGTATGAAGAATCATCAATAAAAATAAAAGAAAAATATTGCTCACAATTACCTTAATTAATTCAAATTATAATATGGTATAAGTTATTTGTCACTTTAATTGCCATAATTGTAAAAACTGTGATGATAAAAAATCATAAAATTTATATAAATCCATATTTATATAAGATTTAACTATTTAATTGATTGATCAGTTGATTTCATAATAATATACACTTTTTATCAACAAATTCTTTATTTTACTTAAAGAAATTACTATCATATCAGATAACAACAAGGAGAATGACATAAAAATCTGCGATTATTCTAAGTCATATCAGAAATTTGATTACAATTTATGGTACTTTTTTGCATTAAATTTACGACACATGTGTTAGTTAATTCTATTGATTTTACTTATAATTACTCTTTCTCAAGCATTCTTCATTGTATTATTTACATTATTAAAATGGTCACTTTTAAAAAAATAATAGATAGATAAATTTAGTTTTTGTAAATATGATCAATATTAATACAACTTTAATTTTTATTTTTCTATAATTTATAAAGTAAAATCATATTATATAATATCACTTTATATTATTAATTTTCTTTTATACAAATTAAAGTTACATTGTATGATTTTAGTTCAAAGTGGAGGTAGGTAATTAAATTTCTTTTTCAAAAAATCATATTATCTTATATGACTTATTTTTTTCATAAAAAATTTAAAAAATATCTAAAACAAATTATATAATTTTAGGAGTGGTTCTTCCATAAGATTACACATAGGTTACATAAATTTGTTAACGGTCCACACGTATAATTTGACAATGACAATATATGAATGGGTTGATACTATAATGTAAATTTAGATCCCTTAAATGGAAGTGTTTGTAACAATTATTCTTACTCTACCTAATGAAAATAAATTGAGCTTCTTTCCGATGAGTAAATGAGGATTATTGAATTTTATTTTATTTTTTTTGATAAAAAGGTTGTTATTGAGTTACGTATTTTCCTTTGAAATAGAGGAAAAAGTAAGATAGAATACGTACGGCACCCTCACGAGTCATGACTAATTAAGGAGCATTTTAAAACAAGCCCCAATTGGGTGAAGAAAAAAATGGAACGCGTCCTTTGGAAGAAAGCAAAGGTTTTTTTTTGGTGTGTGTGAGTGTGTGTTATGTAAGTGTGTGTGGGGAAGCACTAGGAGTAGCATGAAGGACTTGGTCTACCAAACCCTAACTAAACGGCATTTACTCCCCAATCCCACACAATACTCCATTCAAACCCTTCACAACTTCAACAAGATCCAAAATCAAACCCAACAAATCCCAAATTAATATAAAAAATATTAAAATTAATATTCGTTTTTCTAAATATTTATCAAATAATTAAATATATTATATTTACGTTGAATAGATAATTAACTGAATATATTATTTGTGTTTAACTCAGAACCAAGAAAATATTATTATATTTAAACTAAAAAAATATATTATATTTGTATTCAACTCACAATTAAAAGAATATATTATATTTGTATTCAACCCAAACTAACAGAATATATTATATTTGCATTCAATATATAATCAACTGAATACATTATATTTAGATCATTATATTTAGATCACTAACCAAATATATTATATTTGTTTTCAATCTATAATCAACTGAATATATTATATTTAGATCACTAACCGAATATATTATATTTGCTTAGAATATATTATATTTGCTTTCAATATATAATCAACTGAATACATTATATTTAAATCGCTAACCGAATATATTATATTTGCAACATATAATCAATTGAATACATTATATTTACATCACAACAAATCACAACAAACTGAATATATTATATTTGCATTTACAATTAACTAACTGAATACATTATACTTACATAATACACAACAAACTGAATATATTATATTTACATTTAATACATGTTAATATAAATATAATCAACTAAAAATTACTTCTCTAAAGATTGTGTGTATAAGTGCGCTCAATCAAAATTTACACCACCTCAACAAAATCACTCTCACAATTCACTTTTTCAATCCCATCCTCATAACCCACAAGATAAAAACAGTATTATCAAATCTCATCAATTATTCTTTTTCGGCTACAATAACAAATAAAAAGAATAACAAATAACAGATGACAAATCCCTCTTTAATTAATGTATGCAAGTAGAAACCGATTAAAGGACTAATTAGACTGAAAAAGTTACCATGGGCTTTTTTTCCTCAATGCACCAAAAAGTAACAGATTCATTATGGAATAGAATCGAAACAGAAATATTTTAATAAAGGAAAAATAAGAGGCATTTTTTTTTTTGGGGGTTATTAAGGTTATTTTCCTAAATGGTCGTGGCATTAACCAGTGGTTGCCTACAGAAAAGACAGGTAGGTAATGTGAGTTACGTGTCATGCATCGATTTGATGGTTATGTTGTGTTGTTGAATTTTACGTCACGGGCAAGTGATATTAACCATCAGTTCTTTCTTCTGCCACCGTTTAAAAAAACAAAACAACAAAAGCTTCTTCGTTACAACAACAAACAAGCCTAAGCAGTTTTCTTTCCTTGACTTGGACAAGCAAGCAACCGGTTCACTCTGCAAAACCCCTGCCAATTTCCAAAATTGCCCTTTCCTATTTTCCCCCTAACTCTATCACTTTAACCAAATCTGATATAAAGTTTAAAATTCAATTTCTTCATATCCAATCCCCAAAATCCGATTCTTCCTCATATTTTCTCTTTTCATCCAATCTCTAAGGGCATTTAAGGAAATTTTGAAAAAGCCCACGCCGGAAAAAAGAAAATAAGTATAAATAAATCCATAAAAAACAAATAAAATCTCCCACTCATTTAAAAAAGGTAACAAAATAAAAATATTCCGAAATCAAAGAGACAGATAAAGGAAAAAAAAAAACGATGGTTACATTTTTTTCATCTTTTGAAAATCTTATATTAATTTATTTATCTTCAAATCTTATATTTATTCTTTTATTTATTTATCCCACTCCGTATTACACATTCTTCCTTGGTGGAGCAACAGTTTGTAATCTGCACCTACTCCTTTTATACACCAGAACACACACAAAGGTTAAACTGAACACAACACAAGTGTGTGTTTTGTTTTGTTCTGGTTTTTGCTCTGTTCTTTTGATGGAGAAGCACAAGTGCAAGCTTTGTTTTAGGAGTTTCGCCAATGGAAGAGCTTTGGGTGGTCACATGAGGTCTCACATGATGAACCTACCCGTTCCGCCGAAAGAGAGCGAGTTCGTGCCGGTTCAACTCAGTTTCGAGGCCGAATCTTCCCCTTCTCAATCCTCTTCTTCCTTCTACGGTCTCAGAGAGAACCCCAAGAAAAGTTTCCGTTTTGCAGATCCTGAATTCTCGTTCGCAGCGGATACAGGTTCCGTGATCCTCCAAGATAGAGAAAGCGAGACCGAGTCATCCAAGAACCCGACTCGGAAACGATCCAAGAGAGCGTGGCAACTCGGAGAACCCCGAAAAAAGATGAAACTTTGTGAAAATGATAGCAAGAACGAATCTGAAAGTTCTGCTTCGGATACCACAACGGAAGAAGACTTAGCATTTTGTTTAATGATGCTGTCTCGTGACAGATGGAAGGGCTATGATGATCATAAAGACATACAACAGTATAATGATGAGATTGAAGATGATGATGAAGAAGATGAAGAAGAAGATGAAGAAGAGGATGATGAAGAAAAAGATGGTTATGAATTCGAGGAGATGAAATCTGTCAAGAAGAGTAACAAGGTGCGAGGGAGGTACAAATGCGAAACGTGTGACAAGGTGTTTCGATCTTACCAAGCTCTTGGTGGGCACAGAGCGAGTCACAAGAAGATGAAGTTAAACTGTGAAACCGAGGTTCATAAAGCCGAACTTGAACTGGAGCATGTTGTTGTGGCGGAGAAGAAAATCCACGAATGCCCCGTTTGCTATAGAGTCTTTGGTTCGGGTCAAGCCCTTGGTGGACACAAGAGAACACATGTTATAGGTTCTTCTGCAAATACTGCCACCACAACTGTTAGAACTTCTGCAACTGTTTCGGTTAGAGCTTCTGCTAGAGTTGGAAACAGTTTGATAGATCTTAATCTCCCCGCTCCAATGGATGATGATGAAGATATTAGCCAGTTTGATCACTCTGCTCTTTCTGATGCAGAGTTTGTCAAACAGTGAAGGCTTTTCTTAGTTCAAACTTCTTTGATTTTCTTTTCTTGGACTAGTTAGGCCCTGATCCGAAGGTACAAAATTTTGGTTCCGTTATTAAATTACAATTTTAGATTTGTTCAGCCATTTGGGTTATAGCTTATAATTTCACTTGGTTACTTACTCTATAGTTCCTATTCATCTAATAATCTCATAATTCTTCTCAAATTCGGTTCTTGGCAACTGTTATCATGCTTGTTAGTTTCTTTCTGTAAGATATGACTTTTCCAAGTTAGGAGTTAGAGCATCTATTGATGGAAGAACTAAACTTTTTATGCTTATTCTTTTTAGCTGAAACTTTCGTGCTTTTTTATATAATAGTAATAATAATAATAATAGTTTACTTGAAGGATTTCTCATTTTCTGGGATTTTATACTCTAGTTGGGTGTTCTAGTTTCTTTTTCTTTTCCTGTGTGATGGAGTTATGTAGAAGAGTTGGAAGCATGCGTGTTTTAGTGGGCTCTGTTTCAGCTTCCAAGTAAATACTACTAAGTAACTGTTATGCCATTCATTGCTTGTGAATATTAAATAAACTAAGTCATTCTCAGAGGAAGTTGATCAACCTTCATATTTTAATGGTAGAAAAGTAACTTCCACTTCTGACCACCAGCATTGTACAGTTCAGGAAGAGGAATATGTTTCTTTCATTTCTTTATTTTACTCACCAAGACAATTAAGATGTTCAATATTGCCCATCTTTTCTCTCTCTTTTGTTTTTCTTTTTGCAAAAAGAAAACTTCTCTGCCTCTAATCATTTTATCTCCCTCTTGATGCTTGAGGCTGTTTTCAGCTTTTCAAATACATCTTCATAACAACTAGTACATATTATCATAAAAAAAAAAACAAAAACAAAAGAAACTTGATGGCCATAAGACCTGGTGATTGCATCAATGAATCTGGTTTTCATTAAACTTTCATTGCCATTTTTGGGAAATCTGTAAAGGTGATTTAAGAAAAAGAGAAAAAGCAAGCAGATCCTTTATTTTACTCTTGGCTGACAGATTAATTTGGCTTAGTTGGGCGTGACTCAAGGTATCTAGCTGAGACAGGCCTTTTGGTTCTTTATGGAAAACTTTCAGTCACACTCATTAAATTTGTAATAAATGACATATGATCCGTTTCATGCATTTGTTGTATTTTTATTTGGTTGTATTTTATGGGGGGTTTGGTCAATTAGTACATCTTGGATGGCACTATTATGATTTAGACTTTAGAGCCTCAATGCTGCTCAGATTTCATTTTGAAATAAATCTGACTGGTTAACAACTAAACCAAATTAGAAAATAAACCATAAAGTGAGAAATTTGGTGCTTAGATGGAATTACTAAGTAATTGCCCTTATAAAGTAGGACATTAGCCACCAGCCAGATCCATGATCACTTCTCAGTAATGATATTAGCATAGTTAGCTTCCACATTTCAATAAATATTTTTGAACTCCAATGCATAAAATATTTTAAATTCTCCCAATCAAGAACTGAATATGCACAATTTTTTCTTTCTTTTCATGAAATGTTCATTGAAATTTCTTCCGAACATGGTCATGGTTTCTCACAGTTGGTCGTGAATTGCGTGTATATTTGGTTGATCTTGAAAAAGAAAGAATAGAATTTACGTACAACCAGTTCTACTTAAATTCAAAAACCTAAGTTAATTTCTTAACTATACATATAAGCAATGTGTTCTGGTCTATTCCCTTTACTTTACAGAGATGGTGAAAGAGAAAACTTTAGGCAAATTAAAGGGAAAGATATTTAAAGATTTGTGGTCAAAACGTAAACTGGAATCAGCATTAAGTAAGGTGTAAATATTATGTCACGCTAAGATATTCCTATTAATTTCATCTTGAAAAATATGCATATATATGCTGTAAAGGCAGAAGAAATGCACAACTCTTTCTTTTAAAGGAAAAGAATGAAGCATTATTTTAATAGACAGAGCAATAAGAAAGTAAAATCTGACATTAATGATGATATTAATAATGTACTCAGAAGCGTCATTTACTCGACATTACAAGGTGATAACCGTTGATTAAAATATTAATGATTGAAGATTACGTAAAATTGTGTATTAGTCACAATATATTAATAATCAGAAATGCACTTTTCTGAATTATGCTCTCTAATTTTGTGATGATAATGCAGAAGAAGAGTGACTTTAATGACAAGAAATATGGTCTTGACTGGAGTTTTTTGCTCTTTTACTTAACTCACAACTTGGTCCAATTCTTTTGTCTTTTATATTTCTTTTGGATAACCAAGCACTTTTGCATCCACGAACTAGGAATGGAGATTTCTTGCCTAAAATTCTAAGAATATTTTTGGAAATGAAGTAAACTAATCAATCAACTCATCTGCAAGTGCTGTTTTGGCACGTATGAAAATTGCCAATGTTCGTAAGTCTCAATTATCGCCAATTAATAATAATATCAACTTCTTTTCGGTTCGTTCGAATTCTCATTGGTCGTCTAGTACTCGTAATATTCTTCACTCTAAAATCCTCTGCTTCTGCCATTTGGATATAAAGTGCTTATTACCTTCTATTTCTTTTCCATCATTTTTTTATTTTGTAAACATTTTATTAAGTCATTATGAACTTCTTCGTCATATTATTGGTGTGATACGAATGACTCCCAAGTTCTTTTCTTAAATAAAATCTTATGTTTAAATTTTTTCAACGAAAAAATTTAGATAAATCACGCACTAAAAATAAATCTAATTATAATATAATATATGTAAAAAATAACTATGCGTCTAACTTACTTTTATAAAATTAGTTTAAAAAATGATATTTATATTTCACTAATATATTATATTTTTTAATATCTTTTTTCATGTTATTTATATATATTATATTTTTAATATTTTCTCCCATGTCACTTATATATTATAGTTCGATCTGTAGTATTTTTTCAATATCTGACTTTTTTAGCTCGAACGTGACCGGATCTAATATAAGTCTAACAACTTTAGTATCAATCAAGATTCTATATAGTAGATCTAATATAAGTCTAACAACCTTACTAACAATCAAGACTCTACATAGCGACCCATGAACAATAAATCAATTTAGTCTCAAAAACCTGATATTCAGAATTCAATATATTAATAAGTAACGTAATTTAGGTTAAACAATTTTATTAATTAAGTATAAAAAGTGATTACGGGTTTAACTCATCCTTAAAATTAGTTCAGAAGGTAAAATTTATAACTCATTCATATATTATACTTCAACCTTATTTTTAATTAATTTGCGATTTTTCTAACTATTTCACTTTTAAACCGATTTTAAAGATAATTTATATCTATAATTACTTTTAAAAAAATATTATAATTTTTTTAAATAAAAATAGTTAAATAACGTTATTTTTAACTAAATTGTTATCGATTTTCTTACATTTTTTTAAATTAAGTTGATTTTGATATGTTAAATTTATTTATTTTTATTAAATTAAAACAAAATATAAGTAAAATAAATTTTTGAAAATTATTTTTAATTCTTTAAGTTTAGTGTTTAAAAAATTAAAATCATAATTTACTAAGTTTAAGATAGAATGCTCTTTTTTTTTTTTTTAATAATTTAGTTCTAATTTAAAGAAAAATAATATAATGAAATCATTATTAATTTACGTGTGTAGCATGTTATAATGAATATGATGTTATAGATATAAAAGAAAATATGAATATATTATATTGAAAGAATTAAAAGAAAGGCATTAATTATTCTTTCATATCATCCATGTGTCAGCGATGAACATTATATATATAGACTTGGTCAAAATTATGATACAAATATTCTCATTCTGTGTAATCTGTACCCTACCAATATATATTCCCATTAAAGTTCTGAAACTACTCACCAAAAAGAAAATGTTCATGGACGAATCCAAGATTTTTGGTACAATATGGACAATTCCCAATTCAATTAAATTTTGGAGAAGCAAAAGAAAATATTGTCTTTCTTTTTTCTTCTACTTTATTTTCTCAGCATGACAACTTGAAATAAAGAAGATACAGAGAGCGATGCAAAAAAGTTCGGAATCATTTAGGCCGAAAGTAATTTTAAAATAATCAGGGATGTTTGGTAGGATAATTTTTTTATACTCACAAATCGATATGATTAATTTCTGAAAATGGTGAATCCGCAAAATTATAATTCTTTCAAATTAAGATTGACTAAAATAGGTTACTTTTATTAAATAATTTAATAATAATTAATATTTTTTTATATTTTAATTTAGGAAAGTTAAATTCTCACATTCCCAAATGAAAATAGAAATTTAGTTAAAAATCATTTTAAAAAAACCTTGATTTCCTAAAAATATTTTTTTTAACTTCACATTTTGAAAAACTACGATTCTTTTTTTTAAACATTGATAATTTCATTTAATTTTTAAATTTTTACTTAAAATCAATTAATATTAAACAAAATGATAAGATATATAAATCATATTATATAAATTGAAATAAATAATGTAAATTTTCTTAAAACAAATTCTACAAAGATACATATTGAATTAAACAATTATATTATAATAAACATTATAAAATTCAGATAAGTCATCTAATATTTTCTTGACATAATAAATAAAATTTAAACAATTCAAAAGAAAGTGAAATCAGGAAAAATATTAAAAAATCTTCACAAAGATATATAATGGAGAGAAATTGCACAAAATAAATAAATGTATATATGTAGTCACGATTAATTAATTAGGTGTCAATTATAATAAATTGATATTATTTAAATATTTTATATTGAAAGTAAGTTTTATTAATTTAGTTATTAAGTTCTCAAAATTTAAAGTTTGAAAATTTCTGCTATTAAAAGTACTGATATTAGATTTAGGGGTGTCGACAAATTATATCATAAATTTTTTAAGATATGCAGGTATTATGTTTGCCAAAATTTTAATAAAATTATAATATATTGAATGAACATTTTTTTCCTATTAAGATTTAACTTAAAAATTAAGTATTATCTTTGTTTTATTTTTTTTTATATATAAAAATAAAAAGAGATAGTACTTGAATTTTTTTTATTGAATATTGAATTGTTTAAATGATTTAGAAATATTAATATTTTTTTATTATTTTATTAGTATATATATTCTAATTTTGATATATTTCATATATTTCATAAAATTTTAGTTGATTGACTTTTTCATAAAATTTTAGTTGATTGACTTTTATATTGATTTATAAATATATTTGATTATGAATAATATTTCATATTATCTAATAAAAAATCAAGGGAAAATGTTATCAAAATTTTATTGATTAATATATAAACACTAATAAATAATAAAAAATGTATTTTTTTAAAAGAAATATAGTCACACCATAACTAAAAATATATTAACATGTATTAAAATACTTATCTTATACATATAAAATATAGATATGAATCAAAGTTAGATTAATTATTGGTGTTCTTACATTAACTATTTAAATGGAAGAGGGTTGAATGTTGAAAAAATTAGAGAGTATCTTCTTTGCAATGAGTTTCTTAGAAATTATATAACATGGATATGACATGGTGCATTGTTAGATTTTCCAAACATAAACCAAGCCTATAATTTCATTTATTCAAATACAAATGATTAGTTAAAGGACATTATTTGTAATGTTGGAGCATAACTTTTTCCACAAGCACATGTGTATGAAAATATGTTTACCAATATAGAAACTCCGCTTTATCTTGATTTAATTAACTTCACACAGTTGCCAAAGATGTTAAGATTGGTGAATTTGAAGGAAATTAAAGGGTGGATTGATAAAAAATTTACAAAGTTATTTAAGTTGTTGAACTACATGCTTTCAGAAGGAAACACATTACCCAATCGTAATTATGAAGTAAAAAAGATATTATATTTGATGGGTATGAAGTATAAAAAGATACATACATTCCCTAATGGATTGCATATTATATAAAAAAGATTTTAAATAGTTGAAAAAATGTTTGAAATGTGGTTCATCACGTTACAAAGTTAAGGACAATTATCAAGACAATAGTTATGATATGACAAAGGAGAGTCCCCTTGTTAAGTTCTCTTGGTATCTTCCAATAATTTCAAGGATTGAGTGTTTGTACGCAAACTCAAATAATGTTAAAAAATTTAGATGACAAGAAATATGATGGACTATTTCTCCATCCAACTGATTCTTTGTAAATGAAGAACTTTGATAATTAGTTTCTCCAACTTGGAGATGAGTTAATAAATCTTAGGATAAGACTAGTTATATTCAAAACAAATATGTTTGGTAAATTATATACTAATCATAGTTCATGACCTATTTTAAGTTATTTGTAACTTATCTCCATAATTATGCAAGTACATGATGTTGTCTATAATAATCTCTTATCTAAGATAGTTAGGAAATGAAATAGAAGTATATCTCACTCCATGAATTGGAGATTTAAGGTTGTTAGGGGTTGAAGAGGCTAAAATGTTTGATGAGTTTGTAAATGAATCTTTTCATATGCATGCAACGTTATTTTATACTAACGACGATTTTCCTACATACAAAAACTTGGCCAATTATAGTGTTAGGGGTCCTAAAAGACTTGTCCTATTTGTGAAGAAAACATTAGTTATGAAAAATTGAAACATGAAAGGAATATAATATATCTTCGACAATAGAGATTTCTTAAAAAGTTTTATCATTACCATAGATTGAGAAAATCTTTTAATGGATATCACGAGAGAATGAAGAGTTTCTAACTCCTTTAACTAGTTCTCAAATACATGAAAAGTTAATAATATTAATGTTGGCCTTACAAGAAAGAAAAAAAATTCAATGGTGATAGATATTTGGAAGAAGAGGTTCATTTTCTTTGATCTATCGTATTAGTGCAAGTTAAATGATAGACATTGTATAAATGTGGTACACGTGAAAAAAAAAATTATGATAACTTAATTAGAACACTTCTCAACATTAAGGAGAACAAGAAGGATGACATGAATGCTTATTTGGATTTTATTAAAATGAAGACACGAGAGGAGTTAGACAAACATGCATATTTGCCTCCAACATATTATACTTTGTCAAAAAATGAGAGAACAAGTTTCTATCAGTTATCATGAGGATGCTATTCAAATATTAAGAATTTTGTATCTATGCAAGATGTGAAACTACTTGGCCTAAAGTCTCATAATTATCACTTTTTATGCAACAATTATTGTTTGAGACTATTAGTTGAATATTACCAAAAAATGTTAAACATTATATCACTCGATTATGTGCATTCTTCAATTCAATTTATTATAAATTAATTGACTTGCAAAAGTTGGATGAGATGGAAGAGGATATTTTTATTATTGTTTGACAATTGTATATGTTTTTATCTCTATTCTCTTTTGACATCATGATGCACCTTGCTTGTTCATCTGGTAAGAAAAATAAGGTTGTGTGGGTTATTTTATCTTATATGGATGTATCTAATTGAGTGTTATATGAAGATCTTGAAAAGGTATTGGAAGAATTAGTATCGTCCAAAAGCTTATATGAGTGAGAGATATATTATAGAATTTTGTCACATTATATGCCATTGGAAAATCCAAAAGGACTTCCTATCAAGACCTGACATTATAGGCAATCAACAAAGAAGTGTTTACAAGGTGTACATAGGGTAAGTAAATCTCGTGATAAAGTACTTTATGTACATTTGTATATACCAAATAATATAGATGAGGTAATTCCTTACTTATTTGCTCATAAGGTCAATATGAAGGTGATTATATTGATGGAGTATAACAACACAATCATGACATGGTTGAAAGATGAAATAATGAAAGATCCTACAACATTTGAAACATTAACATAATTAGCAAATAAACTTAAGTTTGATATCTTATGTTTTACTGGAAACGATATCAATAATTGTTCATTTTATACAAAGTCTTTGGATGACAAAAGTACCATTCAAATTAGTGGAGTTACTCTTGAGGTAGAGTCAATGCAATTTCCTACTTCAAAAGATCAAAATCTTATGTCATATTTAGTTTTAGTGCCTATTTTTAAGTGTAAATGAGTTGACAATAAGAATGATATGAAGATCGATAAATTATGAAGGACATTGGTTGATTTTTGGAAGATGAGATATAAGGATTAACCATTTATCATGACAAATCAAGCTTCATAAGTGTTTTATGTGAAAGATCCTATGTTTGAAAATTGGTCAATTGTTCTTCATGAAAAAAAAAAAAGATTTTTCTCATGAAGATGAGTAGTTTAATCATAATATTTGTCACACTCATTCATTTATACCAATGATGATTACTCAAACTGATGAGGACAATGTCGTTAATTATGTACATGACATTCAAAAAGACCATGATGAAGGAAAATACATATGTATTTATAATTGTTAATTTATACAATTCATTATTTAATGCTTATAGCACTTATGAAAATTACTACTAACTTCTTTACTTTCATTTGTTAATAAGAAAATGACTAATGATCAAGCACCATCATCTAGTTCAGACTTGACCTCCTTAAAATCTAATATAGAAGCTACTAGGTTGAGGTCATTCTCACTCGATGTAGAAGCTCATGAGAATATCTCTATCTTAGTCCCATCTTGGGATCATGTCATTCAAGAAGAGAGAAATATCATTTGACAAGATATATTGGAAAGTGATTCTAATAATTATTTTGATTTAATATTATGGTGAATGTTTATTTTTTAATATTCTCAATTCATTTATGTTTTTGTCATGTACAAATGCATTATGATACCCTAATATTGGGATATTGAGATTGAAGGTTCTTTCTTCGGTCATAGCAAAGTTTCGTCAATTTAACTCTAAATTGAAGATTAACTATATATTTGGTATAAGGAAAAATGAAAAAACTTTATACCCATCAAGTTGGTCAAATTGATGAAGAAACTTGGTCAAATTTTTTTCAAACCCGTCAAAATGAGACATGAAAGGTTAATATACTTTATTTATTTTACATGTAAAGTTATAATTATAATTATTATTAATTAATTTGTAAAATGAATCTTATTAATATCAAGAAGAAAGCACAAGCTATTCAAGCACATAACGAGATCCCCAATTTATTATCTTGTAGGGGTTGTCAAAGCTTGAACAAACAATGATTACGGAAAAGGAAAAAAAGATTATTTTTGTTTGTTGAAGATGCTATTACCCTTCAACCTCAATCACCACATTTCCATCATGAAAAATAGAACTAGACTCAACTTAAAAAATGGGGTGCATATACTTTTGAAGACTCAAACCAATTGACTAAGTAGATTGAAATAATTACTATGTAATTCAATTTTTAGTATTATGTATATAAGATATACAATTTAACATAACTTGTTTGTGTTATATGATTCTTTGGTTAAGCAAAATAGCCAAGGTAATTTTATTCCTAATGACCATGAAGATATACTAACTACTGCCATTGAGTGACCTAAGCACCCTAATTGTGTTCATGCTACTAGAGCAAGTGTAGGGATTAAGTCATACTTTAGAGCATCATCACACAAATTTCATTATTCCTCTAGTTTCTCTACCTAAGATTACTTAGAAAATCTAAGACAACAAATTAGGTATGAAGTGAGATGAGATCTAAAAAAGGATCTTAGAGAGGAAGGGAGGAGGTCACATAGAATATGACAAAGATAATTATGTAAAGCTCTAATAATAGTTTGACCATTAGTTTGTGACCTTGGGTCTTTTACAACAAACTGTTCTTACAGAATTAGCTGAAGCGCTTAGTTTCAATAAATTCAACATAAAAGGGAGTTACGCTACTGTTTAGAATTTATCAGGGGAAGAAATGGGCTCCATGAATCAATGTGAGCTAAATGTTGAAGAAATTCCTTTCCCTAGATTGGTGGCTATGGGGAAGATGCTCGAAGGGGCCACTATGTTACATAATTTTCCATTCCATGCTGATATAGTGAAGGTCATGGTAGAGAAGGTCTATGTGGGTGGTGTTGTAGTACTTGTGTCAATAAATGATATTGGTTTTGTGTCACAAACACTTAAAACCTTCATTACCTAGCCTAGACATCTAGTTAGATTGATAGCAGACAACTCAATATGTCAATATAATTTCAAAGTTTAATACTTACTTTTTATATTCTTTCTATTATCAAAATATTATATATATATATATATATAGCAATGACGTGAGAAAGATGTTGTGAAAAAGAAGAAATAATTCTCTATTGATAATCTTATGGTTGCATTGTTGGAGGTTGTTATGATCATCAGTACACATCCATCAAATGTGTCATGGGACAACATTGTTTTGCCAATCAAGACACATCCATCAAAGGTGTCATGGGACAACATTGTTTTGCCAATCAAGACTTCGACATATTTGTTGTATAGTTGTAGACTATGTAAATTTTTCAAACACGAGTTGTTTAAAATTTTGTTAATTAAATAATGAATTAATCATTATATTTGAATTATGCATGAATGAAGGAAAATAGGATATATGTGGATTTTTGAACCCTCAACTCATTCACCTATTAGAACAAAAAAAAACATAAATTACAAACATGCATCACCAACATATTAGTTTTAAATAGAAAAATGATTTATTTTGCATCATATGTTTTCAAGTGCATTCACTTTTTGATAAATATTTTATCTTCTACTCAATTAAAGATCTTAAAATAATTATGCTTGAACGCAAGCATCATTATCAACTATTAGTGATATCTATCACTTATCACACTGTTGCATAATTTTGTTCCTTACACAACAAGTATAAGGACCCAATGAGAGTTAGTTCTAGTGAGGCAGTGGCTTAAGTGGTGAAGGGTGAATATGTTTAGTTAAGTTTTAAAAGGAACTATAAATAGAAAACTAAACTTTCAACCTTCATTATTTTAGAAACCACCGTCTCTCTAAAACTTTTTTTTCTCCATATACTATCTACCTTCTCTCTAACATTTCTTCCTCCTCCTTCATCTTTTTCAAGATCCAATTGCACCATTGTGAAGCTCTTGAGGAGTAGAGTACTTTGGACCGATTGGAACCTTCATTTGGGTAAGTTTTCTATGTTCTATTTTTCTTTGAGGAACAGGTTGGGGTTGTTGTTTTAAGGGTTTCCAAGTCCATGCATGTGCCTCTTCTTAGTTCTGGACAACTCTATGTTACTGTGAACTCATAAGTAATGCAGTTTATTTGATCATCAGGCACCCTTGGAACTCTTGGATCTTTGTTCTGTGGTGAAGGCAGTGAACTGTTTGGAAGAACTACATTAAGGTAAGGGAAGCTAGTTTTCTTTTTAACCTATAAGTTCTGTGAGATTTTGGGAATTTGGATTTGGAAGTAATTAGTAGACTGTTTTGAGATTTTATCCTTTGAATTAAAGAGTGAGAATTTGGAAAATGCTTGATTGATAGAAGTGATTTTTTAATTATGTTGTACTGTAAATTGTAGGAGTATGCAGATGTTGACTGTTTTGATTATGACATTGTAATTCTGGCTTATGTGTTGTTCTGTCAAGGGATTTTGTGTTCTATGATGTGACTCTGAATTGGTGTAGTGAAAGTTTCTTGAATGTGCTGATATTATATTTTGATAAATTTTGTGTTGCTTGAGATATTTGGATTGGATTTAAATTATGTAGGAGAACTGTTAATTTATTTGGTCATCTGTTTCTATTTCAATTGAGACATCAAATTT
Source organism: Macrotyloma uniflorum (assembly GCA_016859785.1). NCBI lineage: Eukaryota > Viridiplantae > Streptophyta > Magnoliopsida > Fabales > Fabaceae > Macrotyloma > Macrotyloma uniflorum. The sequence goes on from BDMB01000052.1 coordinate 858,969, forward strand.
GTCAAAAAGAACCCCTTTTATGTGCCTAGAAAGAAATGGAACCAGTAAACTAGACAAATCTTCTGCAAAATTCAAATCTACATAATTTGTCATAAGATGAGTTGTTGAGCATCTGGTTAAGTGAACCCTAAGAGTAATTCTAATTAGAAATTTACAAATTTGTCATGATAGCTCGGTAGATTTTAAACTATTTGCTGAATTGGGATGAATATTAAGTGTTAAGTTGAATTTAGATATTCCCTTGTTAATTTCCTATTCTAAGAAAAAGATGTTAAGATTGAAATTCAAGTATGATAAAATGAATGATGAGTACAAATATATGATTGAGAATGATGAATATGAAATAGGCAAGAGGTCGTATGGTTCCTATTGAGAGGAAGTTGAATTTTGTAAATGGAATGTGGCAATAGTAGCTTAGTGTGTATGGATCTAAGGATATGGTATAAGGTATCCAGACCTCAATGTGGATCAAAGTCATATAGACTGAGACCACATGTGGTCAGAGGTCAATGGAGGTTCCATCAGTTGCTCTGAAAAAACAGTTAGATGAGACTACCCTGATGTGATATTGGCTATGAGTAGCGTGAGGATGACGTTGAGGTGAAACAGATTCAGTTAGTCAGTCGTGACAAGACCCGTGGTCCCGTTATTGATACATCAGGTGTTAACCTTAGATATTCAAGATCCATACGGTCTTCCGGAAGGCGTCGGTCTTGTTTGTGATGTGTGAATTTTATTATGTGTAAAGTCTTAGGTAAACTCTTACACTGTGATGTGATTGTATTGAATATCTCGTATATTTTATTAGTTCATTGTATGCTCTTTTATATCACTAGCTTACCCTACTTTGTTGTGTTTTGTATGTTTGACTGCTACACGGGAATAGGTGTAAGGTTTGGAGAGGGCTCGAAAAACCTAATAAATAAGCAACGTTTAAGATAAAAACTGATGCAACCGATACTTAATTATCTTAAAAACTTACTAACAGGTTGCAATTGATTAACATATTACAACAGACACTTTTTAACCCTCTCCCATAAATTGAAAGTTTGTAAACTATCAATTTAATGAATCTTAACGAAAAATGCAAACTCCAAGCTGATTTAATCATAATATCAACAATTTGGTTTTCACTACTCCTGCAGTGGAGAATATCAATAACTCCTTCATTAGATAGGTTTCTTAGAAAATGAAATCTCACATCTATATGCTTGCTTCTTTCATGCATGACAGGAACAATTTTATAGTTGAGCTATTATCACAATAAATAAGAGTTGGATGTTGTTGCTTGAAATGAATTTCTTCAAGAATATTTCTTAACCAAATTGTTTGGCAAGCACATGCTCTAGCTGCTGCAAACTCCACTTCTGTTGTAGATAAAGTAACAATGAGTTGTTTTTCTGGAGACAGTAGGCTTAAGACTCATGTAATTGGATCTAAATATCTTACGTAATGGAATAATGTAGTTATATTTGCCCTTATAAAACAATATTTTGGTGATGTAATAGAACTAATCCTTATAAATAGTGAAACTTTATGAATTCTATTAATATAAATTAACATTTTTAGGATTAGTATAAATTAGTTACAACAAGTTCCATAGATACTTAAAACAAATAATAGATTGATAAAAAAAATCATTTTTTTTACTTATATTAAAGTTTATATTCTTATGTTTTAAGAAATATTTATATGGTAGTACTTATTTGATATATAACATATTGAATGTTGGACAAAATATAAGATTAAAAAAGTTAATATGATATATGTTAAGGTATTTTATTTTGATGTTTATTTTGAGGTGTATAATAGGCAAAGAGTTTCTATATACAACCTTTTTATACAATTTATATTAATTTTAATTTTACTGATAATTTATGATCAATAACTTTAATATTTTTATTTATATATATAGTATTTGATCAATTATTTATAATTATAATTAGTTATAAAATATCAATTTATATATCAATTTCCTATACTTTTAAACTAGCTAGTATGTAATTATAAAATGTAGGTTTATGGTTATCTACAAAATAGACTTATTAATTAAAAAAATACAATACATAGACCGTAGGGGTGTTCGTGGTGCGGTTTGGTTCAGTTTTTCGTTAAAATTTATCCGAACCAAATATAAAAATTATTTGCGGTTCGGTTTGAAATAAAAAAAATCCGAACCAAACCAAACCAATTTTAGCGGTTTGGTTTGGATCGGTTTTTGCGGTTTTTTTTTTAATTTTTAATTTTATTTTTTTATTAATAATTGACTGTTTTTATCTTTTTAAATAATAAACTAATAAAATTATATCATTAACTAGATTTTATATGGTTAGATAAAAGATTGAAAACAAAAAATGATAATATTATTATTTAATTTTTTTGCACACTTTTGCTCAATTATATTTTATAATTATTTTTGGTATTTTTAGTACCAATTTTTATCAATATATTTGTCGTTACCGATTAAAAAAAATATGGAATAGAAGAAATGTATCTTTTTAACCATCAAATCATATATTGTTTTAATTTAATACCAATAAAATAACAATATAATATTTAACAAAACCACTAACAAAAATATAAAAAAAAATCCAAGTAGATCAATTGTCAAATGTCAATAATTACAAACTGTAAAAAATAAAACATGATTAGTTAAATTCAAATTATAACATTTCTTGACACTTTTTATAAGAAAAAAACATAATTTGTCAAGAAATCATCGTACCATATAAAAATTAATTTCTGTAGCAACTAATTAGACTCAACATCAGAATTCTATTCATGTAGTGGTAGGACTGGACCAATTTCTAGAAACATATAAAATATAATAATTAATAGAATTAAAAAAGTAGATAAAAAATAATTAGACAATAAAAAAGTTTAGGTAGAATATGAAAATACCCATTTCAATTCTTTCAATGTCTTGCAAGTATTCTTCAATCTCTATTGACCATGGACAGGGTGAAATGGTGTGATGAAGATTGATTTGAATAAGAGTTAACGATGAGATAATGAAATCAGAGTAAGGAAGTTTTAAGTAAGGAACCTTGGAAGCTGGAACCCTAAGATGCGTCTAACGAGATGAAAGTTGTAATAGACAACGACGGTAGGTTAGGTTTTGGTTTAGGGTTTAGGGAAATAAAATTAAAAATAAATATAATATTATTTAATAATTGCGGTTCAGTTTGGTTTGGTTCGGTTTTGAAATGCCAAACTGCAAACCGAACCAAACTGCGCGATTTTGAAAAAAAAAATCCAAAGTGATCCAAAAATTTGCGGTTTTAATCGGTTTGCGGTTTTTTGGATTGATTTTCGGTTTTTTTTTAGGTCGGTTCGGTTCTGAACACCCCTAATAGACGGTCAATACAATAACTACTTTTATGTGTTAAAATATAATAATGATTAATATCTCAACCTAATTGTTACAATGTTTAAATTATACGTCTAAATATAATTGTATCTCCTATTTTTCAACGACATTTATATATTTAATTGTGGTTGTATTCCCTACTTTTAACACAACAAGTAATAATTATCATCAAATATCTCTACACTATTTGACTAATGAAATTCATGAGATTTATATAAACATTTTATACATAATTTTCATGATAATAACACATAAATCAATAAGAAAATTAAATTTTACTTTTAGAGAGGATTTATGGCACCCTTTAAGTTGTTGGTATGATTTGCATGTCTTACTAGGTGAGTTACTTTTACACTGACCAATTATTGTCGTTCAGAAGTATTGAGTACAAATTATTAGAATAAAAATATGAATTTAATAAAGATAAATAAATGAAATAATATAAGTAAAAAATATACAAATTTAATATTTAAAGTTTTGGATTGTGTTATATTCACTCGTACTCTTTATTTGTAATTCATTAGTAAAAAAAATGTGAAGAAACTATAAATTTTCTAAAGTTTTATAAAGAAATAGTATTTTATAGGGGAAAAATATTAAATCTCAATGATTAAGATAAATTGTTAGAAAAAATATATTTCTATAACTTTCTATATTTAATATGGGTTATGTTTGGACAATTTTTTACATAAAAAAATCATAAATTAAAATTAATCTATGTAGAGTAAAATAAATATTATATGAGAAAATTTTTATTAATTAATTTATACATAAATTAATTTTAATTTAAAAAAGACTTTTTTTTTTTTTTTTTTTTTTTTTAAGAATTTCTGAAAGGAAGTCCAATTTTATATATATATATATATATATATATATATATATATTATTTCTTTCTTTCAAAATCTGATTATTAATTAGGAAATAATGGAATAGATGAGAATAAGGTAACTATAATTTTTAATATTACAGGTGTTAATTTATTTAATGACTCATTGAATGTTTTTATCATTTTTAGTTAGCTTCTATTTTAGGAGTCATTGAATTAGGGCAGACCTAATTTTTAAAATTGCACATAAAATAGATTAAGATTGAAAAAAAGAAGTGAGTTTCTCTATAAATAAATATTTATATTTTATAATAAATAATTTCTAGTTATATAAATATTTATTTATGTAATGTTTTTTTTTTATTATTTTAATATTTATAAAAAATATAATAATAAAAATATTTTATTGTATATTTTTAATTATATTTAAAATGATATAAATTATTTAATTTAAATAAATAAATTCTTTCAATTAAATTTTAATCATTAAATAAGTTTTCAAATAATTATAAAATGAGATACTTCATCGCAATTTGACTTGGTTTATTTATTTTAATCCCACATGATTTGACCTAACCTAACTTATCTTAATTATATCTTATTCGACCTAATTTAATTTAACTTATCTTGGCTTAACCTTCTTAACCTATTCTCTTAGTTAGATTCAATTTAACTTATTTTAATCCGATTTAACTTGTCTCAATCAAGCACTAACCTAATCCAATCCATCATAATTGAATCTAATCTAACTTATCCCATTTTATCATAACTTAATTGAGTTCTTGATCCAATCTAATCTTCTTTAATACGACTTATCTTAATCTAGTCCAACTCATAGTAACTAACTCGTCCTTAAATTTTTTTACATATGAAAGTTTTCACTTCAACTTTTTTAACCTAACCCTTTCATACCAAATTGGTTAGTATAATTAATATATAAAAGATTTAGATGAATATGTGTATATGCTATTTTCAACCTTAATTTTTTTGGACGTACTAACATTTTGTTTCTAGAAATTACAAAGTCTACGTTGCATAGTGCATAAATTACATTAACATGATGAGCAATTTTATATTTTACTAAGAAAATTAGTAAGGACTTGAAATTGTCCCAGTGAAATGTCAAAGCATAATGAAAATTTGGACAAAGTGTTTGTAGACTTGTAGTGGTATTTATAAATAACTAACATTTATTTGAGGTATTTATGGATAGAGAAAAAAATTGGTTAAAATACTTATATACTCTCATGTACCATAAGTTTGTTAATTTTTATAAAAAATATTTTAAAAGTCATGCAAATTATATTTCTTGATTGTCAAAAGCAAACTATTTACATTAAATATTCATATAAATTAAGCTCGTGTGGGTTTTTTTAATTTCGAAAAAATTAGAAAATATCAGTTAAAAATATAAAATATTTAAAACTATAAATAAAATGAAAATTTTATTTACAATTTTTTAAAGTAAGTTGAGATTCGGAGATAAAAAGAAAAACGTAATGTATGAGAATATATATTGCAACTAATTTTTTATATCTTAAAACGAAAATTTTTAACTTGAAAAAGAAATTAACTAGTTATTTAAAAATTTAAAATACAAATAATGCTAGTAAAGCCACTTGAGAGTATAATAGTAGAAGTTTCAAAAGTAAGGCTATATTTTATTTTATAAAGGTAGATATACCATTAAAAGTCTATATAATTAAGTATAAATTATTTTTATTTGCTGAGTAATATAAAATTATTATTAAGTATATATTCATGCTGCTATAACAAATTTTATTGTATGTTCAAGTATGCTATCAAATTAATTTAATTATTTGTACATGATTTAACGATCAATGTGCAAGATTACAAGCAAGTTCGTTCAATGGTTACACAACAATTTTATATATGTTGACCATCTTAAATATAGTGGGTTATTTTTTAAAAAATAATATCAATTTAACTTAAACATTTTTTTTATTTTATTATGTGTTTTTTCAAACCAACCCCTCATATTATTGAAACTGTTGCTAACTCAATAAGTTTTGAATAAATTTTATTTTTTAATATTTATCTCATTTGTAAATTCAATACTCGAAGAAAAACTAGTTCTTAAACTAAAATAATTTTAGATAAATAATGCACTGGTTGATACTTGAGTAGTATAGTATATTTATTGTTGTTACGTGTTTTTAACTAAAATCTCATTTTCTTTTTCTTCCTTAGTTTTTATCCATCCTTTTTATTCCCCTATTGCATGTTACGTTGATTACGGGCTTCTAATGAAACCACCCATCTCCATCTTATCTTTCTTTTTGTCCAATATTTTCAAAGGGAATTGCTCCCTAGAAGGATAAGCCTATCAATCAAAGCCACCCCTTTAAAGAGCACAATTTTGTAGAAAGGGGACACCAAAAACCATAGCCGTAACAATTTTGTTTCACTATTTATGGTGCTTTGCTTTCATGCTGACATAATCAGGTAGCAGAAAGATATATAATACAATATCAGAAGAAGAAGAAGATGAAGACTAAAGACAACTTGGGTTGGCTGGCCTTAAAGATTGGAAACTATATGAGTCGGTGGGTCGGTTCTTGCTCCATTCATTGAAATAAAGAAAAAAAGAAAGTGTTGTGTGAGAGACATCAAAAGTAGAATTGAAGTAGAAGAGGAGCGAGGTTGTGTTGCTAGTTATTGTTGTGTTTTATTTTTAACTTTTTTGTCTTTGTGATTTGTGAGAGTGAGTGCCACTCCATGTTCTCATCACACTTCAAGTGGTGGTGGGGTACTTAAAGTAAGACTAGATTGGAGAAAAAGGAGAGAAAAAAAACAAAAATTTTGTGATGGTTTTTAGAGGTGTGACTTCAAAAGGTTTCCAAAAGGACAGAGTCAACAAGGTGATCTTTTCCCCCTTGCCTTTCGTTTTCTTTGTCAAAGGTCTAACCAATCCTACATCATCATCATTATCATAATTGAAAATCGCTTTTCCGAGGGGTGTTTCAAATCATCAAATTTGGCACCAATTGTTACGTATGCTATAGAATAGTGGTTTTTCATTGGGGACATTGATTGGAGTAAAGGCAATATGCACCCGGTCTTAGCAAGGTTCATTATTTGGTCATAAATTGTGGGATCTATTTGGCTCCATTTGAAAGTGTTAATGGTACGGTGTATTTGCTATGTTTGTGGCATTGTAAGAATTTACATCTTTTGTCCTTGGACATGTCAGGTGGGAAATCACTTGTGAGGGAAATTAATCCAAACATGGGACTTCTTTGGTTGAGTTTTGGGTATGATAAGTCAAGACACCTTTCACATCAAACATTAAAAGTGAAACTTCCACCGTATAACCAATTTATTCTTTGTGGGCTACCCTTTATCACTACCATGGATAGTTTGGTTGGTGCTTGTTGATCAAGGATTGGATCTATGAAATCTTGCTAACCTGTTATTTACTAACTCCTGTCAAAAAGATGTATAATAGCCTCTACACTCTTGTTTTCAATTTTCATACATGAGAAAGAAGACTATCTATATGAGCATTTAAATATTTGTAGTACAAGCCAAAGTATGACATAATTGATCTTTAATGTGGCACAGCATTGATGTCATTCTTTTTCTATAAATTATGTGAATCTTAACCAGAATTTGACTACTTTTTGTCCTGGAGTGAGCTAACCTTCCCCTTTTCAAAACCTCCCCTCAAGTTGATTTCAGGACCAATTTCCATTTAAATGGGTAGAAAGGAGAGCCAAACTTGTTTTATAAGTCAAGCAAAGTACACATAGCATGGGGTTGAACTCAATGCCCATGTGAAGGATTAGGTGACTGCCAAACTTTAAAGACTATTGCTTTGCTAAATTAAATAACTAGTCTTAGAGTTACATGAATCATAGTTGAGCAAGTAGCTTACTAGTTCTTACTTAGCACATCCTTTCTTGGTTGAACAAAACTGATCAAAGGTACAAACTAAGTTCATCTATAACCTCTCATAAGAATTCGGAAACAACAAGTTTAGACCATATAAGCTCAAGTTCTGTAGTTAGTTTCAAATGAACTAAGCCTGCAAAACTCTCTCAGACATTGACAAATTACTGAGGAAAAAGAAGTCAAACACAAATTATGGCTATTACTCGTACATATGATGTGGCTTACAACCTAACAACCACTACTTAAAAAATTCACAAGGAAAAAAACACACTAATTGCTTTTGCTGGCGTATTTCTTCTGTACTTACCTAACATATAGAGCAACTCAACCACACAAAACACAATTTCTGATAACCATGGAGCACCCCATGTGTGAAAATAGTGATATTATTCAAAATGATAAAGTAAGAACATGATGCTCGATTAGTTGCCAAGAATTTATTGAAGGGAACCTGTGGTGTTTCCCTTCTTTTACTGTATTTTCTGACTAATTAAGCTAACAAAGCATTATCAGTGTAATAGTGTTGAGCCAATTGTTAACCTGTGGCTCAACTGAGAAAAAAAAAGTATATGCAAATTGGCAAGACAAGGTGTCCTACTAGGAGTTGAAATTGAATCCTTCCACACAATTCCCTTTCCTTCTTTTCAACTCTCTTTGTTAAATAAACTATTTTATTGCTGGCTGTCATTCTTGTTATGCACTAAATTAAAGGGTTGCCTTGGGTTCACTCCACAAACACCATGATTCCTTGCCCCTCTTACACTAAAGTCATGCACACTAAAAAAGCCCCCACTAGTTAAGCCGTGTATGTGTATCACACTATCACGTGTGATTGTTTCCCATAACAAAGATGCTTAGGACTACTATTTATGAATTCATCCATGGCCCCATGCAATGGGATTGTCCATTAACAACCAGTCACCAGTTCAAGCAGCAGCATCTCCTGGTCTCACAATATTTGGAAACTTTGCAGCCCCAACTCATTTCTCTTACTGTTTACTTGCTCACCCTTTTGTTTTTTCTGACTATTTGGAAATTCAAACTCAGATTCGTGATTCAGAGTTGTTCGTTGGTTCTTTTTCTGAAAGGAAAGTCATTGATTGTTCACTTTCGGTTCAATGAAATACAAGTTCCTCATAGTGTGATGTCATTTCAACGCAATACCAAATTTTGTATTTTGATGATCATTCTAGTTAAGTTTTACATAAATTAAATATAAAAATATAACATACCTTAAATACGGTTGATTAATGACATATAAAAAAATTAAATTATATGATTTGTATACATTTAATGAAATATCAAAGTATATAATGTATTAAAATTATTATGAATATTTACTTTGAATATTATGTATATATATAAGTATGAAATTGAACAATGTTATAGTCTATTATTGTGTTTAATTTCTGAAGCAGAAGCATTTACTAGCCCAGAGAAAATAGCACAACCAAGATTTTACTAGCCCAACCAGATTTTAGTGTAGTCCAACGAAGCCCTCAACAAAAAAGGGTGTTCTATGTTCTCTAAACTTGTCCTTCGAGATTACCATGTAAAAACCCATCATTGGTTGGAAAAGCAACTTATATAAGGGATTTTGTTTTAGGGAGAGAACCTTATCTTATTATCAATGAATCGATAAATTATTTATTTAAGAATAACTTATACATCATCTTATTATAATTTTTAAAACTAAAATAAGTTTATCTAAATTATTAAAATATAATTATTTTAAAGATTAAGTACTTTTTTTTATGTTTATTTTAAAAGTTATATTTTTTTATATTCATCAATTCAATCCTTTAATTTTTTTTAAATATATACTTTTAATATTTTTTTATATTTAAATTTAATATTTGATAATAAATTTTTATCTTAATAAAATTGATAAAAAATAAATACAATTTTAATTATTATTTATATTTAATTATAATATTATCTATTATTATAAAATTTATATATTCTAAAAAATTAAAAATTATCAATTTAAAAAATATAAATTAAAAATATTTTTTTAATAAATATAAAACTAAAAATATATTTTATAACGAATCAACTAATACACATTTTTAACTATAAAAAAATATTAACTTACTAAAATATTATCAATTAATCTCAAACTTAACATTAACATAAATGTGTAAACTAATATTCACATAAATTTATTAAAATTTATCAATTATGTTAACCAATTTTTAAAATTTTATAATATAAAATAGAAATTTTCTTTATGATATAATTGATATCTATTGATTTATTTTACTTATAACATTATCTACTCTCATCTTAAGATAAGATTATTGTAATATCAATAAATCAATAATCACAATACATAAAGGGTAAACTAATATAAACAAAATCAACCTAATATCATTATCATAGTCATTAATTTATTCATACTTTAAACATTCAATCATAATAAAGTTCTCATTCACACACAATCATCCATATCTACCTAAAAATACTTAACAAACTCTTCCATAAAAATATATGAAATCTTTAACATCTAGGACTTGCACATGTTCATACTTTTTGGCTACTAGGTCATAGATAAATCCTAAAAGTCTTTTTCACCTCTGCATTCTTCTGTTTATCCTCATATTGACAACCGTATGTCATGGTGATTCTTACATACATAATATCAAAGTACGATGACTTAGTCCATCTAGTGATAAGTCTAGTCTCCTCAACTTCTCAACACATGGTAGCCTTGTTTATATAACTAGGATACCACTAAAGTCTAGATCTCATATTGATATATTGGGAATTTCATATGTACACTAACTTTATACTAAATAATATCTATTGGAAACTATTTGACTACACACAAACAACACATAATAATTTCTTACACATATCAAATCACACAATTCAATCTTATCGGCACATAGTCCGGCACATTGCCCGACACATAACTCGTCTCACACAAATATAAGAATTCTTTATCCACATAGAATCTAGCACACAACCCATCACACAGACATATAAAGATTCTTTATCGATACATAGTCCGACACACAACCCATCTTACAAACAAACATATATTTTCCACCATTCCTCATATAACCAATCTCATATCAAGCTTCACAAAATTTCACATTTATACACTTTTCCATATTCAATTTAGAACACAAAGTAATTTTCCAAGAATAGTATCACTTTGTTCAAGCGAAATGGTATCGCTCAAACGAAAAATCCTTTTACTGAAGTGACATCTTATCGCTTAAGAAATGCTTCTCGAGAGTGACAAAATTCATTGTTCAAGTAAAAGTTTATCGCTCTAAGTACAATCACACCCAAGATTAATTATGAATTTTTGCTCAAGCGAGAATCTCATAGCTCAAACAAAAATCACCCTGCAAGCACATTTGGGGATTGTGACTCGAGCAAAAATACATTGCTCAAGCAATGGTCACTTGCGTATCAAATTAGATTAAACCAAAAATCAATTTTCATTAATCAAAACTTTTCTCTTATATGAATTTTCACACATACAATGCAATATTATCCAATTTTCACATTATCTATTACATACTCAATCAATTATCTCACATAAATCAAACTTCCACATACAAGAATAATTTTATCAAATACCTAGCATTCTAGAAAAATCTAATTAGCTTCCTTTATATTTAAAGCACATTTTTCCCAAATTAAAATGAGTTAAAGTATTTTATCTTACTTTAAAAGTTCTAAATACAAAACTATTTACGTCATTATGATATAAACCAATATATTTCCAAATTAAAGAGAAAATTTGAATTCCTAAACATTTTGAACTAAGTACTCAAAAAATTAGGGGAATTGAGAATTTATTCAAAACAAAATTCTATTCTTCATGAACTTTTACTTGATGCTCTCGAATCTTGAAATAGATTAGAGATTAGGGGTGTTCAGAACCGAACTGATCCAAAAAAATAACTGAAATTCAATCCAAAAAACTGAAAATCGATTAAAATCACAAACTTTTGGATCACTTTGGATTTTTTTTTTCTAAAACCACACAATCCAAACCGAACCGAACTGCAATACTTTATTAAAATATAATTATATTTTTAATTTACTTTAGAGAAAAAATATAACATTTTCTATTACAACTTTCTTTTTAAGATCCATTTTCTTGAGAAATCTCATCACTATGATTTCGCTATCAATCATCAACCTTTATTCCAATTCATCTTCACCAACACATTCTCACATTCTATTTAAATCATTACACATTCTCACCTTCTATTTAAATAATTTTTTTTATTCCAAGTGATATGATTTTTTTAATTTAATTTACTTTTTATTTGTTCCTGTTTTATTTTTTATTTAATTTCGTACTTATTATTTGTCCTATTATGTATTTCAATATTCACTGGATATATGTTTTATTATTTCTTTGTTTTGATTTGAGATTCAAGTTCATTTCAATTAATTTTATTTTTACAAGGGTTATTTTTATTTTATTTTTTTATATTTTTACAAAGTTGAGATTTTTCTTTATAAGTGTTCATGTAGATCTCTAAATGAATCAAATTTTGTTGATGAACGATTTAGTATTTTATCTTGAAATAATATATGATTTCAATTTTTAATAATACTGAAAATTTAAGTATTGAAAAAACAACTTTAAAAAAATTTAAACTACTAAAATATTACTTGACTTACACTCATTTTTATATAATATTATTATTCTAGGTTTACAATCTTTTGTTTTTTCCCCTCTTCTAATCATTCATAAACTAATGTTATACTTATATAACATCTAGTAATGGTTATGTTTTTAATAATTTATTATTCAATATATTTTTTAACTTTTAAGTAACATATTTACTATAATTATATTTTAATTTTAAAAATAAAATTGAGTTCACTTTTAATAAAAATTAAATTAAATTAAATTAAAAATTAAAAACCACAAAAATCAATCCAAACTAAACCGTTAAAATTAATTTGGATTTTTTTTTTCAAACTGAACCATACTGAAGAACCACATAAAATTTTTATATTTGGTTCGAATGTATTTAGTCAAAAACTGAACCAAATTGCATGGAAAACACCCCTATTAGAAATGAGTGAGAAATTTTAGAGAAACATCAAGTAATTTTAAGAGAGAGAAACTTGCAGAAAATAGATTTTTAAAAGATAAGAAACAAAATAATTTTTTTCTTATTTATACTTTTTTCTAATTTTTACAAAAGAATTAAACTCAAGACTTATCTAATAAAACTGGCTCTCCTATTACATATTTAATCCTTATTTTAAATAAATTGAATAAATATTATTTATGTTACATATTTCTATTAAATTTACTTTTTTTAATTAAAAATATAAAATATTATATTTTAATTTTTATCAATTTGTTTCATTTAATTTAGGTTTAATAGTATAAAATTAATGAAAAATGATAATTATAATTTATTTATTTTAATACGTGATACTGATAACTTTTTAAATATAAAAGCTTATTATATTATATCAGTTATTATTTAAACTGATTTTTAAATACTTATTTTTTATGCGTGAGATTTTAATTATTATAATAAATGACATTATTATGTTGATTACTTAATTAGTATTTATGAAGAATAGGTTTGTATATGATTTTCTTTTTATTATTTCCATACCCTGTTCAGTAGTTTCCATTATTGGGATGATATTCACTGTTTAATCCCTTGTTTCAAATATTGGAAATTATAGGTCTTAATAAATGGTAATTTTAAGAATTTTGATTTGAAAGTTCATATAAACTATTTAATGAGTTTTTTTATTAATATTTTTTAAAGAAAAAATAAAAATATAGATAAATTTAATTTAATTTATGTATAAATTAATTTATAAAAAAATTATATAGTTTTTAAATTTTTATATAAATTAAATTTAGTTTAAAAAAAATTATTTTATCTTAATTTATTTTTTATAAATATTTATGGAAAAATTCATCCATAATAAATGATGTTGGTGTTTTATATTCTAATTACATGCGAATAAATAATTTAGTAACTATTTAATGTATTGCAAGAGTATATCTACAAAAATGATAAATAAAAGTAAATTGAAAAATTAATTTCATTGATAAAATAGCTATTTTAATGATAAAAAATATATTTTATATTTAAAAAATTATTCTGATTAATGAAGAATTATTTTAATAATGATTTAAAAATATTTTATTATAATATTGACTGAACAAATTATAAAAATAAAAATTTCTTTTATTTGATGAATTAATTAAAAAATTAATATTAATTTGATTTAATTGAAATTTTAAAATATGTAATAAACAAGAAAGGCATACAATAGTCTAATAGATTGATGATATTTTTTTAGTCTAATATTTTGTATAACTAATTGATAAGCTAATTGAAAGGTGATAAATTAACTAAAAGTTTAAAAACTGTTAACTAATTCTTCTTCTTCTTCTTTATCAGTTATTAATTTTTCTATGCACAAATATTAAGAAGTATAATAAAATATTCTTAATTTTATTAAAAAGGTATATTAATTGAAGGTCTGTGTATTGTCGAATACTTATAACTCAATTAATTATTTGTTGGGTAAGAACTACGTACATGAAAAAAATGGTTAAATACGTACATTTTAATTAGTTTCCTTAGAAAATAAAATATAACTGTTAGAGTGAAGCAAAGATATTTCTATAGAAGAATAATGAAATATAAATATGGTTTTTTTATTCTATGAGCATATCTTACAACATTTTATTTTTATTTTTATTTTTCTATTTGTTCTCTTTTTTATTATAAGAAGATGAGATACATAAGAACTAACCCTTAAAATTTTGATAGATACCATCATCAATTCAAATTATCTTTAACTTAATTAATATATTAATATAATATTATAAAAATTAATAATTTTATTTTTAATTATCATAATTTTATTTTTATTTAACTTATATTTTTAAAATTTTAAGATAATATTAAATTTTATTTGATGAATATAAGTTTTTATTGATTTTTTTCTCTTTTACGATAAAAAAAAATTGAATACATAGGAACTAATCATTAAAACTTTAATGAATGTGACTATCAATTTAAATTATTTTTAATTTAGTTAATGTATTAATACTTTTATTATATTATATTTTTACTGTTTCTTCTTAATTAGTGTATTTCTAAAATATATTTATTTTTATTCAACTGTCATTTTTAAAATTAAAATTATATTAATTTTTATTTTATTATTTATACCATTACTATTAACTTGTTAATTGTTATATATGTATTTATTGTGATGCTGAAATAAAAAGGATAAAATAAAAATATATTAAAATTCTATTAAAGTAAAAAAAAATATTACATTTTTTTTATTTCTTAAAAATTTTTCAATGATATATATGTATAAAAAAAATGTAAGATAGCATCTGAAAAATTCATATTTGGTAATATAATAATTTTTATTATATGTTTGAATAATTATTTTTGTTAATTTGATAACTAATGAAAAACTATAAGAACAAACCCAATAAACTAGTATAATCAAATTTAGTTGTGTACCATTAGATTACATTGTGTAGAACTAATCAAGATTATATTTAGTTTTATGTAATTAGGATCTATGTTTAAGTTAATTAATTATTGATTTACTAGTTTTAATAAAAAAAACTTATCACTTATAGTTTAATCGAGATTAGCCATTTTTAGTATAGAGAGGCAAAAGTCAAATTGTTATAAGTGGGGTTTTCATACCTAAGTAGTCAATATCATTCATTACCCAAAAAATGTAAGCTAGGTGCTCCTCTTTTTCTCTTCAGTGACCAGAACCAAATTTCTTAACACCCATTAATACTTTTCCTTGCAAGAGATAGAACCCCATGAGAGAAGAGAGAAACGTGCTTTGTTACTTTCCTAATGCTACCATCAAATCTACTTAGTCACCAATAAATAAATTTAAAATTGGAGGAGTTTCTTATTATTTTTATAGTCACTTTGTGTAAATTGGTATCATAACTTAGTTATGATACTAATATATAACTCTTATGAAGAATGTAGAGATATACGGCTATGAAACTGAATAATAGTTTCTATTATGATTATATTGAGATTATTTATCATATTAATGTTAAAATCCTTTTTTCAAATATTAATGTTAAAACTTCTTTTTCAAAGATTAAGAAAATGAGATATATAAGATTATATAAATATGTATTAGTATTTAAAAAATATATATATATATATATATATATTTATTTATTTTGAAGTGATATAGAATGTTAAATAGACTAATAATATGTATAGTTGCATTAGTTTAGGTAAAAAAGCGTTGTTTAAAGAGTTTAAAGAACAAAATAATCGCTTATAATATGAGATAATCCATTATTTTGTACATTGAAGACTAATATAAGGTCCTACCCATACACATGTAAATAATTAATTATTTTGAGTTATAAATTATTATTTTTAGCATTTAATTGATTATTTCCATATATAAACTACTATTTTGAGTTCCTTCCACATTAATACATATTCATCTTTCAAGTGATGAACTTTGTTATAGTTTTGACTTGTACCATCATCGCTTGACGGGACACAATTACTTGAAATTCATGTTAGGAAGACTTTCGATACAAACCTTGACTTAGGATTCCTCACCTACTCCTCATAGGCCGGATGAATTAGACTCTGATATCACTGTTAGGTATCTAAGAGGGGGATAACACCGAAAGATTTTCACCAATGGGTGATAAACAATAATTATATAAGCGAATACGACTCAACTTCCTACCCAAAACCTTAAGATTAAGGGTTTGTATGTCTTTCTCACTTATATATTATTCAACCTTCTCATTTCTACCTAATGTGAAATTTCAACTCATCTTGAACTCCAACAATTATTTCCATATATATATAGATTAAATGGACTAGAAATACCTAAAATGAATTTCTATTAAATGAAATAATTGATTATTTCCATAAAAAAATAAAATACTTGTTTCTAATTATTGTCCCGGTTAAAACTTCTAAATGGATCATCACAAAAACTAAAAATTAATTGATATGACTATTAAATGGGTATATATATATATATATATATATATATATATCATACACCTATTTTGAGAGAAAAAAAATTAAATTAGAAACTCTTTCTTAATAGAAAGGACGAACTCAATACTGAGTGTCTTTAAAAGAAATAGAATATCTTCTTTTGATAAATTATTATTCAAAATCACATTTATAAAAAAAGAATATGTGAATTTAGCGATTAAAAGATTTAATGAAACATGAGGAATGATAAAAGTTGAATAGTAAAAGATAATGAAATGATAGTGTTTGGAGGTTCCAAACACATTGATATTTCTTATGAACGAGACCACTTGGGTAAAAATTCATGTATTGGAGAAAGTCTCATTTATTGTGAATTCACGTTTTTTGGGACCTCAATATGGTATCATTAATGGAGGAACCCACAAGACTCCTTAAAAGACTAAATTGGATGAGTGAACAATGTTGTTGAAGAGTAAGTTCTTCAAGCATCAAATAACCATAGTTGGTACGTGAAATATTATCGTAATGTTTTTATAACCTTGGGGATTATCGTAATGTTTTTATAACCATAGAAGAGTGAAGAATATATCTCATATATGTTATAGACACAAAAGAAAAATAGGCCAAATTAAATACTTACAAACATTACTTGCACCAATAACAATGTTGTTGAAGAGTAAGTTCTTCGAGCATCAAATAACCATAGTTGGTACGTGAGATATTATCGTAATGTTTTTATAACCTTGGGGATTATCGTAATGTTTTTATAACCATAGAAGAGTGAAGAATATATCTCACATATGTTATAGACACAAAAGAAAAATAGGCCGAATTAAATATTTACAAACATTACTTACACCAATACATACTAAATCACAAACTTACTCTATTAACTTAAATGCATTAATATTCTTATGCTCTTATCCCTAAATGCATGTGGTACCATCACACAAAACATGCATACGTGTAGTCTAGGAGTACATGAACCAGATCAAAAGACCCTTACAATCCATTCTCAACTTGAACGAGTCTAATAGAAGCCAATTGGGATAATATAGTTGGTCGTGGTTGTTCCTCATCTCACTTTTAGATGAGATGTTCCTTACTCTAAAATTCTCAAGAACAAGGTAGAAGACCATAGAGACCTTTCTTAATAGATCGATTTACCCCCAAAAAATATGAATGAATGAAATATGTACATACATATACATAACACAAACATAACTCATCAACTAATAATCTCAAACTTATTCCTAACATTCATGATCATTAGATGATTTAATTCAAACCAGATTTAAACTCAGTTTTCCAACATGAATCTAAACCAGAAATCAAAAGTTGATTAAGCAAGTCACCTCAGCATGAAGTACATAATTAAATCATTAACATTGAATCACAAAATATTATATACGTAAATAAAAAAAATAGTACAAAAGAAGTCAATAAGTTACGTCTGCTGGAGATCCTACATCGCTTAGTGATATGGCCAAATTAATGTATATAAGTGGGGGCAAACCTCACCTCATAAGCCGGTTTTACGATATTGAGTTAGACTCAAAGCCCACTTCTGTTATGGTATCAGAGTCTATCCTAACAAAGTTGTTGGGCCTATCACACCACCCCTCACCATATATGTTGTCCTACAATTGTCTTGACACAATTGTCTAGTCTGTTTGTCCAGTTTCACGTTCAAGCTAATGTAATCTCGACGTGGAAGGGGTGTGTTGGAAATCCCACATCACTTAGTGATATGACCAAATTAATGTATATAAGTGGGGGAAAACCTCACCTCATAACAAAGATAAGCTTAGCTTTCCTCACTTAAGCGCGATAGGGAACTTCTTGCTGAAGAAACGTCCTTTCGCGCTCAAGTGAGAATTGTGTTCGTGTATCGTCTTCAATCACCTCCTTTAAGACTTTTCTCAAATATTAGAAAAGGTCTTATGCTTATTTATATATGTAGAGTTGGATCATATGCCATCACAGAATTCATAACCGCATAATTAAAAAACGGAAAAAATGAAAAACTAAAAGATAATTGACTTTAGAAAATAAATCACAAAATATGAGACAACCTTCAGATATGGGTTAACTTTAAGATTCTACCAACCCCAGTCCACAGAGTAATTTTCAATAATACATGATCATCCTTCTCAAATTTTAAGTCTTAATTTCATATTAATATAATTTATCTTTGAAAATGATTTTTTTTTATCATTTTCTTGAAAAATACAATAGTTTTTTAAAATAAATTATATAAATATTTCATATTATCTTGATTTTATTTTTCTTTATAATATTATAATATAATTAAAATTTATAATAGGTATATCTTAAATAAATGTGTACAGTATTTCTTTTCAACATTAATTTTTTTTTCTTATACTTTTATGTTACATACAATTAATTCTTACAAATATTATAGATGTTTTAAAAAAAAATCAATAATGGAGAGAGTTTTCTCTTTTCTTTTTTATATTTTTTCCTAAATTAAACATGCTAAAAATCTACCATCTTTTTATTATTTTTCTATTCTCTCTTATGTAATGGGTTTAGGTTGATAAATAAATAGATGGACTTTAAATTTCTTTTTGAAAAGTATCAAAATATAAATAGGAAAATTAATCTTATTTTCTATTTTTTTTTTGTAAAATTTCTTTTTCCTTATAAATTTTCTCTAAAAATTTTTTATTTTCTCTCTAAGATTTTTTATTGGGCTTGGGACGACAACTAAATGGATATGTCTCAATTTTTTTTTTTGTAAAGAGTAGAAAAGTATAAATAGGAAAATTAACCTTACTCTCTCATTCTTTTGTAAAGTTTTCTTCTCTTGAGAAATTCTCTCTAAATATCCTCTGACTTCTCTCTAAGATTTTTCATTCATCTCTCATTTATTTCAAGGTCGGAGAGTACCATATGAAAACTTTTGAGGAGCAGATCAATCCTATCTAGATATCCCCTAGTTTTTATAGAACTTAGTTAAAAATACTTAGGAATACATTCTCTTCAATTTGAAAATATTGACCTAAATCCATAGTGATGTAGATAATTTTATACTTAGTTACTTTTAGAGTAAAATAGAGCATCCTTAGTTCAATTCAATTTGAGAAAATTGCTTTAGAGGTAAGGGAAGCTAATGAGAATTTTACACTGCATGTTAGGTGTTTGATAAAATTATCTTTATACATAGAAATTTGATTTATGTGGAATGCTTTATTTAGTATGAAGAAAATGTGGTGGAATTTGAATAATATTACATTGAATGTGTGAAAGTTCGTATGTGAGAAGAGATTTGATTGGTGGAAATGGATTTTTGGTTGAATTTGATCTGGTGCATAAGGGATCATTGCTCGATCAATAGTCCTTGAGTGTGTTTATGTTTTGAAAAATATTTCGCTTGAGCTAAAATACTTTGTTTTTGAAAAATTATTTTATGTTCTAAATTGAATTTAAAAAAGTATATAAATGTGAAATTTTATGAAACATTATATGATATTGGTTATATGATGAATTGTGAAAATTGTATGTTTGTGAGATGGGTTGTGTGTCGGGATGTATGTTGATAAAGAATCCTTATATGTATGTATGACGGACTATGTGCCGATAAAGAATTTTATATGTTTGTGTGATGAACTGTGTGTTAAACTATGTACCGTAAAAGAATTCCTTTAAGTTTGTGCAACAGATTATGACGATAAAATTATTATGTGTTGTTTGATGTATGAGCCAAATAGTTACCAATGGGTACTATTTGGTATAATGTAGAGTTTAGTATATATATGGGATTCTCGAGATATCAAAATAAGATATCCAAACTTCAGTGGTATCTTAGTCATGTAGATAAGAGTACCATGAAGTGAGAAGTCGATAAAGGTTTTTAATACACTTATCACTAGGTGGAAGGAGTCATTAGTTCTTTAATAGTGTATGTAAAGGTGAAAAAGATTTGGAGGAGTGGTCTATAACCCAGTAGCCAATATACATGAGTAAGTATTAGTCATAGATGTTAAGGATCTTATATATTTTTCGGAAGAATTTTTCTAATATTCTTAGATTGATGTGATAATTGGAATATAATAACTTATATTTGATTGTTTTGAGTATGACTAAATGGATGGATGTGATAATTCAAGTATAATTGTATACTTTTTATGTTTGATGTTATTTAAAAATATTAGTTTATCCCTTTTTGTGTGTGCTTGTTAATACTGCAATGATCATATCTTAATACGGGAGGAGATAATAATATAAGAAAATCTAAGCAATAGATAATAGTTGTGATAAAAGAAAGATTCTTTTGTATTGAGAAACATGATGTATAATATAGTTTATAAGAATTATGGATGATGTAATAGACTTAGTAATGATAGTATGAATATTGCATGTGATGATTTGTTATACATTTACCTTATCTTTATGATTAATTAATAACATTTTAGTAAATTAGTATCTTTTATAGTTAGAGAATTATACTAGTGGGTTCGTTACATCTTATTTCTTTAAAAAAATTTCTTCTTAAACATTTTAAAAGGTAACACTTCTAAATCTAATTATAAAATGTTCAATCTCACTAGAGTATTACTAATTAATCATAAACATAACACAAACATATAATGAACCAATACATGAAATATTCATACTAACATAACTAAGTCCATTACATCATCTAGTAATTTGATCTACTTTATTACACAACACATAATGTTTCTCATATTATTCTCCTCGAAGCATAACTGGTATCTACTTATTAGATTTACTTGTAGTACTACATGTTCTAGTATCAAGACACAATTATCACAAAATCAACAAGTACAACACAGAAAAATGTAAGTATTTTTAAATAAAATCAAACATAAGAAAGCTTGCAATAATATTGATAATCATCATACTCATTCATTTAGTCATGCTCTAAACAATCAAACATGGTAAATTTTTCACTCACATAAAAGTTATCACATTGAATTATCAACATCACCCTAAGAATAGTACATAGACTCTTCTGAAAAAATATATGAGATCCTTAGCATCTAGGACTAACACCTTCTTATGTATATTGGCTACCAAGCTATAGACTGACCCTTTGAGTCTTTTTCACCTTCAACTACCCAATATATCCTCATATTGACAACCACACATAATGGGGATTCTTATACACAATATCTAAGTACGATGACTCTTCATCCAAAGATAAGTGTAATAAAACATCCATCAACTTTTCACCACATGTTACCCCTATCTACATAACTCAAGTTACTACTAAAGTCTAGATATCCCCTACCGATATCTCAAGAATCGCATATGTACACTATTTTCTATATTAATTAGTACCCCTTGGTAACTACTTGCTTATACATCAAACAACATAACAAATTTATTGACACATAATTTGTCACACAAACTTATAGGAATTCTTTGATGACACATATCCTAACACATAACCCATCACACAAACATATAAGAATATTTTAATGGTACATAGCCTGGCACACAACCCGTTATATAAACATAATATTTGAACAATTTATCATGTAACAAGTCTCATATCATACTTCATACAATTTAACACACACACACATATATCTATCTATATATATATATATATATATATATATATATATATTCTTTCAAATTTTCAATGTAGAACATATAATACTTTTTCTAAAAACAGAATATTTTCGCTTAAGCGAAAGGGTCTTGCTTGAGTGAAAATCCTCCGAAGAGCAACAAACCTAATTTTGATTTTCTCGCTTAAGTGAGAAAATTTTTCACCAAACGGAATCTTGTCCTTCAAGTAAAAAATATTTTTGCTCAAGCAAGAATATGTCACTCAAGTGAAAAACACACTGCAAGCCCACTTAGAAATTTTCGTTCAAATAAGAATTTGTCACTCAAACGATGATCATCTATGTACCAGACTAGATTCAACATAAAATCCATTTTTACCAATTAAATTTCTCCTCACACACAAATTTTAACACAAATATCTCACTCAACACAACATTATCCTAATCACATTTCATTTCATATACTTCATCCATAACCAATTTATTCACACACATCAAATCTCAACATATAAAAATATTTTCATCGAGCACGTAACATGCAAAAATAAATTCTAATAACTTTCCTTACTTAAAAGTAGCTCTTTCAAATAATTTTTTACCAAATTAAATTGAGTTAAGGATATTTTATCTTATTCTAAAAGTACCTAATTACAAAACTAATTATATTATTACGGATCTAGGCTAGAATGCACTCAAATTGATGAAAAAATTAGGACATTAAGCACCTTTAACTAGATGCGCCAAAAATTAGGATAATTGAGAAATTACTCAAAACAAATTTCTAATCAAATAGAAATATTCTACTTCTCAAGAACTTTCATGTAATGCTCTTAAATCTTGTAAAAGATGAGAGATGAACAAAAAATCATAGAGAGAAGTTAGAAAATTTAAAGATAAAGAAATGTTACAAAGATAATGATTTTAAAATAATGAAGAATGAGAGGTTTATTTTTTTTATTTATATGCATTTTTATCCTTTATTAAATAAAATCCATCTATCTATGTTATTATTTTGTCCATGTCCTTATAGGATAATAGAAATAGATTAAAAAGTGGTTTGGACTAGTTTGGTGTAATTTTCTAACTTTCTACAAAAATAAAAATTTACATAAAATTGTTGAGCGTATTTTTCACCAAAAAATTATTCTAATAATATTGTTCATGTTTCTATACTTTTTATATTGAGTGAAAAGGGGTCATCCGTTGAGCATCCATGATTTTGCTCAATGGTTTCATTCTAGTAGGGAAGTTTCCCCTCTCTTCCAAACCGTTCAGCAAACAAGTCTGTAGTTGACCAAATGACATGTTTTCCAATTTTAAATAATATGTGTTGAATAGTTTCCTCTTTAGTATATTTTGCTAATTCTTTATCCTATATTTTATCAAACTTGCTTAAATAGTGTAATGAAAATGTTAATAATTTTAGTTTCTTAAATTGATTGTTTTGTTTGTTGAAGGAGGTTTAAATTGAAATAGTTTATTTGATAAAATGGGTGAAATATATCTATGAATAGTTTGTATGACAAGTTAAATGAATCTCTATAAGATTATGTGTTAAGTTAATTGATTGATGGTATAATGTGGTATTTATAGTTATCAAATGATACTATTATGTGATGAATTGATTTATGGTATAATGTGGTATTTATAGTTATCAAATGATACTATTATGTGATGAATTGATTGATGGTATAATGTGACATATGTAGTTATCAAATGATATTATTATGTGATAAATGTTAGAATTGCAAAATGTATAAATATATCTAAATTTTTATTAATAATTTAAATTATATAAATAAAAATATCAAGTAATAAAAAGCTTATAAAAATTTTTATTACTATATTTCGATGATTCTCATTATTATTAAATAAAAATAATAAAAACTATTTTTTTATATTATAGGTTTAAAGTAAAATCAATTTATAAATTAATTCTTTAATTAAATATATTTAAATATATTTATGAAATTATAAATTTAGTTCTATAGTTTTAAATATTTAAATTTAATATAATTTAAAATATTATGTTTTCAATGTTAGAGAATAATATATTAATATGTGATGAATGATAAATATTTTAAGAATTTGAATATAGTTTAATAAAAATAGTTTATTTTATATATTTATTGTATTTTATCTAATTCTAAATTGTATTTTTACATAATGATGAATAATAATTATAGAAGATTAATTTAAAATTTTATTTTATATTAAGAATAGATTTTTAGCTCAATAAAATATAAATTCTTTTAAAGAGATAATCTACCTAATTTTTTAAAATATTTATTAAATATATATAATTAGAAATTATTTAAAATATTTAAAATTAAAATACCAATATTATTTATTTATTTCAGTAATAATATTTTGAATTTGTTATTAATTTAAAAAAAAATATCGAAAGATGAACAAATTTATTTTTTTATAAGATAATTTTATAATACTATCAATTATAAATTAGTATGAATAATAAATTTATTAATTTTATAAATTTATAATTATATATTTTATTAATTAATAATAGATGCATCACCATTAAATATTACAAATTAAAATAAATAAATAATTAAATGTGCTGTGGCCTGAGAGTGTGCAAAACGACTACCTAACACTGCGTTCAATCAGGTAGAATAGAACACGCAGCGTCCGTGTCTATTGATTTTCCTTCTTCTTCTTCATCATCATCATCATCATCACGAAACACACCAAATTGCGTGATTGCATCGATGGATTATTCGGGTTACAACTACCAGCAGCAACAGCACCAACATTCCTATGGCTACGACCCTTCTCAGATCCAAATCCAACCCTACGATCAATCCTACGCCTATCAACAATACTACGGATACAATCCCCAATACGCCTATTTTCCTAACACACATCAAAGCCAGTTTCAATTCCAACCCGAACCCGCTCCGCTTCACCCTCCCGGCGTCAACCCCACCGCTCCCGAACCCGCCCCGGTAAGTTTTTCGTGTTTAACCCTTCCAATTCTTGAATATGTTATGATTAATCCATTTGTTCTATTTAGCTTTCACGTTCTTAGTTTTTTTGTGAAATCTTTATACCGAAAATTGTGTGAGTGGGTCTTGACCTAATTCAATTGTGGATTTGAGTGGGATTGGGTGTGAATAATGAGTTCTTGACGTGCTTGATATTTGGTTATGAAACGGGGTTCATCAACCTGTAATTGGCAAGCTTTTGTGGTCGCGTCTGTGATTTTGTTGTGTTCGTTGATATTACGGTAAACTGTAGACAAATGCGGCCGTTGTGGCCACAATTGCCATCGAAATTGCAGCTACAATTGTGGTCGTGATTTTGCTGTATTTCTTGATATTATGGGAAATTGAAACAAATGTGGTCATTCCGGTACAATTGATCGAAATTGCTGCCACAATTGTGTTTGAATTGCCGTCAGGGAAGCCTCAAAAACTTTGACATTGCGGTTGCTGATTGGTTCTTAAAACCTTGGTTATGAGTAGGGTTTTTTTGGTTGATTTAAACCATATATTGGTGTTTGTTATCCTAAAAGATAATGTTTCGGTGAGTGTGAGGGTGGGGTGTGAGTTATGTCTTGCAACTCTGACATTTAACTTTGACTCGGAAGTGGATTGATGGCCTACAAAATTCTTATGGGAAAGCTGTATGCGATTTTGTTACAAAGTGCCTTTCTATCTATCTCACGTGGAATAAAGGTTTTTTTCTGAATAAATGCTACTACTATTCTTTATTCTGTCTCTAGTTTGTTGTCTTTCTTCTCTGGTTGTGTAGCTTATAGTCATAGAGCAGGAGAAACCAAGACAGTGCTCCTATAGAGGTGGTTTATAGGTACACAAATTTGTAACATTGTGTATTTTATACACAATATCATTTAAATAAGGGTTTAACTTCTAAATTATATAGAATTGCTGGCAGTACCCAAGTAGAGATGCACTTTCCAGCTTCCGCATCTTCCATTGCTGTTCGTTGTTGTCCCCAGTTGTTTACAAAAGGCCTAAAAAACCTAAAATACCAAATAAAAATAGGCAAATATATTGATTGCACAGAGAAGAGAAGGAAGAATAGGGCTAAGGCTCTGGCTGTTACGTACACAGTCAGTGACAAATTTGCATGTTTGCTGTTTTCCTAACAGTTTTGATGTAATTTGGAAGAAGACATCAATATGGCCACAACGCAAGTCACATGTACTGTCTTGCAATTGCATGTCACAGTTTTCCGGATGACTGTGCAGGTAGCAAAAAAGTCCATACCTAGAGAGGCAGAGCTTTGATGCGAGAGACACGATTTGGTTCAAAATCACAACTGCCTCTTCAAACTTGCGATGCTACACTCTTTGGATCACGTAGCTTCAAAATCGATGATCAGTATCCACGATTGGCCGCAACCATGATGCAATTGACAGCGTAGACTGCTCCTATTTTCTGCCAATAGCTGTTATAACTCCCCTTAACTCTCTCAATTCATGACCGTTGGCTCTCATGGATTAATTAATGTCATTAGGCTTAACCAAAACTATTTTTTTATGCATATTAGTCAATAGTGTGCTATGGCAGAAGAGCATGTGATGCATCCCTCAACCACTACAGGATTCAAACAGTGGAGTGGTTTTCAACTAAGGCCATTGCAGCTGCAATGCGGCACTACCATGACAACCTTTGAAAACGCATTTTTAGCCCTAGAACACTATTTAGGTTTTTTGGGTAAAATATTCCACAAAAAATTACCTCTAGTCTACTCTCTGTTCTATAACACTTTATACGACACTTCTTTTTTCCATGTCTTCTGTTTTTATTTCTTCCTTTAGACTTCCTAAGTTCTCATTTTTGCTATTTCTCTTATCTAATTTGTTATGCCCTTTTTATAATAATTTCTCCATCTTTCATTGTATTAGTTAATTATGTTCTTCTTATTGATTCTATATTGATTGTGATTCTGTAAACTGTATTTATTATTTATCATGAACTTCTTTAATTTTTTAGTTTTTATTTGTTACTTGTATCATATTATTTCAAATAGTGGCCATCCTGTGCCCCTTTGCTGTATCTCTTCAACTAAACCAGATCAGTAGAACCAACAAATGCTATGGGTTTACTTATATTTGTTTCAATGAAAGGCTTTGGCATAGGATATTTTACATACAGCAAATGCTTTGTATATAATATATCTCCAATGAGATCTTTGAAAGTGTTGTATATATTCTATGCCAATCAGTTTTGGCTTTTCATTAGCTCTTGTAAGTTGCTTCGGTGTAGTTGAAACAAGATGGTGTAAGATAGATTCAGTCAAAGTTAAGCCATCTAATATGGTTTATTCCTGCTTGACTCAGTTCAGGATATTTGCTGCTAAACCAACATGTCAGTTTCTTAATTTCCTAACAAAAAGGGGAAAATAACATTTGAAGAAGTAAATGGAAAAGGCTGATTGAAGATTTTGCAACACTTACTTTTTAAACATTTTCTTATGCTTTTAGAACGAATAGCTTGCTGTGCTTCCTCAGCTTCTTTTGGGACCTTCTCTGGACAAAAGATCGTTACTGGATTAGGTATTATATCCTCAGCTTTTCATTTAAAAACTTCAATAGATGTTGAGAATTCTGCAAACTTGGCCACAACACCCTAGAGTGACCAGATAAAGACAGGAGTACATAATATAAGCACAAGCTATTGTGGCTTTGAAGTCACAATAATGTCTCATGGTGGTGGGTCTTTGCTGGTTGCTTTAGAGCTGATGTGGGCATCAGATAATTTTGTTTCTCTTCTTAACTGTTTGGCCTTTCAAAGTAATAATCAGTGCCTCACAGTTTAGAACAAGAAACTTTGCTTATTTTGTTATTCACTAGACATAATTTTTATTTGATACGATTTGGTTTTCTCTTTTGTCAGAGGATGTTTCTTCAGTTTCAGACTTAGGCATGAATTGACAACTTATCAAGGATTGCTAGATCAACAGTATCTTGAGGCTCATAGAGATAGGCATGAATTGGCAAATCACTGGTCAATGGGTGGGTGTATTTGTTGGTTAGAAAGTTAAGAAGAAATTATCTGTGAGCCATACATGTTACCTCAACCATAATGAGGGAAATACATGTGACGTGGCTTATCAACAAGTATAATTTTCAATGAAGGGATAATAAAACAATTTGACACATTAAGCACATCCATGCATTCAACATTTGTGTGGTGTTTCTAAATTCTTCTTATAATGCTATTGTGTTTGGAGATGAATCCTCAGGGATAATAATATAAGAATGCTGGATCATTTTGCTGCTATTAGTCTGCATTTAAGTTTTGGAATAAAAAGATGGAGCTTGGTTGATGAGACAACCTCTAATTTGAATTTTCAATGGGAAAAATTAGAAGTGAAGGATTGAAAAGGAAGTTATGAAGAAACATATTTAAAAATAAAATTTTTAAGAAATGAAGCTGAACGTTTACTCCACTGTCAAGTTAGTTTTCTATTTTAT
Source organism: Macrotyloma uniflorum (assembly GCA_016859785.1). Lineage (NCBI taxonomy): Eukaryota > Viridiplantae > Streptophyta > Magnoliopsida > Fabales > Fabaceae > Macrotyloma > Macrotyloma uniflorum. The sequence continues at coordinate 888,103 of BDMB01000052.1, forward strand.
TATTTATTTCAAGATCGATAAAACCCTCATTATAATAATGATCATTGACAAACACTGGAGGCATTTATTTTTCTATTGAATTGATGATTATGTATTTTTCAAGTGAATGCCAACCTTGTTGATGTTGCATATTTGGAATTTTGATTTCAATAATAATATGTATGAGAATTAGAATGATACTTGAAATTGTTGATGTCTTGGGAAGCAAAATGATACTTAAAATTACTGTTTTAAAATTTCCTTGATTAATATCACCTGCCTAAACCAGATATTTTCATTTTCTTAATGGGTGTTATCTTTATCAATAACTCTTTTCTCCTGTATAGAGCTTTTCATTAACTGACTTATATTTCATCATGTTCAGTGTTGACATAATATTGTGGGCTGGATGAAATACTGGAAGTTTTCAATTTTATAACTGTTTTCTTTTATCATTTCTCTCTCGGAACATTACCACCTTTGTGATTTTGTGTTGTTTGTTTGCAAATCATCTTGTCATTCTAATAATTTCCTCTCAAATTTCTCGTTCATTCATTCCTGATTATTGTAACCATATCGCTATATTCTTGCATTCATATGTGAATTCTTATTTACAGACTGGGCCATCTCAGTACAGAGGTAGGGGTGGCAGGGGTGGTAGACCATTTAGAGGGGCTGGTCGTGGTCGGGGCCATGGTAGGGGCCATGGAGTGGGGGGCGTTAGACACATACCATCTCATTCTTCTGGAGCTGCTATTTCTCATGTGACAGGTGCACCTGTTGCTGCTGGGACTGCTTCAGTGATAGAACCTTCATCATCAGTCTCTGTTCCAACACAATTACCTAAACCAGCTCGAGTGCAACCACCAGTACCACGTAAGGTGTGTTGTGAAATTTGTAAAGTTGAGTGCAATACTCCAGAGATCTTGGAGCAACACAAGAATGGGAAGAAACATCAGAAGAATATGAGGGTGCATGAAGAATTGCAAAGGCGCAATGCTCTAAATGGACAACAGAGTGGGCAAATTCCTACCTCCCAATTGAATTTAACAGATCAACCTAAGCAAGTTCAGGAGTCTGAGAAAAATGGATGCCCCACACAAAATATGGGCTCTGGGGTTATAGTTGATAATAACAAGGAGGAAACACAGCTGCAGAATAATGTAGGAAACATTTCTGAAGTTCCAGCTGAATTACCTGAGGCAAAAAACTTGGACAACTCTGCTGCAAGAGGCCGAGGATTAAAGCGGAAGAAGAAAGGAGGAAAAGGAGGTAAATACATGCGAACCAATGATGGTTTAAAGCTGGTGGAAGCTACCGAAACTGTGTCTTTTAGATGTGAGTTGTGTGATGTTAAATGTGAGTCACAAGTTGTTTATCAGAGTCATGTGACCGGGAAAAAGCACTTATCGAAACTAAGGCGTGTTCATGATCCCCAAGCTTCATCTGCAGTAGGCCAGCAGCAAGCTCTGTCTGGAGCCCTCTTGGGGCTTCAAGCACTTTACCCACCTGACATTAATGCTCTGTCTAATGCAATTAATGCTCAAGTACAACAAGGTGATAATGATCCACAGGTACTTTTGGCTCAGCTCCTGATGACTGTACTATCTCAAGCACAAGTTACAGCAACAGCACAAGTGACAGGTGCCACAGCTGCTCAGATACCTGCATCCATGTCTCTGGCTGGACCAAGTTGTGAACCCCAGTTGTTGCAGACACAAGTATCAGATATCACAGCACATGCTAATTTGGAAAATCCTTCTGGGGAAACAAAAACTGAGCTGTTACCTGTCCCACTGGGGTCAAAAGCTCAGCAAGATTCTGGCAACACCCAAATTGAAGGTGGAGGTTCTGAAACTAAACAGGTGTGAAATTCCCCCAATACATTGTTGCTTTTGCAAAACTTGCAGCCAGCTAATTCAGGGGCAGCAAATGACTTCTGAATGTGAATCTCCGACCACTTGGTAGGCCAAAGAAGATTCACTCATCCTCTTTCTTTTTATAATTTTATACTTTTTTGGTCCCAAGAGGGTGGTTATTCAACTGTTGTTGGGATTTTCTTTTCTATCAAGAGTTAGATTTGAATACTGTAGGAATTTGCTCATGGATGTTAGGAGGTGCTAGAATTTGTTTATTTTGTTACTGCAATGTGAAAATACCTTTGAGTGATCGAAGTTGGGAGCAGATCAGTGAACGTGATGTAGTTTAACATTTAACAAAACTGAAGATCTGTTTTAAAAAAATTTTATATGCACTTCTAAAAGAATTTTTTTGAAGAAAAAATAAAATAGATTATTTTTATTAATTAATGTATGAGTTAAAGTTAATTTTTTACTTTATTTTATTTTTAAATATTTTTTGAGAAATTTATTTAAAAGAGATTATAATTGGTTGAAAGAAGTGTAGAAAAGTTATTGCACTGGACAACAAGTTGAAGGATACAATAGTATTCCATGTTTGAATAGTTTTCTCAATATACATTTCTAAATGATAAAAGATAAATGAATTTTTTACAAATTAAAATTAATTTAAGTACAAGTTAAAAAAATTATGTGATAACTTCTACATAATTTATGTATAAGTTATGTATTTTAGTTTATAGAGAATTATTCTTAAAAATCTTGTGAACAAATTTATTCATAAGTTCCTTTTGAGAAAGAAAAATTAAAAATAATTTATCTATGAATTAAAATTAATTTATTTATAAATATTAATTTATAAACTTTCATATTATTTCTCTAAATTTTTATTTTTTATTTTTGTATAAGTTAATTTTAACTTATAAAAAAGTTAATTTTATTTATTTATTTTCTAAAAGAATTTATAGAAAAATTGTCTAAATAGATTTTTTTTTAAATATCTATGAAAAATTTTGTATAAACATGTTAAATGTATTTATGACAAGAAAAAGATTGTCCAATCATATTATATATTGAAGCTTTTTTTATATGCAAAGCTGTGAGAGGATTTTGTAGGGTCCTGTCCTTTTGTCCTTTCATTTTTATTTTTTTTATATTCTCCTCGTGTATAAAATGTTAATAATTATTAATTATATTAATTAATAAAGTATAAAGGAAATACAGTCAATGTTAAATAGGATTGAATAAAGTTTTTTAATTATGATATTTTGAAATATTTATCCTTTATATCAACTAATGTTGATTGATAGAAGTGTGTAAAATATTAAACCATGTATACACTAACTTTTATTTCATATTTTGAATCTTTTAATTATTAAATTGTTACATTGTTTTCTGTATGTTTTCTTTTTAAAAATATTTTTACATGAATGCATAAATATATAAGAAAAAACAAGTTGCCTTTCCTATTTGTGCAAATATTTGAAAACAGAAAATAGATTAAACAAAAGTGAAAGTTTTATGATTAAAAGGTAAAAAAAAAAAAAAATTACAATCTTAAATATTCATCAACGTGTGTTTGGAAATTTATCAATAAACTAAAAAGAACAACCTCATATTTTAATCTTTAAATTTGTGAGATATTGTGATAGTAATTTCTAAAATTAGAAAAAAAAAACAGTATTAAATAAATCTGAGTTGAAATTTTTGAATCTTTTTCCCCACCCACTAATGTCCTTAATTCCATAAGAAAAAAATATAATGATAAAAAAGAGTTATATATTTTAAGGATTAAAATAAAAGTAATCTAAAATTTATAAATTTATTTAACTTTTTTTGTTATATAATTTCATATCTATTATCAAGACACTTGAATTCAATAAAGTTTATTCAACTATTTTTTTTAACAATTCAATTAAACAATATGAGAATTATAATGTTAACTTTGTTTTAAAGAAATAATATTAATTCTATTAGACTTTCATTACAATAATGCGAATTAATATAAAAGATATTTCAAACTCTTTTAAGTTTATTATTTTTTTTTACCTAAAATTTTCATATTTATATTTTCAGTTCTAAATGTTTTCATCAATATTAGTCTTTAATATTCTTTTGTATTTGTTTTAAGTCTCCAATTAAATATTCTTCAATATAAGTTGTTTTAGTAACTTAAAAGAAAGTGAATTGGGTTATTTTATAATAATTTTACATTTTAACCATTGATTGTAGAGAAGTAAATGAAAATAATATTACCTGTAACATTATATTTCCTTATTTTATTTTATTTTAAAAAAAATATTTAAATTTTTTTTACAATTTTATTTTTAAAAATGTATAAAGATTACTTTATCATTTAAAAATATTATATTTATTTTTTATTTTTTATTTTATGATTTTATAGATAAAAGTAATATATATCAATTATTCTAATTTTAATTTTTACTAAATAATATATATATATATATATATAAAATTGCAAACAACACTTTTTTTTTACTACACAATCATCTAGAGATATTTTAATTAAAAAAATAAGATTCATTTATATAAGTTTATTAAATTATTTATCTTTAATATTGATTGAGGAGTTCAAAAGGTGATATTTATTTAGATAAAATGCTAACAAATCATTTATTCTTAACATTGGTGGAGGAGGTAGTGGTGGCGACAATAATGATATCACCACTAGTACCATCTCCAAAATTACTAAAATCATAATTGATTTTCAATTCTAAATTTACACCATGTTTTTCATCAATGAAAATTTTTATCCAAGACTTGGTAAATTTTGACAAGAGGAGCGAGAATGAACTTGGAGATTTGAATAGAATTGGTGATAAGATTTATATGTTTGTTGATGGTAAAATCTACAATCAACTAATTCTTTTGTTGATATATATTTTTGCATATTTTACAATTAAGTTATTGATTTATTTTATTTTATTATTTAAATAATAAATCTTATTACTTGTTATTCATATTAATTTATTGTTAACCTACACTATAAATTTAATGACTATTTATAATTAAGAAAAATGATATTTTAAAAACTATTTTTTCTTATATAATCATATTCTTTATAAAATAATAATAATAATAATAATAATAATATTTTTATTCTATATTTTTGTTATATTATTTTAAAAGGTGGTCAAATAATTATAAAAAAAAATTAAGTGATTAAAGTATTATATATAATGATTTGGATTAGGTTAAATATTTGGGTGGATCACAAATCCAATAGTTTATGAAGAAAATATTTAATCCTTTCTTCATCTCTCTCTAAATTCTCTCTAACCCTCTTTTAATCTCTCCCAAATTCTTTCAAACTCCAATCAAAATTTCTCCTCCAATCTTCATTCTCTTGAAAATTTGAAGATATTAAGAAGACACTAGTAACAAGAAGAACAAAATTCACCAAATAATTTATGCAATCAAATAAGTTTTCTAAATCTTTAATTGTTATGATTCCTAATTAGGATTTAAATTCAGGATTTAAGACTTTTAAGAAATCTGGTAAAATCTTGATATAATAGGTAATAATTAGAGGGTTTTTCATGATTACATTCTTGCAAAAGTTTGTAACATCTTGAAATTGAAGAATTAAGCTTGGGTTTGAGGTAAGAGAAGTTAATTAAGTAAAATTTTTCATTATTAATGTTTTGATGTTGTATTATTGTGTATATAAGTGTAATTGATGCGAAATGTATGTTTTCTGCCAATTATATGTTAAATAACTGGTTAACATTGTATGAAATTCATATAAGATATCAAGATTCCTCATAATTAACTAGGATTAAGGGTTTACACATGAATTTTTGAGATTTCTTGCATTGTACACAAATATCCTCGCTCAAGCTAGCCTTAAAAGTGTAATATCTGGATGACATCTCTTGAGCATCCATCACCTCACTCAAGCAATAATTTTAAGGTGTTCTCAGGTGTGATTTCATTTGAACGATGAGTTAGGACTTTAGCACGGATCCAAGACTTGAGAGATAAACACAACTTGAGCAACGAAATCACAACTTGAGGGAGAAGGTACTAGATTGAAAAAAAAATATTTAAATTCTATAATAAATTAAAAAATATTAAATAATGTAGGTTTTGATATAATATGAGCATATGAATATTATTACTTGAATTCTTAATTATATGTTAATTATATGTTGTGAAACAACAAATGTGTTATATATATATATGAATTGTGAATTATATGTTAAATTTGGATATTATATGAATGGAAAAGTTTTGGTGATGATTTATTAAATTTACATAATTCTATTATGGAATTATGTGAAATTTGTGGATATAAATAAGTTGTGAAACTTTGAATATGATAATTGTGGGATTATCATTACGTGATGTGTAGTTGGAAATATTCTAGATTTGTAAAAATGTTGGATTATGTGTTATGATATGACATATTGTGATAAATAAACTAGATTGTGATAAATTTTAAAAATATGTGAGTGATGAAGAAAATTGTGAAATGACATGAATAATGATGGTGTGACTATTAAATTGTAACTTGTGACTAAGGTAATGTGAATTATGGAAATTAACGGTAGGGTGCCAAGGAAAAATTAATGGCAAGGTGGAAAGAAAATATTAATGGTAGGTGTTAAGAAAATACATATGACATTCATCGATGCTAATGAGACTGATTTGTTAATGTTGCATGAATTTTGTATGATTATGTATGTAAGTCAAATAATTACCATGAGGTATTGTTTGGTATAACATTAGTGCACATATGGAAATCTAGAAATATCAGATAAGGTATTCAAACTTCAATGTCATTGGATGGCTGTTGGGACTATGGTTGAGACTATTCTCATCTATGCCTTAATAAATAAATAAAACAATGATATATATAAATACCTTTTAAAGAAACAATATATAAATGATAACTGACGTAGTCTCATAGAAGTTTTCTTGGTTTCATGTCTTCGAGCATTCTTCATCCATCTTTGATTTGATGTTTTTAGGATCATCTCAATGTTTGTGTTATTTCAGTAACTAGATAGATACACATGCATGGCTGAATTTGTTTCATATCTCCTGAATTGTTCATCTTTAATGTGATTTTGAGTTGTCTCTATCATGCATTGAATGGTGTGTATTGTGTAATCTCTATAGATAAATAAACATGTATAAGTGAATTTCTTTACGCATAAATGTTAGAAGGATTTTAGCTCATCAACTTAAATTAAGTTGTAATTAAAATACATTTCAAAGTTATTAATTTTGTTTCATTATAAGTAAATACTCCACAGTATATTAAACCTAAGTTATAAATATACCGAAAACATAGTTTAATATAAAATATTTTCTATTATTAATAGATATTAAATAACATATTATATCAAATTAATAATACTACTTTATTATATGTAATTGATTTTTTTTTGTAAGACTTAATTTTAAATATCTCCTTTTAGAAAATTAAAATTTTTCTTATAGTACCATTAGTTTATTACATAACATGAGGACCTATTCTTTTTTCCTACTCTCATCTACCGATGATTTCCTAATAGACTTGTGGTTTGCTTCCATGTAAATAGCACAATTATAGCAATAATATATAAGGCACAGAAAATGGTAAGTTAGTGGAAAAATATTCATGTTAATAATCAAACAACTTATTCAACATTTCAAACCAAATAGTAGGTGAGACCTACTTAAGGCTTTACATTCATAAGGACAATAAAAAATTAGACTAACAACTTCCGAAAGACGGTATGAATTTCATACATCTGGGGCTAATACTTGAGGTATATCCAATGACCAAGGGTTTTTCCCATGACCAACCTTTTAAACCTCTTTCAACTTAAGGTCATCCTTTAACACCTCACAACTAGAACTAACTTAGGGTAACTTCATCAATTGCCCTTTCGGAATAATTAGTGAACCTCCATCGATTTTCACCATATGATATTCTAGCGTACATGACTTGGAATATCATTAAGGTCTGGATACCCCATAAATAGTTTCGAAATCCATAAATACTCTACTACCAATATTCATATATTAAGAGCCCAATGACAAAACTCTCTTCTCACTAGGAGTAATACATGCCTTGTGCCATTAAATCACATCATACACACTTTTACCAAGAGTTACATACATATATAGATATCATTTTCCATTATTTCAAGTCAAATAAGGCGAAATAGTCAAAGAAAATTCGTTCAACACAGCTAAAATTCGCTCAACGGATTTTTTTTTCTTTCACAAATGCGGTTAGCGTAATGGACCTGCGCTGAGTGTATCATCTACTCAACATTGGGCCTTCCGCTTAGCGAATTTCAACCTGAGAGCTCCTAGGACAAATTCGTTCAGCGCAGGGACCTGGGCTCAACAAATTTATCTAGACAGGGGTTCTGCAGAACTATGAAAACACAAATCCAACACCCAAGCAAGCATTTCACGCACATTTAAACATAGCAAAAACAACATACAACATACATTTCAAACATACAATCACAGATTTCACAAAAAAGACTAGATCTCTAGCTTCCTTACCTTGTTCTTAGCCAAAAGAGGGTTTTCACTCTACTACACAGATCTACAATGTTGGTGTTCCAACTACTCTTCAAACACCTAAACACAAACTTGAACACATCACTACTAGTTACTAATCAACTCAAAACGTAAGAAGAATGAACCCTCACACCCAATCTCAAACCCTAACAAAAAGGAAGGAGCTCGACACCAAAACTTACCTCAATTGAACATCTAATTGGGGGGGAAAGGTTCTCCTCTTCAAGAGCTCTCCAATGGCGGACTTGGGTCTGGAAGGAGATGAAGAATGGGTGAGCAAAGGTAGGGAGAGGATGGGAGACTTAAAGAGAAAAGGGTCTAGTGAGGGGGGAGGCTCTTGTGGAAATGAGGGGTGAAGGGCCTTGGGTCCTCTTTTATATTCTTTTCAAAACTTACCCGGTTCTTCATCCTTCACTAACCCAAGTTATCCATCCCACTAAAACTAATTTTCCTCTGAATCTTTACATTTTGATCATTCTAGAAGTGTTTATCGCAGCTTAAACAATCATCATAGGAAGGGAAACCATGATCCCCAATCGAAAACTTGTGCTTTCTTATGATAGATTGTACCATACCCTCTGAGAGACGTTGACCTCGCCTTACCTTCTGATCTCAGACGGATTGTACATGTACCTTGCCAACCCAGGTTCTCTTTTAGATGAATCAGCCAGTTTGATGAACAAAGAGTTTCAGGAGTTGGGGGCCACACTGAACTTGAAAAACTTCATTTGTATCCCAAGTATTCTCATCTTGTGAAGAGCTATCTTGCTTGTGAAGATACCTAACATGAACATGCTTTCGATCAGTCCCACAACATAGAGAAGAGGTCCTTAAAGAATAAGGAAGCGAGACTTTTGACAAGAAGAATAACGAACTCTCATTAGTCTCAGCTTATCTCCTGTAACAACAAAGAGATAAACTAGGGCACCAAGTGCATATGACTCATCCTACCTCTTTTTGATGTAATAGTAATAGGTGCCAACTGTGAGGCAGCAACGTCAGCAACATGTTATGGTTCTTCTACTCTTCTTATTACTAGAAAACCATATCCTTTTGGAGAAATGTCTTATATCCCACGAGGTTGCAAAATGGATTTTGATGAAAAAATTAGATGCGGCTAAGCTGATAAGGTTATAGATAAGTCTGGTTGGTTACTTGTCAAGGAGATATTAGTCGAGGACTAAATCAACGAAGAAAGGTACCAAGTATCTCATACTACTTTGCCCTAAAAGAAATAGGGAAAAATGCTAAAATGGTTCATAGGGGAGAGATTGGCATGGGAAGCACCTAACTTTCTTTGTGGGCCACGAGAATGGTCATCCAACATAGCGTTTGGTGGTAATTACATTTGTGGCTTACTAAAGGCAAGGTGAAAACAATTCCTTACTCAAGGAAGAAGTGAATTGAAGAGTTTAGAAGATGGTCTTTTTCTTTCTTGTCTCGTTGTAAGTTTCATCTTCATTTCGGCTTGTGAAAATAGTTTATCTTTGACTTGTTCTTGGGTCTTTGATTTGCAATTCCAAGCCCTATCCAAAGGGAAGGAGTTAGGCAGTTAGCTTCTCACTCTTGTTGATCAACCCTCTCTTGTATAGTCTCCAATTTGTATCAAGAGATTGAATATTGGGAAGAGTGAGAAAGGGTAGTTGCTTCTTCTTTCAAAGCCTTTAAAGACTTGAATAAAGAAGTTTTGTGTCATGGAATAGCCTTCTTTGACTTAGACTCAAATGCAATCATTCGCTCACATGCATTTGCAACAGATTCTGACTAAGATCGGTCATCTCCGATCATTCTTGACATTTTCAATAGTAACCTTTCTTCTTCCATATAAATCGTTTTTACTTCAGTTTATTTTAGACTAAACTAATAAAAATACCTATCTAAAAGAAATTCTAAATATAGTAAGAGATTCCACCCCCTTCTTTAACGCTTGTTCATAATATAAGACTTCCTTCTTGTTCTTGGTGAAGGAATCAAAGCTGTTATATAATAAGCATGGCAAGTTCAATAATGATTAGTTTGACTCTACTTAAAAGCATTCTTTCATGGATAGAAAACTTACTTAGTTATTGTTTGTTTAGTGACCTAAGCATTTCTTTCCTTTATGATTATGAAAAAGGAATGGACAGAGAGGAAGACTCCTTTCTTATACTTAGTTTTGTATTGAGGTATACCTAATATATGAGTTAAAGTAGGAATACAGTCACGATGGGTAACTAAGGTAGCTAACACTACACTAGTAGGAAGTAGCAAGCTCTAACCCCATTCTATCCACTGAGTAAAAAAATGACGAATAGAAGAAGTCTTGAGCCACTTGACTACGGTTTCCTGTCAATTCCATATCTTTCTCCCTTGTGCTACTTTGGTCCAAGAATAACAGATGTTGGGATGCTTTTGAGAGTAAGGGCACAAATAGGTGGAAACGTTAAAATTTTAATATCTCAAGTTTTCTACCGTTCAGGCATATTAAAATTATAAAATAAAATAAACAAATGATAAAAATGAGAAAAAATAGTAGATTTAACGTTTTCAAAGACATATTACTCATAAATATTACACTTATCATATATACCAATTTATATTTATATCACAAATAAAATCTCAGTTTTTATTTTTTCTTACAAAAAGAAAAACAAAATCATACTCTATTCTCTTAATTCTTCTTTATTTTCCTCTTAAACAAGATTAACAACAAATTGTTTAAAAATTTTCAAAACTTAAAAATATTAATTTTAATTGTTTTTAATACTATTCATTTTAATTATTTTTAATACTAGTACCAATTTTTATTAATATTTAAAAAAAACCAATTTTAATACAAACAAACAATTTTAACAGGGTAAATTTTAAAATTACCAAAATTTTTGACGCAATCATTTTCTATATCCTCTCTATTCTCTTTGGAACTCTCTGTTTCAGTCTTTCGTTGCAATATGTTGACGCAGCAAGTGCTGCATTTGCCACCCCAGAAACTGTTCCTCTCCTGTTCCACATTAAACGGTACAAAAATTCCATCTTTTGCAAATTGTAACAATGGGTATGGTTATAGTTATGGCAGAGTAAATGCACTAACTTTGGATGAACTTCCCCCAAACGCGCTTCGGAGGAAGAGAGAGCCGCAATGGAGAGGAGGCTTCAGCCTTGGACTCGACTTGGGATTGGCTCGCACTGGCCTTGCCCTCAGCAAAGGCTTCTCAATTCGCCCCTTAACCGTACAAACTTCTCTTTTTCTCTTTTACTTTTAAAAGTTTTCAATTTCTATAAAATTTGGGTGAAATCAACATGTAATTTTTTAACTGTATTTGGGCTCTCTCTCCATTTTGAAAACATCTTTTCCTGTTGGTATTGAATTAGGATAAAGTGAGTCCTTCGTTTCTCCCATTATGATAGATTTATTGGGCTCGTGTTGGTTTCACGTTTAATTGTGGGGAGTCATGTTGAAATGTCATCTGACTTTATATTAGGTAATGTTTGGTTCTACATTGAGAAATTGATTCTTGATGTTAGTTTGAATAGCGTTGTAGACGCTCGTATTCTTTGATTTCCACATCAAAATCTCACATTGATGCAGAAGCTAATCTTAGTCCAGAATTGTTTCCACACATGCTATTGATCCAGAATTCGATTAAACTTTTCTTTAACTTTTAAATAAAAAAATCCAAACATAAATTATGTCACTTCAAAAAATCAATTTTAACTAAAATCAATTTCATTTAAATAATTTTTGTCAATGCTCACCCAAAACACATACTATAGTGATTTTCTCGTCGATCTCCTTCTAGTAGTATCTTCTTTCAGTCTCCAAAGTAATACAACTATTTCAGGAAACCTTAAAGTATTGTATATTCATCATCTTTGTCCTTAAGGTAAAGTATAGAGACTAATTTGAAGGGTCTTTTAATATTTGGGGGACTACTTAACATGGTTCTAAATATATCTTAGTTTTTTTTTTTTGTAACTTTAAGGACCACCTAGAAGAGAAAGTAATCCTTATAGGATGAAGTTGGTGGTTTAAACCCAAATTATAGAGGGACTAAAACTATTAGTATATTTATAAGGACAGAAAACATGCTAAAGCATAAAATTACATATTACTACAATTGATAAGAAAATGTTGCAGTTAACTGTGACAACATTACTATATACTCATTACTGTAAGTGAAATTATGAATTATGTTATTTGTGTTTCATCAGTCATCCTTCCTGATAAGCCTGCAGTTGCTTTAGGTGTTGGAACTGCGAGGACAGAAACTTGAGGTTCAGATTATTAACATTGCCGAACAAGAGGTCTGGATTCATCTTTTTTCTCTTGTACTACTAAAGAGTTGGATCTGTATCTCTGTGGGTACATAACCTTCAAATTGACATGATTTTGAAACTGTAGGAGGTTGATGAGTTTATAATTGGCCTTCCAAAATCTGCTGATGGGAAGGAAACACCACAGTCTAACAAAGTCCGAAGTGTTGCTGGAAGGCTTGCTGTTCAAGCTGCTGAGAGGTAAGGCATTTTAATGAAGCTTTGACAGTTTAAATTCTTCTATCTTTATTTATGAATTCTGTAACAAGAATAGAATAGCAATAGCATCAGGATCAGTTTTTTATGTTATACTCTTTACTTTTGAATCTGCTAAGCCACCAGAATAGTGAGTTATGGGAATGCCTCCAATGTTGAATTGTATTAAGTGATTGACCATAGCAAATAGCAATTATATTAAGTGACATTTATTTACTTATAAATTTAAATAACATATTTGGAATTCTGGATGGCTTCTGATAGGGTTTTATTGAATTGTTAATTACTTATATTACTAGTTTATTTCTATTTATATATCAACTATATTTCAGGGGTTGGAGAGTATATCTACAAGATGAACATGGCACAACAACAGAAGCCATGGATAGAATGATCAACATGTAAATGTTTTTAAACTTCTTTATTAATTGTTTTGAAATGCTATCTTTTGTGTGAAATAAATAATACATAATTTCCTAAGTAATATGGTAATTTTGGCAATGATTTGGCATCTGGTGCATTGTCAGAGTCTCCAATGTGAAAAGTTTACACCAAGGTTATACTGCCTGCAGAATCTTGCATTCGCTATTTTTTTATAGTATTCTATGAACACAGTTCTCATATGCTTCGTGAAGGGAAATTGATGGGAAAAGAACCGTGTAACCTTATTGAATGTTATTATCACAGAGCATCATGTTGAAGGTCTTTAGTGTTAAAAACTAAATGAGTAGGCTGAAATTAAAATCTTCATCCATACATAAGACTTTGTGAAGAAATATGCATTCTATCTCCGATGAGAAACATATGATAAATTATTTTTATATAGGTGGAGGATGTTTTGGATTTTATTCAACTGAAGGCATTATGTGCATAACTTCTGAACTCTTTTTTTAGTGTATGTGAATAGGAAACCGAATTGTGCTCTAATAGGGAAATGGCATGTTGAGGGATGTGAGCTCAGGGTCGTTGGTATCAGAGAAAGTAGTGCTATAGGATGCCAGAGTCAGATGAGATTCAAAAATTCTTTTAAAAGTTGTCAATCAAAATTGTGTGAAGTTTAGTTTTTTATTGGAGAATTAACACACATATTACTCTTTCAGGGGTTTATCTAAGTTCTCTCAGCAAAAGAAACTTGATGCCTATGCCGCCATGGTAAGGGATTTTTATGTATGCTGGATGCCTTTTTGGCAATATATTACATTCGAACAAAGTTAAGTATATGAACTTGCGATGTCATATTTTATGCTCTATCTTCTTTAAAATGCCAATCACAAGAGAAGACACTTCTAGAATATTGACTTTATCATATATATATTGTGTACCAGATGGTGCTGGAGAGATATTTCTCCACTTCAGGTCAGGGTACTGAACTTGTTCTGCCCAAAAATGTAGAATTACAAGCCAAACTTCAAAGGGGTCCTCCCAAAGATGTTGATTTTTTCTCGGATGAAGATTAATCTCAGAATGTTTGCATTGTTCCATTAACTTCTGTGGTGAATTATATGGTGTGGTGCCTGGCAAGGGTTGATAACATATTGTACAGCAGTTTACTTGTTACCATTCCTTCATGTTAACCAATTGCAATTATGCATGAGGTTTTGAGAAAAGAGAAAGATATTCCAACAATCAGTGATCAACATGGATGATTTAGATTTTTCATTAGAAAAGGAAGGACAGCAAGGAAACCATGACTATTGGAGACACTGAAATTATTGTAAAAGAAAAAAGTTGTTATAAGAGGAATGCTAGCAACTCACTTTTTTAAATAGTCTGTTATTTGGCAAGGAAAACCCACTTGTGTTGGAGTGCAAATAAATGAAATAGGGGAAATAAATGTTTTTAAAATTAGACCGGAATCCGTTTTTAAGTTCAATGGTCGAGAATCGTACTTTGATTGAATTAATCTTAATAAAATAATAATAATAATAATAATAATAATAATTAAATGATATTAAAGAAGAATTATATCATAATTTTAAAACACTATTTTATTGGTTTTTAATATTTAAAGCATATAAAACATTAGAGTTAAATATATTATAATGTTTATGTATAAGTTTCCATAATATATAATAATATTCATTAATACTAATAAATTTACATTTAAAATATAAATATTTTAACTTGTATTTTTTAAAGAGTAAAAGGTCAATTTTGTCCCTAAATTGTATCTTTCTATTATATAGTATCTGGAAGTAACAAAATCCAAAAAATTCGTGAAATTTATTCAGGATTTCATTTAAGTTCTTATTTTTTTTTTCATTTTTTTTTTTTTTACATTTTAAACTTCAGTTTCGGGTATTTAATATATGATTAAAGACCAAAGTGAAAACAAATTCAATTTTAAAACTTAAATAAAACCCTAAAACTTCCATTGATTTATTTGAGTTTTCTGATTTTGTATGGCAAAACTAACTAGAAGCTGAAAAGTTAGTTGAAAATTATAAAACTATCTTATTAAATTATAAATATATAATAAATTATTTGCTAAAATAGCTGAAAATGTAATGTAACATAGAAACACATATTTACGTGTTTTTTATATTAATTTCATTTTAATTTTATATTTAAAAACATAATTTTAAATTTAATAATTCTTTATTTTAAAAATTAATTTCCAACTCTTGAAAATTTTCATTCGTAGATGAATTATTTTAATTATATTTTTTAGTTTCAATTATTATATTTTTCATATTATATATTATATTATTAATTTTATATTATATCCTAATATATTTGAATTAAGTTTAAAATTACGTAAAAGTAATGTACACTTAAGTAGATGTTATATTTTTATTATATTAATTAGAGGATTGGTTAAAGATAAATAGTTAAACATAAAATAATTCAAAAAATATAGAAAAATAAAATAAATCTATCATTATAACTTTCTTGAATTATAATATTGAATTCATAAGAAAATATTATACGTAATATGATAATTAAAATAAATAATATAATATTAAAAAGGAAATCAAAGAAAAAAATAAATTAAATAACTTATCTTTTTAATAAATATTTGAAGGATAAAGAAAACGTTAAATATATAAAAAAAAGTTAGAAGTCAGCTTTTTAAAAAAAGCTATTTCAAACATCATTTTAAAAAAAAAATGATAAAAGATGTTTAAAAAAAATTGTTTACTAAACACTACTTATAAAATGAAATACAATTTTAATGAATAAATTGACTTTTTTTTAATATAAAATATAATATTTTTAAAATCAAATCTATCCACCGACCAAAAAAAAAGTTTAGAACTTAATATTTTAATATAATTTAATAAAATAATATTTTTGTACATTTTTTTAATAATATAATAATGTATTAAACATAAATCAAGTTTATTAAGAATTATAATTTATTTGAAAATAATTATAATCTTAATTAAAATTATTATTGCCAAAAATTACAATAAAATAAACATGAACGACAATAAAAAAATATATTAATATAACATTTAGAATATTATTTTAAATATAATATATATATTTAATTATAAAATTAATAATAAATATTTAATTATTTTTATCGAGACTTATATTCAAGGAAATTTAGTAAAGTAATTTATTGAGTTCTATTCGATAATTCAATAGATTAATTTGTCTAATTTTTATTCTATAATTTGATAAGCTAATTTGATTAATCTCTATCTAATTTTTGTGTGTGATATATTTTTGGTGAAGTAACTAATCTAACCAAATTGAAAAATTTATTATTTATCTTAACCGACTTGTTATCCATGAATAAGTATAACTAATTATGTGAGTAGTGATATATTGAAATAATGTATATTCGGTCAACCTGTGATGGTGTTGGCTGAGTTATTAAATTGTTTGATGTTGAAGTGTAATTGGCCGACCTATTGAGATATCAGGCAAGTAATTGAATGGTTTGATGATTAACGATTTATGATTGATGTGGATAGTGTATTTGATCGGCCTATTACATGGTTGGTTGAGTTGAATTGTAATAGTTAATACTCAATATCAACATTATATTAATGGCCAAGTTAAACTATAAAGGGGTGAATACTAGGTTTCAGCGTTGTATTCTTTGTCGAATTGAACTATAAGAGTGAATACCCAATATCAACTGTATGGGTGTATGCCGAGAGACTTCTGGATTACATTAAAATTCACTAAGTACATAGTGTTATAAGAACATTTGAGTTCCTTAAAATGACCTAGTGTATTGGGTTTGTCTTACTAGCTGAATGATATAGGTTGGGTCTTAAATTGACTTGAGAAAGGGGATTTGTTATGTTTTGTTGTGTGACTGGTTTTGCATGATTGTTTGTTATGATTTAAGGAATTTAATTATTTTATTCTAATTTAGGTTCTTTCCAAATTTTCTTATGATATCTAAATTGATACTTAAGTCTTACTAATTGTTTTCTTTCTTCTTTAGAGATAAGTCATTGATTTATTTGGATAAATTTTGTTTTGTGTCATCTTCTTATCAAGTAAACTCTGAGCCCATTTACTTAAAAGGAAAAAAATTAATAGTAATATAATTTTCCCTAATCTTCTTATTTTCACATTATTTTTAAAAAACATATCTCTCCTTCTCTCTAATCTTTCTCTAAACTTCTCTCAATTTTCTCTAAGAATTTTTATTTAGTTCTTATCTCTTTGGAGATCCAAGAATACTGAAAAAAACATGAAAAGTATATTAATCTTATCCAAATAGATTTTAGAGAAAATTCGATTTAAAGGAAAGGGAAGCTAATTAAATGATTTTCTTATGCTTGATTAAATGAAAATATGAATTGAATGAATTAATTTATTAATGGTAAGAATTGTATTAGATGAAGTTAGAAATTATTTTGCTCCAAGATTGTGATCCCATTGTGATATGTTTTTATTTCGAATTTCAAGTAGTGATCATTATAAAAGTTGTATGCCTAAATATTATTTAACTAATAACTCTTATTTCACATAAAAAAATAATATATATAATTCAATATATAATTTTTTTCTATAATTAAAGGTCAATTTGTCAAGAAATTTATTTTCTTTAAAATTACGAACCCTTTTTATTAGGTTTTTGTTACGAATTTGAAAAAGTTATTTTCATAAAAGTTTTAATCCTAAATGTTAACTAACTAATTATTTTTATTTCAAAGAAAAATAATATGTATAACTTAAGATATGAATTTTTTATTGATTAAATGTCATATTGTCATGATGAGGAAAATGCTTTCGAAGTTATTTTTGTTCAAACAAAAATATACTATTTTTTGCATAATTATTTATATTCTAAATTGAATTAAAAGAGTTTATATATGTGGATTATGATGAAAAATGATAATATAAATATTATATAATTGAATTATTGATTATGTATTATGAGATTTGATATTTCATGTTATGAAAATGAGATTGTGATAAATATTTGTACAATATAATAGATGATGATGTAGAATTTATTGAATATTGAATTATGAATTTTATATAGTTGTGAAATTTATAAAATATAATATAAAATTGAATTGTACTGAACTATTGAGATTTATGTATTATGATTTGATTTGTGAAGGATTATGAAATGAGATTAATAATAAATGAATGTAATTGAATATCTTATGATTGTTTGAATACTTGAATATTCGTAGACAAATGATTGTGAAAATAAATTTATGAATTATATATATTTCGATTTTATTGATCTATGTAATGATCATATTTTGACACAATAACATATAACAATATAAGTAAAAGTTAAATAATATCTTTATATTTTATTTAAAAAAAAATTAATTATGTAATGAATAATCATTTTGTAACTTTTTATTTTATTATATTATTTGTTATATTTTTATTTTTAATTAATAAACCTTAATAAAATAAATATTTTATATTTTATTATATTTTAAAATTATTAATAATATTTTAATAAATTGAAAAATAAGTATATTTTTTTATAGGAGATGATTTTTTAATATATTTTGATTTGAAAATAAATTTAAGAAAATGATAAAAGAAAAAAAAATTAAAAATAAAATAATTTATATTAAAAAAAAGTAAAAATAAATATAAACTGAAATAAGTTTATTTATTATTAATTTTTTTTATTTCATATTTTATTATTATTATTATTATAAAAATATAAATATTATTATAAATATTTTTATTTATTAATAATAATTATTTTTAAAATTATTTATTATTATAATAATATAAAAAAGAAAAATAACATATTAATAACTTTTTATTATAATGGATTATATTAAAAAATATATCGGCGTTATATATATTATAATTCAATTAATTATATTAGATAATTGTTAAAAGATATAATTAATTATTATTATTATTATTATTTTTTAAATCTTCGAACTTAAATATATATATATATAAATTTATCTCTAAATTTATATTATTATTATATTTTCATTAAATTATCACAAATTCACGTTTTCACTCCAAACAACCGTAGCATTACACTCCCACCTTAACGTCTGAAAAAGGAAGAGTTTCGATAATTGATTTAGGTTTTGAGATTGCAAAATCAAAGATTGTTTCCTCCGTCAACACCATAAAACCTCAATCGCCCTTCCTCTTTCAAGCACGACAAAGTGTCTCTCTCTTTCTCCGCCGCCATGTCTTCCCCCTCTGTCCTCGATTCTGTTACCTATGCCACCCCCAAAAGCCAATCCCTGATTGAACAACGATCTATCACTGACGACAAAACCGCTTCCAATCTGAACCCTTCCGATCAAGATAGGGGTTTGGGGAAGCCGACGGATTGGAAGGGAAACAGCGGTTCCCAGATGAGAATGGAGAAGAAGCGCAAGGCCAATGAACATTTTTCATCAATGAGAAAAGAAGGAGAAGAAAACGTTGCACTTCCATTTAGAATAACCACAAGGCTTCAGAAGAGGAGGAGAACTGAATACAGATTTCCCATTCGCCATGATTATCATCTGCGTCGTCTTCCCAATCAGGTCTCTCCATATCACAATGTGCATAGTTAGTTTTCTAGATGGATCTATAACGTGCTTTACTGCTTTAGAATGGTTTTATTTGATCTCGATTGTCTCTTTTGTTGAAACTGTTTTGTGTAGGATAAAGTTCTCCCCTTTGTGTTGTCCATATTATTATGATTGTCAAGCCTTTAGAAATCTCAAGCTACTCATTAAGTGACTTATATTTTATGAGACCCAATTAAGATATGTTTAATTTTGTTTCAGATGTGGCTAAGAGAATATGAACGGAATTGTGTATGATTATTGATGTGTGTGTGGTTGATTGTGTTCTGATATTGTCGAAATATCTAATGGGGTTAGCTTTGTTGTCTTCCAAGGGTTAATAGTGGCACGAGGTTACTGAAATAGTTATTGAAATGCCAAATGGTTGTTAATTTCGTATTGGGAGTGGTTAATAGTAGTCATATTTATCATTTCGTACAACTATGTTTATTTTCTAAAATAACTACTTGTGAGACAAAGTTAGCTATATTTACACATGTGACCACGTGTACTGGTGAATGCTGAGTGGAGATGGATCTAGTAGGACGGCTGTTCAACATATTCCATGTTTCATCTTGTTGACACATTATGGATAGGATGAATTACTGTAGATTTTCAGTACTTTATGTTTTTTATTTCACATCTATACCCTTGTGTGACTGATGCTGTATCTTTTGTGTGCACGTATCACATTTCCTCTCATTTCCCACTCATTTCTCAATATTGCAACCTTATTAATATATGTTTGAACTCATTTGTGAATTTCTATTTACAGTCTGGGCCATCTCAATACGGAGGTAGAGTGCATGGTGGTAGACACATACCATCTCTTTCTTCTGAACCTTTAATTTCTAATGAACAAAGTCCGCCTGTTACTGCTGGGCCTACTTCAGTGGTAAACCCTTCACCATCAGTCTCTGGGCCGACACAACTACCTAAACCAGCTCAAGTGGCACCAGCGCCATTTCAACCACCATGTAAGACATTTCGTGAAAATTTTAAGGTTGACTACCATAGTCCTCAAATGTTGGAGCAACTCAAGAATGATGAGAAACATCACAAGAACAAGAGGGTATATGAAGAATCAGTACAAAGGCACACCACTATAAATGGAAAACAGAGTGGCCAGATTCTTGTCTCTCAATCGAATTTAACAGATCATCCTAAGAAAGTTCAGAAATCTGAGAAAAATGGATGCCCCACACAAAATATTGCCTCTGGGTTTATAGTTGATAATGTAGGAAACATTTCTGAGGTTCCAGCTGAAGTTCCTGAGGGTAAAATCATGGAGAAAGGAGGTAAATACATGGGAACTAATGATGGTTTAAAGCAACCACCACATACTGTGTCTGTTAGATGTGAATTGTGTGATGTTAAATGCGAGTCACAAGCTGTTTACCAGAGTCATGTGTCTGGGAAAAAGCACTTATCAAAACTAAGGCACACTCATGATAATCCAACCATTAAGGCTCAAGTCCGACAAGGTGATAATAATCAACAGGTACTTTCAAAGCCTGTGGAAACTATGTCCATTACATGTGAGTTGTGTGATGTTAAATGCGATTCGGATGTTACATACCAGGATCATGTGAATGGGAGAAAACACTTATACAGACTAAAGTGTGGTGGAGCTCAGCAAGTTTTGTTAGGAGCAGGTCAGAAACCTGGGTCTGGAGGACTCTTGGGGCATCAAACACCTTACCCACCTGGCATCAATGCTCAGTCTAATTCAATTAATTCTCAAGCTCAACAAGATGATAATAATCCAGAGGTACTATCAAAGCCAGTGGAAATTTCAAAACCTGCAGAATTTGTGTCTCTTACATGTGAGTTATGCGATCTTAAATGTGAGTCTCTAGTTGATTACCAGCGTCATATGAATGGAAAAAAGCACTTACACAGACTAAAGTGTGCTGGTGCTCACCAAGTTCTGTCAGGAGCAAGTCAGCAAGCCGGGTCTGGAGGATTCTTGGGGCTTCAATCACCTAACCCATCTAAGATCAAAGCTCAGTCTAATGCAAATGGTGCTCAATTCCAACCATGTGATAATAATCCACTGGTACTTTCAAAGCCAGTGGAAACTTCAAAACCTGCAGAATTTGTGTCTCTTACACGTGAGTTGTGCGATCTTAAATGTGAGTCTCTAGTTGATTACCAGCATCATTTGAATGGAAAAAGGCACTTACACCGACTAAAGTGTGCTGGTGCTCAGCAAGTCTTGTTAGGAGCAGGTCAGAAAGTTGGATCTGGAGGGCAATTGGGGCTTCAAACACCTTACCCACCTGGCATCAATGCTCAGTCTAATTCAATTAATTCTCAAGTTCAACAAGATGATAATCCACAGGTACTTTCAAAGCCAGTGGAAACTTCAAAACCTGCAGAATTTGTGTCTCTTATATGTGAGTTATGCGATCTTAAATGTGAGTCTCTAGCTGATTACCAGTTTCATATGAATGGAAAAAAGCACTTACGCAGACTAAAGTGTGCTGGTGCTCACCAAGTTTTGTCAGGAGCAGGTCAGCAAGCTGGGTCTGGAGGACTTTTGGGGCTTCAATCACCTAACCCACCTAAGATCAAAGATCAGTCTAATGCAAATGGTGCTCAATTCCAACCATGTGATAATAATCCACAGGTACTTTCAAAGCCAGTGGAAATTTCAAAACCTGCAGAATTTGTGTCTCTTACATGTGAGTTGTGCGATCTTAAATGTGAGTCTCTAGCTGATTACGAGTATCATATGAATGGAAAAATGCACTTACGCAGACTAAAGTGTGCGGGTGCTCACCAAGTTTTGTCAGGAGCAGGTCAGCAAGCTGGGTCTGGAGGACTTTTGGGGCTTCAATCACCTAACCCACCTAAGATCAAAGATCAGTCTAATGCAAATGGTGCTCAATTCCAACCATGTGATAATAATCCACAGGTACTTTCAAAGCCAGTGGAAATTTCAAAACCTGCAGAATTTGTGTCTCTTATATGTGAGGTTTGCGATCTTAAATGTGAGACTCTAGTTGATTACCAGTATCATATGATTGGAAAAAAGCACTTACGCAGACTAAAGTATGCTGGTGCTCACCAAGTTTTGTCAGGAGCAGGTCAGCAAGCTGTGTCTGGTGGGTCATTGGGACTTCAAACTCAGTCGAATGCAAATAATGCTGAAATCCCACAAGGTTATAATAATGGACTGGTACTTTCAAAGCCAGTGAAACTTTCAAAACAGGTCAAATTTGTGCCTTTTTCATGTGATGTTTGCCGTATTAAATGTATGTCAAGCACTGCTTACCGGAGGCATGTGAATGGGATATCTCATTTACATAGGCTAAAGTTTGCTCGTAAGCACCTTGCTTCACGTCAGCAACTTGCGCCTGGAGGGCCATTGGGGCATCAAATATACCCACCTGTCCTGAACGCTCTGTCTAATACAATTAATAATCGACTCCAACGAGGTGATGGTAATAATCTACTTTTTGCTGATCTGCTGATGACTGTACTATCTAAAGCACAAGTTTCAGCAAGTGCACCAGTGGCATGCGCCTTGGCTGCTAAGCTACCAGCACGCACGTCTATGGATGGACCAAGTTATCAATCTGAGTTGTTGCAGACACAAGTATCTAAATTCAAAGCACATGCTAAGATACAAGCACCCACATCTATGGCTGGACCAAGATATCAACCCCAGTTATTGCAGACACAAGTATCAGAAATTCAAGCAAATGTTGGTATTAAAGATCTTTCTGGCAAGACAAAAACTGAACTGGCGACGGAAGCTGAGACACTGTCACCCATGTCGGGTGGACCAAGTTATGAACCCCAGTTGTTGCATACACAAGTATCTGAAATCAAAGCACATGTTGAGATTGAAAATCCTTCTGGTGAAACAAAAACTGAGCTTGCGGTGGCTGGGGATATACCGGAACCTACATGTATAGCTGGACCAAGTTATGAACCGCAGTTGTTGCACACACAAGTATCAGAAATTGAAGCGCATGTTCAGATGGAAAATCCTTCTGGCGAAACAAAAACTAAGCTGGCAGTGGCTTCTGAGTTACCGGAACCCACATCTATGGTTGGACCAAGTTATGAACACCAGTTGTTGCAGACACAAGTATCAGAAATCAAAGCACATGTTGAGATGGAAAATCTTTCGGGCGAAACAACTGAGGTAAAAACTAATCCATGTTGAAGTGTCAGCGCACAAAGTGGAAAGGGTTCTGAAACTACACAGCAGCTTCCCGAGATAGCTCCCACCACTTGGTAGGACCAAAGAATATTCAACCATTCTCCCGCATTTTTTCACGTTTCGGGGTTCAAAGGCTTTCTTTCTCATTTTGTTGGGATATTAATTGGTTTATTTTGTTGTCAATGATTACTTTTTTCTTCTCACCCCGGCAATAAACAAATCTAAACAAAAAATAAACAATATATCTTTTACAAATTAAATCTAATTTTAATTAAGTAAATTTCATATTAATTTCATTAAAAAATGTATAAGTTTTATTTTTTATACATAAATATATAATGATAATAATAATAATAATAAATCAAATTGATTCTTGAGTGATAATAAAACTGAATTTAATATTATTATTTTATATAAAAATAAAATAAGTTTATTAATAATTATAAACTTATAATGACAAAAAAATATTAGCTACAATTATAATGAAAATTGTCTAGTAAAGGTGACATGTAGAATGTGACAATGAGATGAAATGTAATTATTGTCTAAGCTCGATATAACTCATGACATTAATGAAATAAAAAAAAAATGAAAAGTATTATGTTTTTTAAAATAATTAAAAATATTTTGTACTTTTTTTTTAAAAAAAAATTCTACCCTTCAAAAAAATTGTCTAAAATCCATCCGATTTTATTGGATTTGTTCTAATTTTTTCAATGTTTTACCAATTTAATTATATATTAAAATAATGGATGATTTTTCGATTGGCTTTCCATTAGATTGAGTGAGTCGGCTGATCCAGTTTAGATTTTATAATCATTATTTTCATTTAGTTTTTGGTTGGATTAACGAGAAAAAAAAAGTAAAAAATTGAAAGAAAGAAGAGAAAATATATGAAAATTAAATTATTTAAATAAGAAAAGAATAAAAAATTTATAATTAATTTGATTTATTTAAAAGAATAAAAAATATTTAACAACTAGATAAAATATAAAAATATCAAAATAACATTTGATAAAAAAATAAAGATTAATAAATAAGAATTAATATAAATAAATATTTAATATTATGTTAAAATTAAATTTAATAAAAAAATCGTAGAAAAACCAATAGAACAAAAATTAGCTAGAAAATTCATTTAAGTTTATTTTCATAGAAGAAAATAATTTATAACTATAATAGTATTCTTTTTAATAATTATCTTTTAATGTGTATATTTATCTATTTTACATTTTTTAATACTTTAGTAATAATAGTTAGTGCTGGAGATTGTGAATGGTGTCACTTGTGCTTGTGTCTTATTCTCCTGTGCTTGTGGGAGGAGGTTCTGGTGTTTCATCTTTGGGGGCTAATACTGGTGTTGGTGTTTCAATAGAAGAGGTTGGTGCAAGTTTTACATAGTGGTGATTGAACTTTTGGTGCTTTCTTTTTGTGTGCAGGTGTTGCTGGTGTTTTGGGGATACTTTTGGATTAGACAATAGTGCTGAATCAGCTGGTGGTAATAGTAGTGGTGGGAATTTTGGGGATGAGGCTTAATGCTGGTGTAATCTTGGGAACAGGTGATTTCACAGGTGCAATTTTTGGAGGTGTTGTTTTGAGAACGGGTGGTTTCACTGGAACAAACGCCGCCAACAAGAAGGGCGTCAACCAGGTCGCAGAGACCTACTTCGTCGGAATTCGCTGTTGTGATGCTATGCAAACTGCATAATCGATTATACTTGTGAGATAATATGCACCGTACTTTTGAACAGTGTGAACAGGACACTCCAGATTATGAAATGAAATATTGGGGATCATAGCTACCATCAAAACCCCCAGATTAAAGCGTAAGTTCCATGTGATGATATCAGAGGAAGTAGTAATGTTAGTACGCGAGTCAAATGTCCTTTCTTCAAAACTTTAATATCCCTTTTAAGACATGCCAGTCAATTTTTTTTTTTTTTTTTTGTTAAAAAGAAAAGTGAATTAAGACAAGAAGATTCACCGGGATTAATACATACATACCTCAAGACCCACTTAACAAAAGTACTTATAAATTGTCCACCAACAATTGCATGTAATAAACTCAGATCCTCATAAGATGAGTTTCATCGTTTGGTATTTCGCTGTGGAATTGACGCACTGATAATTTTTCTTAGCTTTCAGTCCTCTCTTTTGGAAATATATAATTTTATTCTGTGTTAAATGGCCCGTTACAATGCACATAACGGGCCAATATGAAACCCAACGCGAACAGCTAAACGCATTTGAATTATTTTGTGCTTTCTTAGTGATTTTTCCTTTTAATCTCGTTGGGTAGTAGCCATATATTTGTAAATTGAAGAGTTAATATATAGGTTTAATTCCTTGTGTAAAACTCATTATTCTCAGTTCTATTGTCGAAACCTAAAACCTTTCTTGAACTTAAGTTAATCACAAAGAGAAACAAAGGAAAATAGGTAGTTGGCATACCAAATGGTACTGTAAAGCTACAAGGATTTCACCATAGATCTTTTAAATTTATCTAGCGTGCTCTTAATTTAATTCAGTTTTAAATAAATAATTGCTTACTTTTGTCAACTTCAAAGAGCTTAAAAGAATATACAATAACTTTTCCAACTCCAATCTGTACCAAATATGATAGCAGATTTGATGCAGGTAGCACAATTTATCACGCAACATTTCCTGAACATCCAACTTGTTCCACAGTTGCTTTCATGTTCCATCCTGTTTATGCAGCAGAAACAAAACCTGTAATGATAAAGCAAACATAGATGAAACAAAGTTCCTCCTGGTACACAATCCGACAAGCCAGAGGAAATATAGTATACGACACAAAATTACATTACCAGTGAACTGCAACGATTTTTTTTTCCGCGGCATTGAGCAGGTAGCACGGATTTATCTAACAGAACGATACACTAGCATTCTCCCACATATTCATCACATTCAATAACTAAATCTTTTCCTTTCTCTCACTGCCAGCTCATTAATCCTCTTCGTCTTTCTTCTGGTGTAAATCTTCCAAACTTTGGGACCAGGTGACAATTGTCGAGCCCGCATTTCTTTCTGGCCCTGCAACCCATTGGAGGATCTAACAGGTTCACAGGTACAAATCCTCTATTCCATTAGAGGATAGGTTGTTTCCGCAACGTGAATCTATAATCAACATGTAAAAAAGCAACATTACCATTGTACCAAGGCTTAGTAAAAACTTGAGTGCTAAGCAGCAAAAAAAAAAATTAAGATCATACCATCCTTTAAAATTAAGTTTTAGTAGACAACAATAAGATCTTTCTTCCGATCAGTTGGTAGACTATGACTATCTTAATTTCATGGAGTATTTATACCCTTAGCAACAAGAAAAATCAGATAAATTGCAAGGTGAAGTTGACATAAGGGATTTCTAATGTATCCAAAAACTGCATATATCAAATATCAAACAAAAAAACCTAGCGGGAAAACCCCCATGACTTTCTAAATAACTCCCAAGAAAGTATATAAACACTAAAGAAATCAAATGTTGGAAGCAGATTGGAATATAGATTCTTAAATAAGCAAACACACAAGGTAAAATTACTATCAAAGGATACCAAACAAAACTAGATGTGTTCGTGTAGATTCAGGGAACTGACAAAACTTACCTGATTTTGCAGTTCTTCAAGCCACTAAGACAACTCGAAGATGACTCTTTTGCATCAATAAGCATTTTTGCCTCTTCAAATCAACTAAGCAATTGTTAAAAAATAAAAGACAAGGAAATATTTAAAAGTAAACTACTTCCTATTAAAGATACGTGCATACAATTTTGCATCAGTAATATGTCTGAGAGAACTCAACTGAAGCAGTGATTGAGCATTATGTAGCTTAAACCAACCGAGATGATCAAGCACACCAGCCGATCAACCACCCTCCACCAGTTCCACAATATCTAGGATGAAGTCCTTAATCCATTTCATGGAAGTTGGCATACCCAGGGCTTGGATGTCAAGGCGTGACAAAGATATTACATGATCCAACTTCTAGATCTTCCATTTGGACTGCCAGCCGTCTGATCATCTTCATGTATACTCTGTGTGACAGAATAACGGCATTTTTTGGCAGTCATAAGTTTGCACCAGCCAGGCACCTGCTTAACAGAGAAATTTTACTATGAACATTGATATCTAGTACAAGAATGCATGACTAAAAATAACTTGAAAGTAAAGCACTCGGCTCAGAATCATATTAAATCCTCCAATTCAAAGAACAGACCTAATTTATGAGAACTTACATGCATAGAATCTAAGTATAACATTCTACAAGGAATGTTTATACACAACAAAGTTGAAGGGAAAACATTAAAATAAATCATTAGCATTTCCTCTGGAGACTAAGAAGCTTAAATATCTATAACATAAAAAAATGATTCCATGAACAACTTGAATTAGCTTCTTACTAACTTATTGGCATCCTAGAATCACATCCAATCAATCGGGTGATTCCTATTGTATTTGACTTTAGTAATTATTTATTACATATAAAAAATAGATTCTGATGCAGACAAAAAGAAAAATTAAATTTTTACAACAGCATAATAGGACTTGTTTCTGATCAGCAAAACAATATTAAAATCTTTAGAATTATAACTCAAATATAGCATATCATTTGTTTACTTTTTGTTAACTACTAACTATTAGACATCTGAAGGGGATTTACCAATCATATCCAAGCAAAAACAATATCCTTCAAAATCTAAACAATGCTCCCAGACACAGTTCCTTTAAAACCGACAAGCATATCTCTTCAAAACGTGAACCCCCCACAGAAAATGGAACACGATGTTAGGAACCAGGGTTTCCCTTCCACAAAGGATTTCTCCTTTCACAAAGAGCTAATGCTCAATTTACAAAATGAACATCATTCCCCTCTCCTATTCTTCTTCCCTTATATCTAACTAACTCATTAATATTCGAACTATATTAACTAACTTCTACTTCTCCTCCTTATACATAACACAAACTCAGTTCATATATCATAAAGATTGAGAAATGAGACAGTTAGCCTAACTAAAGAGTGCATGCATGCATGTTCACATATATAGTTAATTTGAAAAAGAAAAGAAATCATCAACAAATGTCCAGGTCTAAAAGGATGGCTGAACTAGTGCACAGCAGCCACCAGCTAACCACCAAAATAGCTAATGAGAAGACTTCAAAAATTTGTAAAACATGCATAATTAATAAGCCTAATGGTTTTAACCTTTACTGTTTATATCACAAAAAGGTAACGACTTTTTTTACCCAACTTTCAATACTCAATTTTAATGACTCGTTTATCAATTATCTTAATCAAAACTATTAGTAAAAATTCAAAAATCCAATACAAACAACATAAGTGTAATATGCGCAAGTATAAGAGGAAAGACTCCCAAAAAAAGTAGTGTTGCTAGTTACCAAAAGCCCAAGGACAGTAATATATATTACAAGAAAAAGAACATTTGTTTCTTTTAAATTTGAATTTGGAAGATAGAAAATTGAAATTCATATGGCTATCTTTTGTGTTTTGGTTGTACAATAAATAGTTGTGCACAACAGGAAAACATGTGCTTCTGATCAGAAGTATAGCATGAGGAGAGGTGGAAAGATGCTACTCTTCTGAGTATCTCTCATATACTTCTTATTGTTTTCCTTTTATGTCATTTACTGTCATTTTCTTTCTTTTGTATATATCCTTGTCAGTTATAACTTTTACTGTCAGACTATTATAAATGACTCTTATCTTAGTTGAGTCCTGGCAGTATAGTTTGGGTTGTAAGTCAAAGACTTCATCATCTCTGTTCTGTACATTTTTCAGAAATCAATACATTTTAATTTTTCTAAATTGTTTGCTAACCTAATATGGTATCTAGAGCACACTAATCCTATCCCATGGCTTCTGAAAACCAACCTCCTCTGCCACCGCCATTTCAAGCTTCACTGCGGAACTCACATTCTCCCTCCTAATAAAAAAGGGATGGAGGAGGGTTATGATACTAGATTTCAAATTGAGGTTGTCTTAGGAATCATTTATAGATTTTAAACAGGAGACCTATTTGAAAAATCTCAAGAAATACGAAAACTTGCAAATTAATTTGATCACAATCATAGAACAGACTACACCATTGGGTCAGTATATAAAATTGACGCTTTATTACTTGACATTATTTATATAAAATAAATTTAATCAAGATCTGTTACATAATATATGTTACTCATTGGGTCAGTATGCTTCTGCTCATCAAGCTAATCAGTAGCCTGTCAGACAAGGGCTAGACTAATTTCCACTGCTAAAATGTGTCAGACAAGGGCTAGGCCCTTTGATTCACCCGGCCAGCCAGTGGTGACATAATTATCTTGTGAGACAACACTACAGAGAAGCGAAGTCCATGGTCTACATCATTAACCGAAAAATGAGTAGACACACTCCCAAAATTTTCACATTTTACACTAGTTAAGCATATACAAATCTTGGGTTATCTAGTATTGTCAGGTAATCATGCTATTAACGATGGGCAATCAATTACTAAATTGTAAAACAAATATATATATATATATATATATATGTTAACACTATTGACCAGAATAGAATAAAACATGAGTGAAATATTGGACGTGTATGAATAATTTTCCTTAACTAAAAAAGAACTCATTTCCTTCTCATCCCAAATTCAAGTGGTAAAAGTTTTTGGTACGAGTTCTGACAGATGAGCAATGTCATACGACCTGATACAGTAAAAGCAACTATTATACAAGCCACATGGCTGAGGGGTATTGTCACAGTTCCATGCCACAATAGCAAAATGCTCTGCCAAAAGCTTTAGGACCATGGGGGCTCCGTTCTATGACAGCACATTAGCAACCACTCCAACCATTATTAACTACTCTAATCCAGGCACACTCATTGTCTAATAAAATGTATTGAGCCTCAACCAAAAACCATAGTCTCCAATTGCAAATAACATGGCACTAGGCTTCCATATCCCTCTAGTTTGGTAATTTCTATTTTTAAATAATACAGATATTCAAACTCTAAATCCAACACTTTTGGAGATGCAGCAAAATCAAATTAGAAACATCTTAATAATTGCCACCAATCATTGGTGACTTGAACTATACCTTTAGACAAAATAACAATTCAGTCTTCATGTAGTGAGAATCTTATGATATATCAAGACTTGGAATGATTTTTGGAAGCAGTCTGTAAGGTGGCCTTGAGCTTGGCTCACCATCACTACTTAGGAATTTGAGTTCATTTTCAAGAACAGAGTATGCTTCTGAAAATGCCTGCACCAATATTATAAATAATGAGAAACAGTACAGAAAAGACAAATTCATCAAAGCATAATTCTTAAATAAAATCAACGGAATCAATAAACAAATAATTTCAAGAATACTATTTTAGTTCAATAGTTGGGTGCTTGTATCAACTTCATGGATGAAACCATAAATTTTCAATAATATGCAATGATTTTGATGAACTTCATTAAGTTTAAAACAAAGTACTTGGAAAAACATCATAAATTACAAATACAAGCCGCCTTAATTGTGATTATCATATAATTAATGAGTCCAAGCTACTAGCCACCTTGTGGGTTACACTGCAACTTAATCTTTTAGTGTCAATTCTGTTGTCAGTGTTGGAAGATAGCCTTAATTGCAGTCACCTGTGGCCCGCCACAGTTGCAATTTTGAGGGTGTGTTTAGTATCACATCAACTAGAGATATGACTTACATTCAGCTTATTAAGCTTGGACAATTCTCACCTTACAAGCTAATTTTGTAAGATTAAAGTCCTCACTCCAAATTCTAATTGTACGTTTACAAAGTTTGCTTGCCAGACCTCAACAAAATTGTTCCATCAACCACAACTCTCAAAAAACATTTAGACATTTCCTCTAAGAAAATAACAAACTGACACATGGTTATTCAAAGTACATTTGTCATCCTCAGGCATTTCAGGCACATTATTGCAAAAAATTTTGTAGACCCCTCGATTGGTTAATAAAGACACTATACACCGCTTTACTGATAAACGTACATGAACGATTTTCTTTTTTACCGGTTTGAATTACAAGAAAAATTTAGCTTCACAGCGGAAAATATCAATCACAGGTTTCTTTCTCCTGTCATAGCAAGGTCAAGTATGACAACTGAAATATGAAAAAGTTGTTGGAAATCAATACCTTAATACATTGATGTATTCGGAAGCAATTCCTCCCCACGTTATTAGTTGGGAAAAGAGGATCATCTATGTGAATTGGATCAATGCTGCACAGAAGGTAATCATTTAGTTGCAGAAAAAGGAATATATCACACAGTAGATAGAAAGTTTGGTTTCTATATTACCTACAACCTCTTTCTCTCTTTATATAAAGTCCACTTCCCTGAACTGATATCCGCATTTGGCGAGGATCGAACACATTCCTAAAAGAAAAACATTGAATTGAATTCTAACAAGATATGATTATACAAGTCCTCTTTAGTAGCAACTATAAACATATAATTATGTCTAGTTCTCTCACCCAAAAAAGTACAGAAAATCCATCAGAAGGCTTCCATAATTCTGGCAGAAAATGCAAGTTTATTTAGTAGCAGTAAAATATCTGAAATAAAAAGAGCTTAGGAAATAAGAATAACAGCCCTCCATAACCCAGCTTGGTTCTTTTTTACTAATCATCATTGATTAAAAGAAAAAAAAAAAGAGTAAAGTACAATTTTTCAGTCCATTTAAAGTGTGGCATTCTATTCTACCCTAGTTTCAGAATAATTCAGATGATGATAGAAAATAAAGGCTATCCACAAATACAGACTCGAATAATTAGAGAGGTTAGAATTTACTTGGTTGATTGGCCGGCCAAGATGATGCTCATGCTGAAGAAATCGTATAATTAGTAAGACCTGAATACAAAATAAAAACAGATGTGATTTTAGCAGATCTAGACTACAATTTCTCAAGACACTTAGTTGCCAGAACAAATTGTGTTTGAGAGGAAGGCAATTAGATATGTTAAATTGTGTTTCCAACACAACTTCCACCTTAATAACAAAAGGAAAGTGAATCTAAAGAACAGTTTCCCATACAAACTGTGTAAAAAACTATTTTTTCACTGTTTCCACTTAGTCATCACTAGAATACCAAGGACAAGATTATATGAAAAAATTATCATGCCAGTTGCAGATAGATCTGAAAATTAAAATCAAAGAATCTTCGAATCTTCATAGACTATCTAAAAAGCTACACCATTTATGTTACTACAGTACAAAAGGGACTAGGATAATTCATTTGAGAAATGAAAATTAACTTAAGGAAGCAATCCTTCATACCAAACAGTAGGAACTTAAGCCACCAGAGTAGGATTGATCAAGGCTCCGATCAGCCAAAAACTGTTTTAAGACCAAAGCAAGAGGTGTAGCAGCAGGAAATTGCTCTGTCAACTCCTTAACCTACAGGAAGCAAAATAAAAGAGCCACATGATACATTTGACCTCGGGTAAATTATCAAAGCTGAATATAGAACCACAACTCATTCACTTATACTTGATTTTGTTGACAGCCGGTGGATCTCAACAATTCATACCAATGGACTTATCTGATGCTCTTCATCCAATTTATTGTGATATGTTTACTAAACCAAGTGATCAGGCTGAATTATTTATAAGAAAAATATTCCAGGAAGTACAAGAGGAAAACATACGATACTATATTACATCAAGACACTGTAAAAATTATTGTAATAACCTTCTTTGTAGTACTTCTTGTTTCATTTCTTCTCATAAAAAAAAGTCAACTAGTGGACCACTTCACTGGTAGGTATGCCATTCTGCATATGTAACAGAGCAGTCCTAACAAGCCACCCTAAGTACCCTCATGGGATTAAAATTCAATTAAAAAAAATGTATTATTCAAACAAACTGGCATGTTCGATTCAATTAACATCAAAGAAAAATTCAAATTTCCTAAGTGAGCTTTTAGAAATAAAATAAAAAAATACTTATTGACCAAAAAATAATTTATCCCAATCAAATAAACAAATAAATTCTTCAAGATTTAGAATTAGACAAATAACTATGTTACTTTCTTATTGAACTAAAGCATACATGTGTTTGTGTCCACGCATGGATATGGTGCACACACATGATTGCATTTCCTTTCAACCAAAAGATGGATAGGTTTCCAATAGAAAAATAACCATTGAAGCAAGATTAGTTTATGTAATTACGAGTCCTATAGACATTGGGAAATCACCATTTCTGTAGTCTGGAGTCCAGTATGTGATGGGGACTTAAAGCTGATGTCCAGACGAACTGATTTCGATTTCAAGGCATCAAATTTCATTTGGGAGACTTTTGGCAAAGCCGAATCTTCTAACTGGATGGTATCAGAATTATTGTCATTACCATGCTCACCAGGAGTACGATGTGTTTCTTCATTTAATGACTGTACCATAGGAGCTGAGGAGGTAACAACATCCTGAGGTACTTCGACCACAAGCATAATAATAGGAATCTGATAGAAAAAAGATACAGAATGTTGCATCACCAGAAATCAAGATAAGAGTACACTTATTAAGTACAGATAATAACAATTAACAGCTTAAGAGAGAAGAGAGGTATTACAGCTGTATTTTCCACTGTCTTCAGAGAATCGTTTTTCACCCAATCCTGATTGGCAAGATACCTAGCTGCATGCTGGCACATAAATAAAATAGCATCAATTGTCTGATATACCAAAAATCTTCTTTCTTCTTGGTATTACTATTGTTAAAATATATATACAAACTACAAAGCAGAAATTTCTATATCATTTCATCATAAAGAAAGAATAAAGGTTTAGAACCACTTTTGGACACCATAATTTAATCAATGTGCAATTTTGGTCCCAATAAAAATTTAATAGCACATTTGGTCCCGCAGTTTGCCAAAATTAAGGAATTATGGTCCAACATTAATATATCATCTAATTGCTAACAAAATGTTAGCATGTTTTTAGTTATAACAGATGTTAAGGCTTACTATTAACATTCCTATTAATATATTATGTGATTAATTATCTAGCATTGTTATCACTAACAAACATGTTAACATTGTTTACTAAAAATTGGATAATATATTAGAAGTGGAAGAGAATTACATAATTTCTAAAAGCTGGAGCACCAAATGTGCAGTTAAATTTTTATAGGGATCAACATGAAACTATGGAAACACTTGAGATTTGAAATTTCATTCTCTATTGTATTAGGCACTGGAACAATCTCTAAATATTACAATGGAGGAGAAGGAGGGAATAAAACAAAAACAGAGAGGGAATCAAAAGAAAGCTTGAAATAGGGTGATAGGAGCAGCAACATACAACAAGGCTCTCTGTCTCCCTAAAAATAGAACTAGACATATATATTAAAAGAAACCAAAAACGGATTTAAACCAAGAAAAAACAACCCAGTAAGAAATTTTAAATGTGATCAAATAAAATCATTCAAACAGAATCGAAAAGATCAATTCACAAGATTTGTAACATATTGTGCAGGAAGATTGAGAGGTAAATCAACACATTCTAATGTCTCAATTTCAAAATATAAAGGTCCACACCACCAACTACTATCTACCAATATGTTTATTTACAATCATCTTAGGTTATTTCCAGTTTTCTCAAATAAAATAAACCAGTTTGTAAAATTCGAAAGAGAAAGAAACGAGTCAATGAACAGGCAAGTGCAGACTATTTTATATCAAAGTGCACTTCATATATTCATGGCAAGTGTCACAACTCAAATTCTATATTAATCCTATTAATGAAGATGTGCACTGCCATCTAACAACATCATCAAGTAGATGGAGAGTAAAAAATGTAGGTAGCAAAGGGCCTCATTTCTTGCCAATATACCTGAAGACATGTTTCTTTAATCCCATTACGACCTTCCAGTATTCCAGCTTCTTTAATAGGTTCCTGGATATTTTTTTATCAAAAAAGTTAAAGAAAAAGAATGTTAATCTATCAGACTAATGAGATGCCAAGTAACACAAACATGAAAAAAGGTATAAAATTTACCAGGTTTCTCACAGGAGGTAGACCAACCACAAGGTCAACATCACTTGTCGGAAGAGACATACCAGTTGCATTTGAACCAAATATGTTTGTCCGGGATCTGGGCCACAGAACCTGCAAAAATCGGGTCACTCTCTTGACGGCCCAATTAATGTAAGGCCTCCTGGCCATATTTTCTGCAGCAACCTGGATTCCATTACAATAATTATAAGTGACATGATTAGGTTCTTCTGTTTTCTGGTCATCATATCAAGAAAACAAGGTTTCTACTGATTCAATAGCAATTCTATTTGTCAAGATTTCAACAATGACTGGTATGATTATGAAAAACTGTGATAAAAAAAAAACTAAGGATGAAGATACTAAAACAAGCTATGTCACGTTCAAAATGTTGATCATGCAGGAGGAATAATGGACAGAATGTTATCCACTAGCTTGCAAAGGAGTATGTGAGAAGTGAGAGTATGTTTAGTAACATTATCAGAAAATAAGCCCTGTACCTGTTTACAAAAGGAGTCAATCTCATCATGGAGAATGCCATGCATCAAAGAAAAAGATGCACTCTGTGCAGAACAGCTTTGTAACTCAGGAGGTTGCAAGGGAAAGGTGACATCTGGCTGTATAATTGAAAACCCACAATGAAAACCAACATATACACATTAAGTAAGACTAATGTAAGGATCTTTCTTACATGCTCCTGGTCACGTGCTATCTGTGACAATGCAATCAGACGGTCCTGCAGCAAGGCAGCAGGTAAAGGCTGAATCAAAGGTCGTACTGCAAGATTATTACTTCTCCAAGGCCACACAACTTCAGCACCATCCATTCTTAAACATGTTTCCTCCAAATTACTCCCATCATGATACCAGCCTCTCATCCCCCAGTGCCTTGGGCTGGAACTACCAGATCTAACAGTTGGAAAACCCCTGTGTTTCTTGGAGTCACTCACAGGAGAAGGAGGTGGGGGACGTGGTGCACGTGGTACACAGAGCACAACAGGTGATGGTGGCCGCTTTATGCGAGGTTGCTCCCGCCTAGTGGGAGGAACGCAGGGGCTTTTATGATCAAACCTCTCCCTTGACAAGTTAGGAATAATTATTGGCCGTAGAATGGGATATGGATGTGGATCGCCTGTCTTTCCTTCAACTTCTCCAGGTAAACTATTACCCAAAGAACCAGAAGTATCTTCATCCACTGCTGGGTCAGTAACTGAAGAAGAATGCAACATCTTTCCAGGTACTTCATTACCTGACATCATGTAACCAACAGTCTGGGTCCCAGTCCCTACAGGATCAAAAGGAGAACAAAATGTAGCAGCAGTGGGTGATGTTAAACCATTTGTACTATACGAAGATGAGAAAGCAACCATATCATCCACTGTCCTATTCATGTCAGCTTCCCGCAATGCCCATAAACTGTCATCAGAGCTAAGTGAGGGAGGCCTGGAGAAACCTTTCCCTGGATAATCAGAAGGGTTCCAGTACATTATGCCTCCACCAAAATATTGATTATAATCTATACCAGAAACAGCATGAACCTCATACTCTTCCTCAGATAAACAGTGATTGTCAAATTCATCTGCTAGCTCCATTGTGTTTGTTAGATCAGGTAAATCCCATGCATCCCCAGAATATTTTCTTTCATCATCAGGAGCAGTTGCATCAACCTGCATGCTGTGAACAGCCAATCCTTTTGAAAAGTTACATTGCTTCCTAGATATAAAACCAGAGTCATAGTTATAGTTTGGTGATGGGGTCATGCCACCACGGAAGACTGGGGGCCAGTCGAAACTCATAGGAATAGGACGAGAAAGGATTGGATTGCATCCACCTTCAATAGGAGGATTTCTTGCCTGCTGTAATGTGGGAACAAATGGGTGGCAGAAGTGATTGTGCCAATTGCGCCCAACATCCAGATGTAATCTATCTGTAGCAGGAGGGAGATGTGAGTTAAAGGATGGAAAATAAATAGAAGGTACACCAGGCCACTCATACGGACTGCACTTTGAGAAAGCAGAATTTCTACTTTCAAATAGACATCTATCATGCTCCTTCAACAGCCCAAATTCTTTTACATTAACCTCTCTAATTGGTTTATCAGGAGCAGTCGATTTTATATCAGCTTTGGCAGCACGCAATGTGTTCAAAGGACAGGTATCTTCCTTGCTGAAGAAAGTACCTTGTTTCAACGTAGGTACAGGAGGAGATATAACAGTATTACAATCTACATTGCAAGTTAAGGTATCTAATCCAGAACATAAAGTTTTCCTTTCATCTGATAATAAACAACACGGAGGAGCTAAAGTATTGCCACTTTCAGCAAGATCTTCAGTCTCTCCTTCAACTTTCCTAGTAGAACTGTTCTCCTTAGTAAGCCCACTAAGAGAACTACAAAGGCTTGAATTTGAAGTAAGGATGTCATTACCAATTGAATTGTCAGCTTTGACATTCTGAAAGGTAGAACTATTCAAAAACCTATCACATATTGCCACCTCACCTTCAGAAACAACAATGGTAGAGGCAGCATGGATAATTGACTTGTGAGAACTTCCACCTGCACTATCTATGACAATGTTTTTACTTTTATTTTTCTCTTTTCTACTTCTTCTTGAAGTGGTCCGTACTTTTACTTTGCCAGCATCCAATCCTTGAGTATGATCCTGATGACAAGTGCCTTGTCAAAAATCATTTATATCTTTTAGAATAAATATAAATTAGATTAAAGAAAAAAGATTTGCAACCATTTTTACAGGTGATGATGAGCACTCCATGGAAATCTCCTTCCCCATACAAGCACCAGGAAGTTCCCTAGATCCCACTAAATCAGTCTTCTTTTTATTATCTCCTTTACAATCAATCTCCTGAAATATCAAATGGAACAAATCAGAATTGTAAATGGTAACATAATGTGATAAAATTATTCCAGCCGTCTCTTTAAGTAAAAATGAGTACCTTGAGTGGATTTTCTCCTGAAATATCATCCATGCATGTCTTTGAGACTGCATTTTGCCTTTTAGTATTGCGATTTCGTCCCTTCTTTTTACGGTTAGAAACACTAAGCTTTTCTTTAGGTTTACCTGATGAAGACTTGTCAAGTTCCTCCCCTAATAGTTCAAGTTTTGTGCAGTCAAGTGATATAACCATAAAAAATCCTCGCATTTTTCTTAATATACAATCAGATATTGTACAGACAGAACCCAATGAACTAAAGAAAAGCTGTCCTATGTCATATTCACTATAAAGATTTGATGTTACCATCATATTAACATCATGAAGTACTAATAAAGAACTAAAGGCTCTGGCTAAAGCAGCTGGTTTTTTACAAAAAGTGACTGGTGAAATAACTGTTCCAAATTCCATATCGGCAGGAAGAACTGAGATGGTCCGTTGAGCTGACATAGGACGATTGTGTTGCAGTAATTTATCCGCTCCCACACTGTATAGCCAAATCTCATCATCAAAGGCACTACTTGACACTTCCAAAACATCACGAGTCTGAAAACTTATGAAAAATAAGTCAGCCTAGTACATAGAGAAGGCCACAAAAGTATATTAACATAGATCATAGCATGTAAGAATATATTAACTTTAACATGTTGATAACATGAAAGTAGTCAACATTGCCATGTAAGAATATATTAACAAGCGCTAGTATTGAACTGAGAAGTCATACAAACAGAAAGTAGAAAACTCTCCATCACATGGAAGTAGATATTACCAAGGAACTTTAACATGTTGATAACAAGGAAGTAGTCAACATTTAAATTTGTTTGAGCCAAGTTTTATCCAATTTGTTACAGTGTTGAGAAAACTGGCCCAATCATTGACCAGGTCTGGCACTAGGTCAATGGGTCAATAGTCGGACCATTGGGTCACTGATTGACACAATTGAACTGATCAACATTAAAAAAATAAAAATATATTATATATGTCTAACATATTTGAAAAATATAACTAAATTTAAATTTTTTTCTATAATAAAGTAATAATCTATGAAATAATAAATAAAGTTCAAGAAGATGTGATTCCATAGTTCAAATTTTAAAACATTATCATGGTAAAATAACTAATATCCAAAATAAAGTTCTTAATGACAGCACAATTCCATAAAAAGTTTGAAAGATAAATATTACAAAATTAAAAATTAAAAGAATTACAAAATTTGGACCAGGTCAACTGCCAAATCAGTCAAACCGGATCGACTTGCATCGATTGCATTTCCAGACTAAAATTTTACAACTTCTACAGTACTTAGAGATTCATTCAAAAATCCTAAAATTTCTGCAATCATTTATAACAACGAGCATGCGAGAGAGAAATAGGAGTTTCCTGGCCTTCTATGTCATTGTATTCTTCTCTGTATTACAGATACTAACTTATTATTCCTATATTACAGTCAACATTATTTTCAATAAAACACACGTTCCTGATTATCAAGTGCTATATAAAATTCTATAAGACAAATCTAAGTATTCCTCAAGAAATTAATATAGCATTTTGAATCTAACCATAATACCATCCATTAATAAACAAGTATATCTTTAATCATATTAGGTTATTACAGCAAATTCAACGTACCACAATAAACATCTCTAGCTAAAATATGAAACAAGTCCAATTTCTAAAATAAAGGCATAAGTGATTTTTTATGTGGGGCTCTTATTTTCCTCCAGCCCCCTTTCCCCCTAACAAGTCACCAATCCCTCTCCACCCAAAAATGAAAAACTACTTAGTCTTATGTAGCCACAAATGACTTTAAGAATGTACTTTACAATTAATAATTAACATCATCATTACCAGTAAACACCACCAGTACATTTCATGTTCACACACCAATTAGGTTTAATACAAAAGGGAAAAAGAAATTGCCTTGTGCTCCCAAAACCACAGGTACACATATCAAAGTTCATTACAAAATATATCAGTGTTTACATTAGGCTTTTCTTTGACATTGCAAAAATTTCCTTTTAAGGAATGAAGCTTAATCTTGTAGGATCATAATTATTTTCTGGTATAATTGTTAAAGAATGAATGATTGCGTATTACTTTGAATAATATGTCACTTTTTTTAGATTTTAATTGTAATGTAATATGGAATAAAAAAAAACCTCCCTCAAACCACTGTTCCAAACTATTTCAGGTAGTCAAATTTGCACAAATATAAAATATAGTTGATCCAATTAAGTCTGCAGTTGTATCTGTAAGCACAATATTACCAGTACTACATATATGCCACAACAAAACGAATTCATGTTGAACCATCCTAGCGGGTTTATCAAAGAAAAAATAAACACATTTTCCCCATGAACTACAATGTGTGTATTAGGAACATTAAATGTTACCTTCTTATGTAAAAGCATTTGATTCCTTAATCTTTGCCTAACATCCCACCAATATACGTTTTCCAAATCAAAATTTTAGTCCCGTTTTTTCAAATTTACTTCTCCTTAAAAGAAAAAGTTTTGTCAAACACATATGGAGAAAAACATTTAAAATGATTAGAAGCTTAACTTTTATAAAATAAAAACATGAAAAAAAAAAGCTTCAAAAAGAAACAAAACTAAATGATATAACTTTCAAAAAAGTTCCATATCCTATCTTCTCCCTTCTTCTCATTCTCAACTAATCAATGTATAACATGGAAATGGCTAAGCTAAAACATAAAACAACTCTTACTTTACATTAAGGTTCTTGCTTTTAACCGGTAATCACTAACTATGCAATTCACACATCATACTAAAAGTTCGCATGGAAGTACCAAGGGTTTTGCAGCTTTCATAATGAAGGTGGTGAAGACCTTCCTCCTGGTCCCAGCATCCAAATTCCCCCACCAATCCACACACCCCTTCTTCCTCCAAAACACATTCACACCAACACCCGCAGCACTAATCTTCTCCTTCAACTTTACACCTCTCTTCCTCCCTCCAGAGCAATTCAACCAAGCCAACCTCATCGAAACCTCAATCCTATTCGCAATAAACGCCTCAATACCGTAATACCCCTTCGCTTTTAGCCAATGCAGCTCCACCCAATCCTCACCAAGCTCGGCCTCCTCGCCGCGGAGGAACCCGCCCCCGGAGATCCGGTCCATGGCGTCCACAAACCGGTTCACGTCCCCAACAAACCCCTCGGCAAGGGTCAGTGCATCGAGCCGCTTCACCGAAGGCGGCGGTGAATTGGCAGCCTCCTCGCCCTCACGCGACTCAAACAACCGGGCGGACTCGAAGACGGCCCGCCCGGCAGCGTCGGAGTCAGCTACGCGCGCGATGAGGCCGCGGGACTTTTTGAAGCAGAGGGTGGGGAGATTGTTGGGGGAGGGGAGGTCTGGAAGGAGAATGAAGGAGCCATGGCCGTGCGATCGGAGCTTGGCAAGCATCTGGAGGAGGATCTGAACGAAATTCCCGTCGACGACAGTTAGGTAGGCCTGGCGGTGGTGAATTGAAAGAGAAGAGAACCATTTGAGAATGGATGATCGAGGGTTAGGGTTAGGGTTGGGGTTGGGATTCGGGGATTGCGAGTGGTAGAGGGAGATGTGGGAGGTGAGCGAGTCGATGAGTTGGTGGTGCGCCATTGGAACGAGTTTGGTATTTTTTTTTTTTTTTTTTTATGTTTGCTTAACAAGTTGCAGAAATAATCATGGTGTGTTGAGGAGAATGGCACGCTAGGATTCTACCTTGTTTTGTACAGAGTACTGTTGTGATGCATAAACAATTTGCGTACATCTCAGTTCATTTATTTATTACATTCCAATTTTCCTACGCTGTTTGCTGTTTTGTTTATTTGGACGAGTTGAGAATGGGGAAAAAGTGGAACTGAAACTAGGAATAATTGACTCTCTTCCTGTATTTGTTTGGTTGTGCATTTTATTTTATTTTTTTAATAATTTTTCTCATAGAAACTTCCAAATTTACCTTCTTTTGAGAATGCAAATTTAACACTAATACTAACTTTTAGTTTACAAGCATAAATGTTTCATATATTTCAATAAATACGACAAAATTATCTTTAATTTTATTTTTTTATCTCTCGTTATTTTTTTTTAATTCAGAATTTTTTTATTAAAATAAAAAATAAAGACATTTTTCACATTTTAATATAAATATGATGTATCCCATTTAATCCAGAAATGACGTATGTTAATAATATTAGACTTTAATATAGTCTTACATCCATATATCAAATTTACATTATTAAAAGTATTTATTAAGTTTTTTTTTTTAAACTTAAACAAATTATTATTATTAAGTATTTATATTTTAAAATAAATTATTTATATATATATATATATTAATTCATTAACTAAACGAATTTGGTATTAATATCAAATAACATTATATGATCAAATTTAATATAAAATATTTATAATAATATTTTAATTATCAATGTCTTATACGTTGTTAAAATTATTCATAATTCCTAATTTGTTTTCTCTATTAATAAAGTTTAGAGAATGTTGATAAATTCATTTAGTTACAAATATAATATTTTATAACTTTTAATATAAGAAATGTTATTTAAAGAAATAATTAATGCTCAAATAATTTTTAAACAAATATAATAAAATAAAAATAATAATTATATGAAAAAAATGTCATGGTTTTTTTTGCTATTTTTTTTTAAGTTAAAAGTGTATTTGCACGACTAGAGAGTATCCAAGATATTCTCTATACTCCAAGTTATTTTTATATTCTTTGATTGTGTAAGATTGAATGGAGATATACGTACGATTACAGTGAATTTTATATTTTTTTATTATGTAGGACCGAATAGGGATGTACGTGCGATTACATTCTGATACTCAAATCAGTAATAGTATAATAAACAGGACTAGAGAATGATTAGATAATTATTTTATCTGGGTTAGATGAGTATTTATAATATGATTTAGTAACTTATTACCTTTAATGAATCTAAAC
This sequence comes from Macrotyloma uniflorum, assembly GCA_016859785.1. Taxonomy (NCBI): domain Eukaryota; kingdom Viridiplantae; phylum Streptophyta; class Magnoliopsida; order Fabales; family Fabaceae; genus Macrotyloma; species Macrotyloma uniflorum. The sequence goes on from BDMB01000052.1 coordinate 932,103, forward strand.
CACCTTATCATCTAAGTAAGTTTAGTAGAGATCATGTTAAATTTGTTACAAGGGTCTGTTTTCGGCCCATGCTAATTGGGCTTGCTTCTAGGTTGAGTACTTGTCGACTATGGTCGACAAGTACTGACCGACAAGTATCCTTCTAAGACTCGTGTCGTTGGAAGCTGATGAGTTGGTAAGGGTCAGGTACCTATTCGGTACACAAGTCCCCCTAGTTATGAGGTTGAGGAGGGTGATATGATTAAGGCAATACGACTTCTAGAGGGTGTTGATAGCCTTTGTCGACTTCTATCAAGTGTTGGCTATGTTACTCAGAATACTAAGATGATGTTTGGAATGGGTATTTCCCAATTTTGAAAAACTTCTTGAGGAAATGAGGAGGAAAAAAATGAGTCTTTTCTCTTTCCTGACCTACGTGGCGGATTCAGTTTCAGGGAGCTAAAGAGATAGGCCTACAGTTACTCAGGGCTTGAGGTGGTTACCATCATTATTGGAGACAATTCGGTTTCCCATACTTGTATTATAAATATGGGTGGTAGGTCCTCAGACGTATTTGCTCACTCCTCTTCAATCTTCTTCTTACTTAAGTTTTTTTGCTTTTTGCCGGTATATCTTCATCTTCTTCTTTTTCTTTGGGGTCCAAGAGTTTTGAGGATTGTTAGTCAGCTAGGGCAAGTGGCCAAGATTCGACTACTAAACAGTTGGTTGAAGAGTTAGAGTCCTTGGTATGTGAGGTACTGGAAACGGAGAACATCGAGGTTCTGGAATTGGAGAATGCCGAGGTGCGAGAGCCCGGGAACACCGAGGATAATTCGATGTCTTTAGATGAGTGGAAACAGGCAGGGTGGGCTTGGTGCGACCATAGCCCCATGTCGGGTATGAGTGGGTAAACCTTTTGGTCTCCTTGTATTTCTCGAGGTTTACTCGAATAAAGGAGGTGATTGAGTTTGTTGAGGATCAACATCTGTTGGCTGAAGGCTATGGGAATAATCTCATTTCTACTAGGAGGTGCGGTCTTATAGACACCATGTTTGCCATGGCTAAGATGAATCTGACAAGGATTTCTTTTACATGTACGCATGCTTCTTCACATATTTGCGCGTGAGATTGCCTTTCGATGAGTTCACCATGGGTGTCTTAAGAAATTTGAATGTAGCTCCCTCTCATCCCAATAGTTAGGTCGTACTGCAAGCGTTTCGAGTACTATGCAGATCGCTATCTATCGTCCCTTTTTGGCGTGTCCTCCCTTTGCTCCTTAATGAGTGTGGTTTTTAGGCTTACCATGTAGCATTCTCTAGCTGCTTTCTGATCTTCATGTATAGTTATGACTGTCTCATCAAGGGTCGGGAACTTCATGGCCAAGTGAGGTGTGGACACTATAGCCCCAATCTAATTAAGTGAAGCCCTTCCGAGAAGCATGTTATATGAAGAATTTGCCTTAATAACAAGATATTGAACCTTTACTATTCGGTAATGTGTACTTCCTTCTCCGAATTTTGTGTAGATGTCAATGTACCTTTTAACATCAACATGCTTGCGTACAAACCCCACAATTTGATCCTTGTAAGGATATAATGGTTCTTCTGACAACTCTATTTTTTGAAATGTATGCTAGTAAAGGATGTCCACTAAGTTGCCTTGATCAATTAATGTCTTCCTCACGGCAAAGTTTGTTACCATTACTATAATGACCACAGGATCATCCTACTGGGGGTTGATTTCCTTGAATCGGCATCAATTGATGGGTGTTTTCTCAACCATGCCTAGTTGGTTGTGGCATTGACGAATTGTATGTTTCTGAGATGGTGCTTTTTGGCCAAATTGGAGGCTCCTCCACCCGTGAAGCCCCCAACAATTGTATTAATGACCCCTCGGACTGGCTTCAGGCATGGCTCTTCTTCTCAATTCTCATCCCTTTTATCTGGGCCTTTTGGTTTGAACCTACCATAACCATCTCGACACTTGGGTTGATTGTCCTCATTATGCCCCACATACCTCCTTTCATCTCTTTTCACCAGTTTCTTCAAGTGCTCGACTTGTATTAATTATTTGATTTTATCCCTTAAGGCCACACATTCATTTGTAGAGGGTCCATAATTTTTGTGGTATCGACAATGTTTGCGAAGGTCGACATTAGGTGGTGTGGACACCTTTCTTAAAGTTTGAATCAAGTTGGCATTTAATGCTTCCTCGAGGTCTCGTCCATGGTTTACTATGAGTGGGGTGTAACACCCTTAAATTTAAGCATAAATTTTATTTATGTGTTAGATTAAAATTAATAAAAATTATTATTATTATTAGCAATAAAAAAATGAAATAAATAAATAAATAATGAAAAAAAAGAAAAAAAAAGAAAGAAAAGGAAAAAAAAGAATATATAAAAAAAAAAAGAGGCAACCGCCTCATTATATTATATATATATATATATAATATAAAAAAGTAAACCTTCTTCATCTTCCTATCCCCTACAACACAATTTCTTCTTCTCTCTCCAATTTTAATTTCTTTCTTTGCAGGACAAAATTTTTTCTTCTTCGTTTCAGAAAAATTTTCAAGCTTCCAATCTTAGCTCATTTTCTCCATTTCTCCTTGAACCAAGGTAATTTTACTTAAATCTAAGCTTCCAATTTCATTATTACTGATTCAAATCTTAGATTAATGGTAGTTTTTTTTATTTAGGAAGGATTGAGTCTTAAGGTTTTCAAATCTTCTCTGTTCTTGTTTATTGCAAGTTTTTAAGGTAAGGGGAGTTTATTCCTTGCTCTAATCTGCAATGTATGATGATTTACGAGTTGTTTGTTGTTTGTATGTATTTGATTTTGAAAATGGATGATTAAACCACTAAAAACCATGAAATATTATACTACACTGTGAAAAGTTCGCTGAACACAAAAAAAAATTAATTAAAATTAAAAATTAAAAATTACTATTTGCACCCCCATTTTACTATTTGTATCATATTTTCCTATTTACACCCCCAAAGTGATCTTTATTGTTATTAAATAATATTTGAAGATGAGGAGTTGGAACAAACTACCTGGAGGGTAGGAAAGTTATGAGATTTGGACAATAATGTCAATTCAAGTTTAATTTCCGTGTGGATAAGCTACAAAGATACACTGGGGTATAGTTCAGGAAGGTTTGATAACCTGGGGGAATGAGAGTGTGGCGGAGTGGTCCATGCCGTGATGTACACAGTGTGCAATGGGAACTACCGCAGGCCTCACACTCCATTACCTGACTGAATCGCTGACTATGCTTTTTGCCAAAGGGGCTTGTGCGCACACGTTGTATTCGTGGGGTGTATTGCCAACCGGCGGCTATTCACACCGGCGTAAGGCCAATGTCACCTGGGTGGTGGGGTTGGCAGCGTTATTTTGGGATCCCACAGTACCTAGAGTACCATAACTAATGTGATCACAGCATGAATGATGATGTGAGTGGGGTATATGACTGGCGTACGTGATAAGAGGTTATGAGAGAATTTAAATAATGATGTTGTGGAAAGATGACAAAAACTTATTTGACAATGTTAGGAAATCGATTTCTAGAGAATTTTATTAAGGTATAATTTTCAATTACATAGCTCATTTCTTTTATTCAGATATTCATTTCCATAATTTTTAAATATAAATGTTTTATCCTTGTTGGAAAAATATGGTGAGGAAGAAACTCACCCTTACAACCAATTTTTCAGGAAATTATGTAAGAAGATTCGTGAGGTACTCATCTTTTAGATGAGAGTTTGATTAGTAGGACAAATCCTGCTTCTTCTTGTTGATGGGGAACCTGCTCTGAGTATAGGGATTTATATTATTATATATGTATGAATAAAATTTTCTATACTCTAACCTAATGATATATTTGTTAAATAATAAGAATAATTGTGATTATTTTGTAATTTTGAAAGATAGGTTCCTTAACCATAGTATTAGTTGGTAATGTCTAAATATTACTATAAATAGTATCTTTCTAAAAAATAATTAAGTTATTGTAGAAATTATATGAATTTATCTTATTTTCTTGAAATGAATAAACAAAATATTTAGTTTCTATAATCATAATATAATTTCACACCATATAATTATTTTATGAATAATGCACAACTTATTTTTGAAATTTATTATTTATCCTGAAATTTATTGTTTATAGATTTAATTTAATATTTATCAATCGTATTTAAGTTTAGTTAAATAATTATTAAATATTTCCTTTTGCTAAATGGATCTTTTACATCTATTTTATTTTAAGTTGACTATTGATTAAAAAAAAAATCTTGAAACATTATTTGCTTGTTTTATTATTTAAAGAAAATTATAATATTAAGAATAATGATTTGAGGCGTTACATGGGGTATAGTGAGAGAATCGAGACACTCAACCTTCTCTTGGTCTTGTTGGAACTGACACTTCCCTTTATCATTTTCTCTTTTCTTTTTCATGAGAATCTGATCCTCGTTTACCTCTTTTGGGGTAAGATGTTTAGGTACTACTCACTGCCCTCTAGTGATTGGATCTTCACCGGACCAGTCTAGAACAACTCGTTTTTCTCTCCTAAACATGTTCCAACCCTTGTTTTCATCTTTTAACAAGTTTATACAATGTTCTCTATTAAGGTTTCTTTTTTAATTTATGATGAATCCATGGATAGGACCGAGAAGAAAGCTTGAGGCTAGAATATGAATTTTGTAATTTTTGTTATTTTCTTTTGTGGGCCTTATTGGGCCTTGTGCATTTTATGTCTTTTTTAATTTGTAATTGGAGAATTTTTAGGATTCACTAAATGGGCCAAGTGGAGAAATGGTATAAATACCCCAACATCAATCATTTGTAGGCATAATTCAGATTTTCATAATAAAGCTTTACTTTTTGGTGAGGTGAATTCTCTCTTGGTTCTTGAGTGGAACTTTTGATTCTTATCTTTGAATTTTAGAATTTAGAGTGACGAATCTGCACTGGACTTACCAATTAGTAATGATTGTGGCGTCTTCTCCATTTCTTATCCCTTTCCATAATTTCTATTTTCAATTTTTGTTCCGTTTATCCTTAGTCGGATTAGGATTGTATCATTTGGAATCAAAGCTAGTTAACCTTTCCGTAGTCTGTTTTCAGAAAATTTCCAAAACATTTTTGTAATTAGTTTCAGAAAATTTTTTATTTCAAAAAATATTTCTGTATCATTCCCGATTCACTTCGTTTGTTGTTGTGCGTTGCAATCGGGGCTGGAACAAAGAGGATTTGTTCGAATTGAAGCCTACAATTCATTATCACCTTCATTGAATCACGCACAACTATTGATTTTTACAATTTTTGCTTAATTAGGAAGCAAGCGGTGCCCTCAGGCACTGATTCATCGGAGTAGATTAATTGAAGCAACGATGTTGCAATGATGAGAGAGTTATTCAATTGAGTGAAATAATAAAGGCGGTGCCAGGGATTTAATTCTGAAATTGTGAATTGTGGATTGAAGCATCTATAAGAGGCAGAATTGTAGATTCTCGTTCATTCATTAAATTTTTTTAATTGAATGATGATGAATTCGAAGAACACACGAAAGTTGTCGCCAGGTGAAACACATAGAGAATTTTGAATTGCGATTCCATTGGATGAATTGTCCAGGTGCTTCATTTGAATTGTTGATTTAGTGTTGACAATTGGTTTCAAGCTAATGTGGGATTAAATCAAGTTATAGCTGTTGGTGTATAATTTGATTAGTGTAGAAAAGGTGTTTGACAAAATTTCTCAAAGAAGTTTGAATCTAAATATTATTGTAGGAGTTGAGTTTTTGTGATTGAGAAGCGATGCTTGATTAGAAAATTAAAAATTAGTGGGTTAGCATGAAAGAATTGAAGGAACTACAAAATTTGCCCTGAATTGAAGAGGTTCCAAGTGACGCTGCAATGGATGGTTTACGTGAAGGCTAAGAGTGTTTTGCAACTTGATTAATTGGTGCCTTCAATTCAACCAAATTGTAGAACTGCATATTTCGCCTGATTTCATCAATTGATTTGAATTTGCACGGTGATGAATTTGGAATAAAAAATTTGTTGTTTCAATTGGAGGTTTGAATTGTTGAATTGGTCAAATCTAGAAGCAAATGGATGAATTGGTTCAAGCGATGATGCAGTGAGCCTTTAATTGAAGCGGTCATGCAATGAGTCTTTAAATTGAAGCGGTCATGCAGTGAGTCTTTAAATTGAAGTGGTCATGTAGTGAACCTTTAAATTGAAGCGATGAATTGAATTGAATATTAAGTAGTTGGAATGGTTGATGCAGCGGGAAATTGAAGCGGTGAATTGAATTGAATATCAAGTAGCTAGAATGGTTTATGCAACGGAATTTATGTTCATGAATAGTAAAGCATTTTTATGAGCTACTTCATGAATAGTGAAACAGGTGAATTTTTATGAGCTATTTAAACAACTTAACAATTAAATCAATAAGTAAATTAAATAGTGAAGCAGCTGAATTCAATCATTGAACTGGTTTGGTGCATAAATCTAGACTTGTAGATGCATTTCTAGTGCAGTCATTTTCAATTCTGATACATGTTTGGTGTTGATTCTAGTGCATTGGTTGCAAATCTGGTGCACATTCTAGTGCTGGTTCTAGTTCTGGTGCAAGGTCTGATCAACTGGTTGCTTTTCTGGTGCTATTTCTGATGCATTGATTGCTTTTTCTGGTGCAAATTCTGGTATTATTTCTGGTGCACGGGTCACTTTTCTGGTGCCTTCCTAGCCTTAAAGTCTAGTTTTCCCAATCCTTCTTATTTAGAGTCTTTTTGTGTTTTCCTAACTTTGCTTGAGTCTTTTGTCTATAAATTCCTTTTGAGTTATATATCTCTGATTCTTGTTTGTAGAGCATAGTATGGTGAGTTGAATTGTTAGAAATTCTTGTTTGTTTGAAATTGAATTTTGAGATTACACAATTAGGAGCTAAGTGTAGCATTTATGTTTTCAAAATTCCTTTAAACTTGGATTTAAGTCTTGAGAAATTAAAAGCACAAAGTAGCGAATTGCATAAGAGTGAGTGGATGCCTAAATAGCTTTCATTCATATCAAATGTGACGAACAAATAAAAAAAAAGGTTCATGTTCCATATTTCTTTTGAGACTTAGATTTATTTTTAATTGATCTTTCTATTGGATGTTCAAATTAGTTCCATTTATCTAGGTAGTCTTGATTCATTTCTTACAACTTGACTTTTCTAATTGTTTATCTTATTTTCTTTGTTTTACATTTCTAAACGTAATTCTAAATGCATTGTTTTAGATTACTCTTATCTTTGTTTAAAATACTTTTCTCTGTCATGTTCTTAGTTTGTCATATCTTTCACTCCATTTGGTATAATCTATTTCTTGATTTTTTGTCCTTTTCTAGTTTGTCTTTCTAAATTCTTTGGTTTTGTCTTAGAGTTTTCCCTTTTCTTGACCTCTTGAGTTTTGTGTGGATTTGTTACATTTTCACTTTAAATGTAAATTCTTGATAGGTTGATTGAGAGTTCTCCTTAAGAACTAAAGAGGGAATTGAGTGAACAGAGTGCACATAGCCTTTCAAGAGCGATACATGAGTGGTTGAGTGTAAACACTTAGTGAGTGGTGAGGTCCATATTATTTTTCTTGTGCTAACCAATTTTGTTTTTGTAGGTATGTTTTATCTTGGTGAAAAAATTAATAAATTGGACTGGAAAACATGTAAAATTCCTACTTTTGAAGGAAAATCCAACACTATATCTTGAATGGGAGAGTAAAGTGGAATATGCCTTTTCATGTTTTGATGTTGTTTTTGAGTCTCAAAAAGTTGCTTTGTGTGTATCCTCATTTGTAGGCCATGCTTCAAGATGGTGGGAAGAAATGAGCTATTAAGTGACACTAGAAAGAAGATCACTCATTCGTACATGATCTAATTTGATATCTTGTATGAGGAGAAACTTTTACACATATTTCTATGAGAGAAAGAAATGTCTTGAAGAAGAAGAGAAGTGAAAGAAAAAGGATGAAGAATCTAGTTGAAAATGGGATGAAGTATATCAAAGGGAAAAAAGTAAAATAATAACATATATAGAAAGGCGAGAAAGAGAGGAGAACGAAAGGCAAGAAAGAGAGGAGAAAGATAGGCGAGAAAAAAAGGAGAGAAAGAAAGGAGAAAGAAAAGAGAGAAAGAGAGGAAACAGAAAAAGATAGAAAGATAAGAGAAAGAAAAGAGAGCCAAAGAAGAAGAAACTAATGATAATATTTGCTTTTATTCTGACTGTATATTTGTTTGTAGAGATTCTACTTTATAGGAAGTTGATGATGATGAGTTTCCAAATGAGTCATTCAATAATAGAGAGAAGAACATATTGACTTCCACTACTTCCTTGAAATTAATTGATGTGTTTCATGAGCAAATTAAAAATTCTTATGAATTGTTTGTTACTTTTGATATGCATATTATTATCTTAGGTGGTGCTGCTAAGTCCTTGAATGTTGAGATGCATACATACCCTTTGGACTTGAATGTTAATGATTATCTTCTATCTATGTGTGTGAGTGATAAGAAAGTTGATGAGGAGATTGAATACAATATTAATAGATCTTTACATTTGATTTGTGGACTGAAAAAGGAAGAAAATCATAAATATCTGGATTTGCTTGAAATACTTGAAATGTTTGTGGTTAGTTCTGTGATTTTGTTAATGTTTGATGGGTTTTGCAGGTTAGTCTTTGACCCTGGAGGAAGAGATCCAACAAACCTTGAAAATAAGAGATTCAATTCTTACGGGAACCATATCTCAATTCTGATAGCTTTTCTTGTACTTGTTTTGATTTATTTTAAACTTGATTTCTTTTACACTTATGTTGCTATGTTTGTGTGTAGGTAACAAAGAGCTAAAATTCGAGATCGAATTTTCTCCAAGAAGGGGAGTATGATGAATCCATGGATAGGACCGAGAAGAAAGCTTGAGGCTAGAATAGGAATTTTGTAATTTTTGATATTTTCTTTTGTGGGCCTTGTGCATTTTATGTCTTTTTTTATTTGTAATTGGAGAATTTTTAAGATTTACTAAATGTGCCTAATTAGTAAATGGGCCTAGTGGGGGAAATGGTATAAATACCCCAACATTAATCATGTGTAGGCAGAATTCATATTTTCATAACAAAGCTTTGTTTTTTGGTGAGGTGAATTCTTTCTTGGTTCCTAAGTGGAACTTTTGATTCTTATCTTTGAATTTTAGAATTCAGAATGACGAAACCACATTGGACTTATCAATTAGTAATGATTGTGGCGTCTTCTCCATTTCTTATCCTTTTCCGCATTTTCTATTTTCAATTTTTGTTTCGTTTATCCTTGGTCGGATTAGGACTGTATCACTCTTCCTCCAAGGTTTCTCTTCCAAGTTTTTCAAAAATGGCATCAGGTCCTGTTTTCTCATTCTCTGGAACCCCCACCATTGCTACTGCAAAACTTAACTGGAAAATTATTTGTCTTGGTCTGCATCAGTTGAGTTGTGGTTTCTTGGTCAAGGGTACCATGACCACTTGGAGAAGGAAGCTAGGGTCATCTCAAATGAGAAGAAACTGAATGGGAGAAGCTTGACTTCCAATTGTGTGTTATACTATGACAATCTGTTGAGCCAGATGTTTTGGAGATTCTTAAATCATTCAAAACATGTTGTTCCTTTTGGAAAAAAATGCAAGATATATTTGCGAATGACAATGACATCCAACATCTCTTTGATGCAACTTAAAGGTTGTTGTCCTAAAATAAACCAATCATTATATGATTGCTCATGTAGGGAAAGCCTATTGTGGAAGAATTGAAAAGATTTCTTGTGGCAGATTCATTGGAGGAAGTTAATAGGAAACTGGATAAACTCTACATGGTCTTTATCTTGAGAAGTTTGCATCCAGATTTTGACCATGTGCGTGATCAAATCCTTGTTGGTGATCGGGTCCTATCAATGGATACTTTTGTTATTATACTCCTTCGTGTACCCAACTTATTGAGAGATGAAAACTCAATTGAGAGTGTTGAAATATCAGTCATGGCAATATTGCGTGGAAGAGGAGGAGGTTGTAGCAATAAAGGAGGTTGTGGTGGAAGAAGTGGACATCCTCAATACACCTATTGTAAGAGGATGGACCACATTCAAGAAAATTGTTACTCCTTACACGATTTTCCTGACAAAATAACACATGTCTCTAAATCGAAAAAAAGCAAAATCTAAGTTTTTTGACGAGGAGTATCAAGAATATTTGAAACTTAAGTATGAAAAATCAGGTATCATGGTCCAATCTCCTCCGATGCCAAGTTTTTCAATAGCATGTATTTCTCAATCTACGGAGAGTCGTGGTCCTTTGATTCTTGACTCAGGTGCCTCTGACCACATTTCTGGTAATAAATCATCATTCTCATATTTCTATTATCCAAAAATCCCTCACTTTGTTACTATGACAAATGGATCTGAGGTCTCATCCCAAAGAATTTGTCAAGTTCCTTTATCTTCCTCTTTAAAATTAAATTATGTGTTGTTTATTCCACATTGTCGTTACAATTTAATCTCCTTGAATCAATTAACTTGCTCATTAAATTGTTCAGTAACTTTTAATGCTAATTCTTTTGTCATTCAAGAACATGGTACAAGTCGTCTGATTGGCGAAGGACATGAATCACGAGGTCTTTATTACTTAAAATTTAGCCCTCTCATGTCTTATTTTGCAACGTCAACACCGGAATTTTTACATGACCGTCTGAGTCACCCAAATTTGTCAAAGTTGAAGATGATGGTTCCTAGTCTTAAGCACCTTCAAGTCTTAGAATGTGAAGCATGTCAATTAGGAAAACATGTTAGGTCATCATTTCCTCAACAAACTAAGAAAATATGTAACTCAGCTTTTTCTACCATTCATTCTGATAGTTGGGGTCCAAACCGTGTAACATCTTTTGGTTTCAGATATTTTGTGATATTTATTGATGAGTTTTCTCGATGTATTTGGGTTTAATGAAAGACAGATCTAAACTTTTACATATATTCATGTCTTTTTTTAATGAAATTAACAAGAACTCTTAAGAGGTTCCACTACCATAAGTTTCACCACTCTTGGTTTACACAAGTATACAATACTACTCTTGGTTAAACACTTAACTCCCCTAAGTTAAGTCTGGAGTACATAATGTCATTCTTGACAATATAAAGATTTTGATAAAAGATTTACAAAAAAAATAACTCTCTTAAAAGAGATATAGAAATTACAATACTATCTATTAGTGAGATAATTTCTCAAAGAAGAGTATGCAAATAAACTTTCTCAATATTGAATTTGTCTTACTAGATGTTGTGAATTTACAACAAAAATTTGAATCAAAACTTAAAAAGTATTTCACAAAAATATTACATTGTAGAGTACTTCATTAGTTCTTACATGAAATGCAATAACCAATTTATAGGCTTTTTGAAAAGGTAATGATTATTTAGAGAAATAGTAGCTTTTTCTTTATTAGTTTATGGATGTAATATAATGAAATAGAGTCTGTTTCAAGTTCCTTATGAAATGAGGCATGGAAGGGAGTCACTATGAAGAAATTTTATGAGTTATGAAGGAAACTTCAAGCTCTTATTGGTCATGGGTAGAGCGGTCAACTGTTAATTGATTAATTGTATGTTAAGCAAGTGTTTTTTCATGTTTTTTGTCTTGTAAGGTATCGAGTGCCAAAATATCTTTTGATAAAGGTGATTTTGTTTCCTTTACAAAGTTTGATCATTCTCTTTCTTTTTTGACACATAATCTCTTTTGGTTGAGGTGTATGAAACTAAAAACTTGATTTCCAAAAAATAAAATCATCCTACTAAATGTACAAAACGTTAAACATTTACATATATATTGTCTAATAGTCAAATAAAAGAAATACTATGAAGTAACATGTGTAACATCTAATTGTATTTCAATAATATTCATGTGTCAAAAAATAATATAATTAAAAACTTAATTTATTTATTAACATCAAAATTTAAAATTTAGATTTATAACTATATTAAACCTTAAAATAAATCATTATATTTAGAACATGACTGAATCATCATATACTTACTTGTTAAAATTTAGTAATTTTACTAAAATTATGAAAAAAATTAATTTCTTTAAAAGTTCAGTGTCTTTTTATATATATATATATATATATATATATATATATTTTGTTTGATAATAAAAAGTTAGATTTTATACATTAGCTTTGTTCTCACCTTTAAAAATGATATTATGAAGAATGGGAACTTATAAATATATAACATATTTTAAAAAATAATATTAAATGAAAATATCTCATTATATCGTAAATATGTTATTATATTACTATAATTATAAAAATATGTATATTATTTAGGTACGATAATTATTTTTAAAAATAAACTTAACCATATTAACATATTCTCTTTTAAAAAAATGTTTTAATTGGAGAAAGGAAAGATATGATAATAGCATCTCATGATCAATAGTTGAATTCTACAACTAAAACATTATGACACTTTTTTTTTTAAATAACGAAACACAAACACTATTTTGTGAGGGCATAAAGGAATGGAAAGAGTTATAGTCAATTTGTGCAATAGGTGTAGGTTAATACTAAAAAGAGTAATATATCTTTTTAATATTTAAGTCATGGGAACGTTACATTCATTTTCCAAGTTCTATCTTAGATTAGTTTGGGAGCAAATTACTACAGTTGTAATGTTTAAGCTTAGGAAGCAATCACTTCAATGAAAGTTTATCAATGCAATTTTGGTCAAATTCCTAAATGCATTAAAAACTTCTCCATAATGTAAGTACACAATCATATCAGAAGTCACCAAGTTCACACCTAAAAAGTCCTAATCTAATTCAAACTCAGAAGTTTCAAATACAGCAAACAAATGTGATTTCAATGTGCATTTCAACGACCAAGAAAAGTATACCTAGAATTAGAAATGGAAAAAGGGAATCGATGAGAGAAGGACAAACACTTGGGAGAAGGAGAACCTATTTCAAATATCCATTGCACATATAATATATTTCAACTTAATATTCAATAGGACAGACAAAAGCATACCTGAAACTAAAAATAGTAAAGTGGAAATGTAAGGAAGAAGCTTAGTAATCAAAACAAAAAGTGTTCAATTTATCATAACTCATTTTTAACATGTCAAAATACACCATGCCAGCACATATTATCACTCATAATCTTCTATATGCATATAGTGATTAATGTGCAATTCATATTTAGAAGAGTACTATTTTGATGGGAGACATATCTGGTTGAATTTATTTATTTTTTTCTTTTTATCATTTCAAATTATAATATTATATATGTAACTGGTTCGTTTTTCAATAAGGATTGCTGCAACTTGCAAATATAATCAACTTTTTGACTATGTCACTGGTTGTAGTTACGCCACACTTACCTACTACACTTCAATACTTTAATTACTATTTATTTTGTCAGATATGTCACAATTCAATGCTCAAAGAACAAGTATACATTGATTAACTTTTATGCTTTATTTTGATATAACAAAGCATTTCAATGCTAATCATTATTAGCATTCTATTTTAACAAGAAGAAATGATTAATTTGATTAATCATATAACTAGTGGCATTGTCTATAAAAAGTGACTCCATTTTCTCTCTCTGACCATCTACCGAGCTCAAGCTTCCATTCCCAATCACATGGCAATCTCAAGCACTCATCATGCTCTTGTGTTCCCTTCACCAGGAATGGGTCACATAATCCCTGTCCTGGAACTTGCCAAGCGTTTAGTGACTCACAAAATCATTCCCAAAATCACCTTCTTTTACGCTTCAATCAAAACCTCTACTCCCTCGAAAGCTGAAACCCAGGTTCTGGAATCAGCCATGAAAGAAAACCTCTTTGATCTAATCCATCTCCCCCCACTTGACCTCACCGACAAAGTTGACCCCGATGCCTCCGCAGAAAGCAAAATAGCAATCTTAATGCATGAACTCCCACTCCTCTTCGTGTCCACAATCTCCACCATGAACCTCAACCCAACCCTCATCATCACCGATTTGTTCTTGTGCCAAGTTCTACCTCTAGTTCAAAATCTAAACCTAGCCATGTTTGCTTATGCTCCAACCAATGCATGGCTCCTTGCACTTGCTCTTCACACCCCCACTTTGGATGAACAGATACAAGGAGAATATGTGGACGAGATTCAACCAATCTCAATCCCTGGTTGCAAATCCATACACCCCCATGACATATTCCAAATGTTGGAAGACAGGACACATAGCTTGTACCCTGAATTCGTTGCCACGTGTGAAGGGGCAGCACTGGCCAATGGGTTCTTAGTGAACACCTTTCATGAGTTGGAACCTAAGACACTTGCAGCACTCGGTAGTGGAGATATTGCCAAGGTGCCCGTGTACCCTATTGGGCCAATAGTAAGGGAACAAAGCCCAAGCCCAAGCCCAAGCCCAAGTAGTAATGATGAGGGAAAGAGAAGTGAAATATTTGAGTGGCTAAACAAGCAAGAAGAAGAGTCAGTGATATATATATCACTTGGGAGTGGATACTCTATGTCACGGGAAGAAATCAAAGAGATGGCTCTGGGGTTGGAGCTGAGTGGACACAAATTTGTATGGTCTCTCCGCCCATCTGTCAACAAAGCCGGCCATGATAATTATCTCACCCAAGGTCAGTGCAGCAAATTCACATCTTTTTTAATATTTTCAAACATGTTTGATAGTTGACTTTGAATAAATATATTTAATCTTATATTTTGGTAGCTAGTGCTAGTTGATAATATAAGAAAATAAATAAATAAAACTTATAGAAAATTTTAAAAAATATAAGTGATAACAATTATATAAATAAAATAATATATTAGTAATATAAGGATTAAATTATTCTTAATTAATAAATATTAATAAATATATAATATTTTATATGATATTTTAACATTTCTTCAAACTCAAGATGCATTATCATGAAATATTGAGAGTTGTCAATAAAAAATAAAATTGTTTAATAAAGTGAGATTTTGTAAATTTTGTATAGTCGAAGAAATGAAAAACAATATCATGGTTTCATGTTGAAGATGATGATGAATGAAATGACAATCAATTCTAATATGCATCGTGCATTCATGAAAGACTGAGTATGAGAAATTTGAATAGCACTCTTATTGTCACAGTACATAGAAGTTGGTTCAGAAAGAGAAACACCCATGTCAAAAAAAAGTTAACATAACCAAATAACTTGTCGATCTAAAAAAAAAAAAAAAACATAACCAAACAACTTTAGCAGTGGTTAGAGTCATGACACAATATTCGATTTTAGTAGAAGAACGAGAAATAATATCTTATTTCTTACTCTTCCAAGTAATAAGAGAGACTCCTAGAAAAATGTCTTATAGTAGATTTACGATTAGTAGGGTCACCAGCCCAATTAACATCAGAATAAGCACGCAATTCCAAAGAAGATGATGAAGGAAATAGAAGACTCTGAAATTGAGTACCATGAAGATATTGGAGAGTACGAAGAACAACTGCATAATGTATTGTAGTAGGAGAGACAACAAACTGACTCAAAACATGCACAACATAAGCAATATTAGGATGAGTAATTGTTAGATATACTAGATTGCCAAAAATAGTGCGATACATAGTTGGATCAGGTACAGGAACACCATCAGAAGGAGTATATTTCACATTAAGCTTAATAGGGGTCTCATATGTGCGAGTATTAGAAAAAAGATAGCCTCTAGGAGAATATGCAACTTCAATGCCCAAGAAATAATGAAGGGTTCCCAAATTCTTCATTTCAAATTATTTTGTCAATTGTAATTTTAGCCTTCAAATTCCATTCATATCATCCCCTAGTAATTATCATATCATCAACATATAAGCTAAGAATAATACGACAATGAAAAGTAGTTTTTAGAAACAAAGTAGAATCATAATCACTAGAACAAAATTCAAGAGAAATAACAACTTAGGAGAACTTTTTAAACCAAGTCCGAGGAGCTTGCTTGAGATCATAAAGAGTCTTTTTTAACTTACATACCTTTCCTGGATTATGAGAAACACCTAGAGGAGGTATCATGTACACTTCCTTTTTCATATCACCATTTAAGAAAACATTTTTAGCATCCATCTGAAAGATATCCCAATGACGAACAGATGCAACAATAATAAGAGTGCAAATGTTAGTCATCTTAGTAATTGGGGCAAAGGTTTTTACATAATCCAAACCATATTCTTTAGAGAATCCTTTAGCAACTAGACGAGTTTTATAACGCTCAACAAATCCATTTGACTTTGTTTTAATCTTATAAACCCACCGAGAGCTAATAGCTTGTTTACTTGGAGGAAGAGATACCAAGTCCCAAATAGTTGTCTTATATAATGTAGAAAGTTCTTCTTGCATAGCCTGTTGCCAAAGTGGATCAAGGACAACCTCTTGATAGGAAGACGGTTAAGACAAACTATGAATTCTGATTAAGAAAGAAACAAAAGAGGAAGAATAAAAATAGTAAGAAAAATCTGGTGATTGAGTGGACTTACGAACACGTGAAGGATAACGAGGAGGTGGAGGATCAACAATCATAAGAGGTGTTTGAGAAGCTATAGGGACATCTTGAGATGTAGTAGTACAAATATCACTCCTACAATTCTCAATTTCAATATTATTTATAGTATCATTATCATATTTGGAAAAAAGATCACTACAAATGAGATTTGATTTTGTAGGGTTGTGAAAAGACTAACATGGTATAAAATGGAATGTGCTCAAGGAAAACATGACGAGAAACATAGAGTTTGTTATTGATCGGATCATAACAACGATAATTTTTTTTTACCATCCTCATAACCAAGAAAAACACATATTATCGAACCAGGAGATAATTTACTACGTTCTACTTGTGAACAGAGAACAAAGCAGGTAGAAACAAAAACTTTTAAGAAAGAGTGATAAGAAACATAACCATACAATTTTTTAAATTGAGACATACTTGAGATAATAGAGGATGAAATTTGGTTAATAATATAAATAGAAGTAAGAACAGCTTCACCTCAAAATTAACTAGGAACTGAAGCAGACAATAAAAGAGAACGAGTAGTTTCAAGAATGTGACAATATTTTTTTTTAGCAACTTCATTCTGTTGAGGAGTATCAGTACAAGAAGTTTGATGAAGAGTATCATCAAAGACAAGTAACTCACAAAATTTATTAGAAGTGTACTCACCACCCAAATCATAACGAAAACATTTAATAACATTACGTTGGGGTTTTAAGTAAAGCATGAAACATAATATATATATTAAAAAATTAAGAATGATGTTTCATAAGATAAGCCTAATAGTAACGAGTATAATCATCAAAAAATGAAACATAATATCGAGATCCACCTTTGGTAGGAACCGGTGATGGACCTCATACGTCAAAATAAATGAATCAAATCGAAAGGTGTATGAGAGGTAGAGACACTTTTGGTAAAATGTAAGGCAATAAATTTGGCAAGTTTACAACCACAACAATCAGAAATATTACTAGTTTGTAACTTATCCAAAACTCCAATAGGGACTAAGTAGTTTAACCTAGAAGAAGAAACATGTCCAAGGCGAGAATGTCATAAATAAAAATCAGATGATGCTGAATTCAAATTAAAAGATGATAAATCAACACTAGAAGCTGCAATAATTGGAACTTTCAACTCATCCAACATATAAAGTCTCCCCTATTTACGGCCTGTCTTAATCACTCTCCTTGATTGAGGATCCTATACAAAACAATTAGTAGAAGAAAACAAAACTGAGTAATTAGATTCACATAATTGACTAGCTGAGACAAGATTTAAAGTGAAATTAGAAATATAGTAAACATTTGAGAGGGACAAAAATAGATGTAGAGATAGATCCAATACCTACTAATAGCATTGAGAAGCCATCAACAGTCATAACAGATATAGTTGGGGCAGAATTTAAAGATATAAAAGAGTTAGGATCATATGACATATGATTTGAGGTACTAGAATCAAGGAGCCATAAGGAAGGGGACATACCTGAAGAGTTTAAAGAAGACAAATCTTTTAAGGATGAGACAGACATGACATGTGACTGAGTAATAAGAAATTATTGAAATTTTACTACAAGATCACTACTTGAAAAGTGGTACTAGAATTGGATGAATGTTCAATGGGAGGAGTAACATCAACAGATCACTATAGAGATATTTATTAAAACTTTAATAATTTTGGGCATTATTCTTTCTAATGATCGTTTTTTTTATAATAATTTGTCTACAACAAAACCATTTAGAGTAGGATTACTTAGTAGATTAATGGAAGAGCCACGCATGTAGAGCCACGCATGTGTCATTTTCAAGGAGCTAAAATAATTTTATGATACATCAAAGTTACTTTGATTGAGGGATTACGGAAATAATAGTAAAGTAAATCTTGTTGGCTATACCGATATTGGGCAGGAGATGTAGAAATTAGGAAGAGCATATAAGGATATGCATTTTATCTTGACAATGGTGTAGTATCATAGTCTTTCAAAGAAACAACTAGTTGTCGAAACAAAATACATTACAACATTAGTTGTGCAATTGAGATAGTGTGACTAAGAAGAATGTGACTAAGAAGAATTTTGGAAGTAATACATTCCTATAAAGATATTTTAGGACAACAAATTAACAATTTTTTTATGCAAAAATCTAATATTTTATGGACAATTTAAATATATAAATATTTGATTTCACAATATTCGAGAATTGGTTGAAGAAAAAAAAATTGAAATTAAATATTGTTTCACTAAAAATAAATTTACAGATATTTTCACTAAATCATTAAAAATTAAGTTATTTTATATAATGAAGAAAATATTTGAAATAATATAAATTTAATTTAGAGAGATAATGATAAAATTAAATCAAATTAATTAACGAGTCTTATGCTTTGAAAACATTTTTTATTTGTTTTGTTTATTTATAAATCATTATAAAATTTACTTAATTTTATTATTTTGATTTTATTTATTATTTTGTATAACCATTAGATATAAAGGTTATGTAATGTAGTTCTTGATATGCAATAAGTAAACATAATATGTATTCAATTTTGTCTACTTCCTTTTCTTTAACCAGTTTCATTACATGAGTGTGTGAAGAAAATTATTAATGTTAAGATGACTAATTAATATCAACAAATATATGAAAAATAGAAAATAGAGATAACCTATAAGACATAAGTAAAACTTTTAAAATGTGAAGAAAATTGGAATTATTAATTGAAAATTTCAAATTGTTATAAATATAGAATATTTGAAACATTTAAATTTCAAATATTATTATGAATTAGTTTTTAATAATGTTATAGTTTAATATATATATTCTGGTTCCTTTGCAGGTGGTGAAACTAGAACTACCATCATGTCTAAACTTGAAAAATCAGATTATTTTCCTGATGAGTTCCACCGGGTACAAAAGAATGGGATTGTGATCCTAGATTGGGCACCACAACTGGAAATTTTGAAGCATCGATCAATTGGTGGTTTTGTGTCTCACTGTGGATGGAACTCCGTGATGGAGAGTGTTTCAAGTGGGGTGCCAATAATTGGATTGCCTCTTTTTGCAGACCAAATGATGAATGCTGCAATGCTTGTGGAGGAAGTTGGTAATGCAGTTCGATTAAAGGTGTCACCATCTACTAACATTGTTGGAAGGGAGGATTTAGCAAAAGCAATAAAGAAGATAATGAATAAGGATGACAAAGAAGGGTGTGTGATTAGGGAAAGGGCCAAAGAGCTCAAACACATAGCAGAAAAAGCTTGGTCTCCTCATGGTTCTTCTTATTCTGCACTTTCAAAAATTGGTCATTGAAATGCCGTGTGGTATCTCATTTGGTGTAGTTCAAAGAAGTACTTCTGTTTTTGTGGAGAAATTCTATTATGGAATAACCATCTGTTAGTATTTTGTTTCATTGTTTAAATTTTCTTTTAAAAAATTATGTGTGTCAAAAACATCAATATACATCAAACAGTTTCGACTATTTGTGTTTATTATTTGCGATACATTTCAAAATATATTAAAAATAAGAAAAAAAAGTAATACTATTGGTCTAAAATTACAATATAAATATAATAATTTTATCTTATTTTATTATATAAAATAAAGTATGAGATAAACAATTTTTTTCGAATAAATATATTAAATTAATAAACTAGTAAATATTAAAGAATAATGAAACATTAATAAATAAAAATTGAAATTTAACATTGGAAAAAAAATTAATAATTAACATATAATTGGATAAAGAATTAAAAAAAAATTATTTTTGACTTTTCTATTTTAAATCATAATTTTTATTTTAAAGAATAAATGTTTTTTAATTTTCCTTCGATCAAATTCTTTTAAAATATAAAAAATTTATTCTAAAAAATAAATAACACAATAAATATATATATAACAATAATTAAATAATATAAAATTTGTCCAACTAAAATTTAGATTTAATTAAAGAATTTATTAAAATAGTTAATTGTATTATATATTTTAATGATTTAATTCATCCTAAATAAATTTGAATGAGTTTTATGTTTGATTGAATTAAACTCGATCCAAATTAAGTTGACTTAATTCTCTATAAATTGGATGATGAGTTGAGTATGTGTGATCTAAGATCTGATCTAGACCTGACCCAAGCTTTGATTGGACTCAGATCCAGCCAAGTTCAAACTTAGCTTAACCCAAATTTTGTCTATCACAAACCCAACTTGGACCCAACCCTAAAATGATTATAGACTTAGTTTGCCCTAAACTTGGTCTAAACTTGAATTGAGTTCAAACTTGGACTCAAACCCAATCTAACTAAGACTCAACTCATATCAAATTAGGTGTGGACTAGACTCAAACCTAATTAGGTTTGTACTAGACTCAGATTCAGACCCAAAACTTATTAAACTAGGACTCAACCAAAATCAAGCCTAGTTTGCCTCGACTCGTTAGCCCTTGGATGCAACTCAACCTAACCCTACCTAACATGACTTAAGTTGAGCTGGATCAAGTCAAGTTAGAACTAGATTTTTTCTAGTTAGATTAGATCAAGACGTGTCAAATTGGACTTAATCATGTTGAGTTAGGCTACGACGATTTTAGTTGGGTTGGGTTAGGTTAGAGTCTTGTATGACTTTATTGGCCCAAGCTAAGGTAATTGGGTTAAATTAAGTTAAACAAATTAAAATTCAATAAATTTGAATTACCTTATTCAAACAAAATATTTATAAAATTAAACCATTTGAAATGAGAATAATTCAAATTTAATGTATTTGAATTTCTTAAAAATTATAAAATTCTTTATCCAAATATAAGGTAAATGATATAAGTTATTGTAATTTGATTCTCCTCTTACATACCTACATGATAGACATCCCTAATCCTAACTCTTAATTCTTTTCTCTCTACTCTCACACTCCTTCATTGCACATCCGCTTTATGTCTCAACTTTGCACCTATGCTTTAAGTCTAACTTTCACCTTGTCGCCTACATTCACATCGCCTCCACTCATGCTTTTGCTTCGCAACTCTGCTTCAAGTCTCTTTTTCCATTGAAACTTTGTCTCACGACAACTTCAAATACCTCTATGTGTCCATTACTCTAAGAAAAAATCATAAAAATACTTAAAGTATCTAGACTCAAACACCTCTTCACCATTGATTTTATTTATATATTTATTTTATCTTATAATATTCTATATTTTATTGACTTACTTTTGAAATTGTTACACAAAGTATAATTTTATTTTGTTTCTATTAATTTTTACTTCAATCATTTGATAATGAATGTATTATTATAAAAAAACACATCCGTTACTATTTATATATTCAATTTATTATTTTAGATGATTATTATTTTTCCAATTTCATATGATTTAATAATTGAATTAAGGAAAATAAATTATATTATTTCATGATTAATATTTATTATTTTTTATTTTTCGTTCAATGCCTCAATTTATCATATTTGAAATTAAAATTCTAAATAAAATTAATTAAAAAAAAATATTATTTCTAATTTTTTAAAAATTTAAGATTAAATTTATAAAATAGATATACAACATTTATTTAAAAAAATAATATATTATAACTTAAAGTTGAGTTTAGTATGATAATTGGATAATGAATCAAATCCTAATTTTTATTTATATATAATGTAAATAATAATTAATTTTTCCACATAAAAGGATAGATAATTTCTATGTTAAAGAGGAAATTAATATTATTTAATTTGTAAATAATAAATTCATAAGAAAGATAATAATTTCTAAATTTAAGTTAAATATCATTCATAAAAATATCTACATTATATTAAATTGTATCGTGGTTACAAAATTTATTTTTGAAAAAAAACAAAATAATCATATATACTCTTATAATTTAAGTGAAATACATTATTAAATTAGAGTGTAAAAAATTATATACCCATATATATAATAAAAGAAAACTTAATATTCAGAGTATTTCTTATTAAAATAAGATGAATAAAAAATATTCTATAAAGTTAATTATTATATGAAAGATAAGTGTTTTTGAAATGTTATCTTATAGTGTCTTGAAAAATTAATTTTAAGAACAAGTTTCTTTTTTATCATATTCTTCTATTAAACATAAAATATTTATAAATAGAAATATTTTTTTAAGAAAATAATTAATATAATTGAAAATTATATCTCAAAAATATTATGTACCATAAGTTATCATCAAAAGAATAGTACATATAAATCAAAATTACATTAAAATAAATCCTTTATGAATAAATTTTCACGCAATAAGAAGCAAAACTTTTATTATTTATTCATAACAATATTATTCAAAACTTTTAAATAATCATTTCTTACTAATCATATGTGCCACTGACATAATTTATCACACTATGCTTACATCAATTTTACTATTCTAGGTACTTTAGGATCCCAAACTATTCTAGGTACTTTAGGATCCCAAATGCGTTGCTAACCCACCACTTAGGTGAAATTGGTCTTACATTGGTGTGAATAGTCACTAATTGGTAATATGTTCCACAAATACAACGTGTATGTAAAAGTTTCTTTAGCAAAAATACAGTTAGAGTGTTAGTTGAAAATAGAGTGTGAGGCCTATGAAAACCTCAAGCACACTATGTATATCAAGGTTGAACAAACTTTCATCACCCTTTAATTCCCCTTCAAGTCTTCAAAACCTCTTGTGTATTACACCCCAATATATTTTTTAGGTTATCTACACACTTAATAAAGGTTTTAGATGGTACAATCTCAAAATTTCACATTTTTCATAACATCATAATAACATAACTTTTCAATCACAACTAGTTTTATACTATTACGGTACCATAACTTTTCAATCACAATTTAATTTTGTATTATCTAAATTTTTATCTTATTCATATGAACAATCATAATCATTTTCTCGATTTACTATCAATTGTAACTAATTTAAATAAAAATTTACTTTCAATCACAAAAATTCAAATAAATTTTAAAAAAAAAAATCCAGTATCATAACAATTATATTTATCACATTTCTATTTTTTAAAAATACATAAAAATAGTATAAAATAATTCTCAACAATTCAATAATCATAAACTAATTTAAAATTTAAAAAATAAGAAATTAAAGTTAGATAATTTCACTAAACGCCCATCAATTCTACTCAACGAAATGGGATAAAATCTTCCAAAACCTTTACCATAAATTCGTAGTGTGAATTTCAATCCATTGAATGAATTTTAGTTTGTTGAGTGAATTCCTTTTTAAAATGGTCCATTGAGTATCCTAAAATCCCTTGAGTGAATTTGTGGTAAAAAGTATGTTGGTTTCAAATAAATAAAACACCTTAAATTCACTCAAAAATTACCTACAACAAGAACATATAAAAACTTATTTTGGACCTAACTTTCTCCATAAAACTTTATTTTGGATGTTCTTTCTATTAAAACCTCGGTTTTCATACCCAATAAACTTATTTATTTGGTTAAAATGTTGAAAATAATAACATATCAATATTTTAAAAATAGAAAAAATCTAAGTTAGTAAAAGATGTTATTTTTAATACAAAGAGTGAAATGGAAGCATCAAGATTCAAGTTCTTTGTAGGAATGGAAAATGGGGAAAAACTTTATGATTATAAGTAAATAAAGAGTACAAGGTGAATAAAAGATGAAATCATACTTTAGATGTCTTAGAAAATAGTTGGAGATAAGAAGATGTGGAGAGAGGGAGAAGAGAAATTTCTCTTGGAGGGGAGAGGTGATGATGGTGAGATAGGAGAAAAGAATGGAGAAAATGAGTGTAGATAATTTTTTTTTCTTTTTTTTTAAAAAAAAGAAATTCTTGGAGAAGTTTCTTTAAATGAAGCTTATAAGAAAGCTTTTTTAAAAGGAAAAGCTTTTTGGAAAAACTTCTTCAATATTTTCTTTTATCTTTTTTCTTTTTTTCTATGCTATAATTAATTTATATTCAAACAAATAAAATTTCTAATTTTTGAAAAATTTAAACATATATTTTATTTTTATAGAAATTTTTAAATTATAAATATTATCATATTTATTTTGAAATAAGATGTTATGTTAAGATTATCCTTGTGTCTTTAAAGTTATTTAGAAAAAAAAATCTTAACCCAACTTAATCCAATATGCTTAAAGATGTATGACATTGGATTTGATCACATAACAAAAATACAAAAACCCAATCCATTTTTTTATTAGATAAGATAATGAGTTTAACGTATATATCCATAATAAATATATATAGTTATTTAGATTAGATAAGATGAAAATTAAAATAAAATTAAATATATATATATATATATATATTGATTTTATATTTATTTTTCATTTGTTTATTTTTATAAAATGTATTTGTGTATGTATGATCCTTAATTTACTTAATTTATTTAAGTTATTAATATTGTAATTTTCAACAACACAATCCCATATAATATAATTCATTCAATTAAAATTTATATTTTATTTATATATTATAATTAAATTTTATTTTTAATTTATATAATATTTTTTAATATATAAAAATACTAATAAAAAAGAATTTATCTTTTTTTAACCAATAATAATCAAAACTTGAAATGACCACGCGAGTCAACAAGTTGTGGACCATAATTTTAAGCCATAATTTGAAGGATATAACTTCTTGTATTCTATCTTTTTTTTCATATCACTATTTATTCGTTTTGGTTAGTTTCTTCTAATTTTTTTAAGATAAAATAATTTGTTATTTGAAGATTCTTTTTTTCTTCAAGTTATTCTAACAATACCAATAATAAAGAAACTGGTTTTTTCCTTCTTAATTTTGGTTGTGTTCTATCAATTAATTACATTGTCTATATTGGTGATTATAAATGTACAAGGATCTAATATTATGTAGATTGCATAATCCTAATTTTGGTTTGCGAGTGAAACTATATATCCTTTGAATCGATACTTTTGAAAAAGCTACCACCTCATTCCTTGTGTTGTGCATGTTTATGAGGATTTAGTGAGAATAATCAAAATATAGGAATTGATATTAGGTAGCCAAAAAGATATGCACCCGAAAATAGCTTATGTAAGCTATTATTAACATCAAGAACACAAAAATAATTATTTTACTTTATTTTAGCTTCAACATGTATCAAATTTTTAATGATGATATACGTGAATTTATGTGAAAAAGTTAGACAAAGTTTAAATATTATTACTATCTTTAATCGAAATTAAAATTTTCTTTTCACAACTAAAAAATGAGTGGAAGATAATTTTTTTTTTCCAAAAACAATTTAGTATAATTTAAAATATCCTGCAATTTGAATAGTTCAAAAGAATAGTTTAATTAATTTTGTGAAACTATTTTGTAGTTCAATTTAGTAAAAATGAACTATTTTTTTTAATTCATTTCAGTTTTTAATGATTTAGTTTAATATATAGTTCGTTTTAACCACATCTAGTTTTGCCATGAATCCCAAATCAGAATTAGGCTTAAAGTAGATATTTTCCCTATTTATTAGTTGTGGACAAAAATTCCAATGAATAGTTAAAGTTATGTTTGAGTAAAAGTTTGGAAATTCTCATATAGTACATTCCAAAATTCCAAGACACAAATCCAAGAAAAAAATAATAATTTTATACTTCTGAACTCTTTCAATAGTGTCCAAACATGCAATAAATCATTACAAAATACAATTTTAGAAACTAATAAAAACTATTTACATTTGATCCATTATGTAGATCCAAGCTTCAATTGTTTCTTGTAACTTATCATAACTTCTCTAATATTTGAATTTCTCAAGAAACTCTTGTTAATCTCCCATTTGCCCAAAGTGGAGGTTCGATCCCTCTTAGTTCAATTAATTGAAAATGTCCTCCAACACCATGTTTTATCCCTAATATATGTTTCCATAAATTAGATAAATTTACTCAAACATACGTACAATTGTCAATTTCCTCAGCCGAATATTCTGAAATATCCTTTTGAAATATTCTTGAGAAAAGGCTAGCACTGAAATTACCTTGATGGAAGGGATTGTCTTCTTCTCCACATCCTCACTCCCATTTTCTTTCTTTCATATGTCTTCAAATGTAATATTTTAAAGAAGAAAAAGTACATGGTTCCCACCATTTATTAAATAAAGAAAATATTTCATATACATAACACACTTACGCGATACTCATAATTTGTTGAATATATTATATTTACGTTTAATAAATTGTGTTCAATAAATCATACTTAACGGCTTGAATACTATTATTGAGAAAATTTTACATTAACTAAAAATTATGTCGAATTATAATATATAAGTGAGGTGTAAATCTTACCTTCTGAACCAGTTTTGAGAGTGAGTTAAATATCATAATTACTTTTTACATGATATCAAAGACTAGTTAACAAGATTATTGGGTCTAAATTAAGTTACTTGTTAATATACTGAACCTTAAATATCAAGTTATTGGATCTAAATTGGGCCACCTATTAATAGATTATGATCATTTTACATTATTTGAGGAATTCTGATTGTTAACAAAGTTATTAATGAGCCGTTAGGTAAAGCCTGGATTGTTAGTAAGGTTATTGGACTTAGATTGAGTCACCTATTAATGGGATAATGTTTACATCTCATATCCTAAATCGATTTTGGGAAATCACTTTTTACAATTATGTACTCAATAAAAATATATGTTTAATTAATTATAAATATCATACATATATCTTAAGAAAAAAAGTATACATAAATTATTACTTTTATTTTAACCACTCCTATGGTTTGGTAGAGACCCTAAGGCCATAATATTTGGTAAATACATGATGAGATAACTTTGCAATGCTAAAGCCAAGAGCCACACTTGCAAGGAAATTAAGAACCCAAATAATCCAAATCCAATATGACAAAAAGTGCGAAATCCTATGATTTGGCGACTCATGCCCAAAAACAAACCACGAGGATGACCCATAGGAATTGGGGTGATGACCCACTTCATGAATAATAAAAATGAATAAGGCATTTTGTGAAAGATATTCCTCATTTGGGTATTTCGACAATTGCCAAAGTCCCCATATATTTCTACTTTAATTAATACTCACGAATGTACACTTTTTCTATTCCATGGACGATTCTTAGTAGATTCCGAGGAATCATCCTATACCCCCACAACCCACATGCACCTTTTCCCTTTACTTCTACCTTTCATTCTTCACAAATATCAACGCAATCTCTTCCTTCTCACTCACCCATACAATTTTTTTTTCTTAATTCACATTATTCTTTCTCTTAAATTACTAAACTTTCCACTCACATGAACACACATATGTCAAAAACATTTACCTTTATATCACAATTCTTCAATCAATTTCAAATGACAGTGTTCTTTGGGACTATTTTTTCCCCCTTTTTAATCCGTGTGCCTTTTTTTTTTTTTAAATATTATAATTATTTAAATTAATTCAATTTGATTTCTAACTTAAAATTGCCTTCAATTTGAATATTATACATTAAATTAAAAAAAATTTCTTATCATAGTCTTAGTAAATCTCAATTTAAATTGGTAAGATTGCAATTTTAGTCTCCTTAAATTCTTGATTTGTGATTTTAATCCACAATCTTTGTCCAATTCTCTCGATTTTACATATCTTTGCTTATTTTATTTTTCTCTAATGAATCTTATACTAATACATCCATGCATTATCAAAAAATAATATAATTAAATAAACTATAAAATAAATAAAAAATAGAAACATATTCAAAATTAAATATTATATAAAAAATGTGGATTTTTTAAAAATGCCGTGACTAAAGTTGTGGGAAAAAAAAAATAGAGAAATGAAAATCGTAGAAAGGATTAAAGAGGGACTTACATTGCAATTTATGCTTTTGATTGATTTTTTACTTTTAAATATTAATAAAAATAATTTTTTTCCTTAAAAAAAATCATTTACTCTTACTTAATACTATTAATACAAATAATAGACAAATTATTACTGAAAAATATAAAAAAAAAACTAAATTAAAACAAGTTAAAGATAATATTGTTAAAACTTGATGATATTTTACTAGCTTTATATTTTATTTTATTTTTTCTGTTGAATGGGGACTAATATACTATTTAATTTGTTAAAAACTCAATCTAGATTAAGTTGTTTATAAAGTTATAAAAAAGTAAGAATATAAAAGTAAAAGTTTAAGAAAATGTGATGTGACAAATCTAGTGAAACAAGTCACATATATTATAGTGATGAGATAAAATAGTTTTATAAAAAAAAGAGGACCCACTTGAGAAACCCCACTCACCATTGTTCCCTGGTTACTAAACTCAACCACATTTTGCCACCACCAAGGAAAGAAGGAAGCAAGTTATAATTTTTCAAAGTCATGGTCTTAATTACGACCATGAAGTAGAAATATAGTAACCGAATATGCTTCCAAGAATTCTCATGCTCCCTCCAACGACCCTTTTTATACCCTTTTCTAACCGCCACTTCATCACGCCAAGCATATGCTTTCTAATATTCTAGCAAACCTTCGCCAATAAATTCCCCTCTTAACCCTTTATTTTTTCTACCTTCATCGCATTTCATACACACCAACCATTTTTGCATTTGTTTATTCATTCTTCCTTAAAGAAATTGGCTTTCCACAACGTTATGAAGTTCGGAAAGAGACTCAAACAACAGATTCAGGAGTCGTTGCCGGAGTGGAGGGACAAGTACCTGTCGTACAAGGAATTGAAGAAGCTCGTGCGTCTCATTTCGGAGGCACCAACGTTGTTGAATGGGTCCTTCGAATATGGCAAAACTGAGGCTGAGTTTATATGCTTATTGAACACTGAAATCGACAAGTTCAATGCCTTCTTCATGGAGAAAGAGGAGGATTTCATCATACGTCATATGGTAATGTTCTTGTCAGACACCAATAATCTAATTTCACTTTGAAAATTGTTCTTTAGTTACATCTGTTGAGTTCTTTAGTTTTAGTTTCATTGTGTTACTACAGTTTCTTGCATTAGTAGGAAATATTTGCATTCTTTCAATGTTTATTCAGAACGGTTTTATTTTATTGCCACTTAGGAGTTGAAGAGTGTAAAAAAATGAAGTGTTTTTCTTAAAATATTGTTAGGAAAGAGAACTAAGATTGGCAAATAAGACAAAAGTAAGTAAAGAGACTTTTTAACTGTTGGACAAGACACAATTACTGGATTTTCACTATTACTTCTTTTAGTTTCGAACTCAAATATTTTAAAGTAACTATATCTATAAGTTCATATGCTATAGATTTAGATTCTTGTATTTTTTTTAATATTAATACATAGTTAAATTTTAAAAAATGTTGAGATAATTTTAACATTATTATAATTGTGAACCTCTTGTAATGAAAAAAGAGTATGCCTACAATTTAAATAGAATAGAAATGTTGTAGTTTCGTATAAGTTAGACTATGAATATGATGGTTTCAATGTTTATATATATATATATATATATAAAGTGATAATATATGTATTTTTTATATATATTATATTTGTATTTAATATATATAATGTTTAATAAAATTAAGTCTGAAATATATGTTTTTTCTGAATATATTATATTTACTATATTAAATGGTATGTAATTAATGTAAATATAATATATTTAATTATTAATGACTATTGACGAGTGTCTAAAAAAAAAGTGGATATATATTTAATATTATATATATATATATATATATATCATTTTAAGAGTAAAGAATGAAAGATATATGGTGTGAGTTGAATGTCTTTATCCTTGTTTTAAGCAATCGAGATAGTTTGGCAGAGAAAAACTATTATTTTTAGAGGTAGTTCATTTCGTTCTTCATCATCTTCATCATCATCATCATCGCAATCTCGTGGTTTATTCCTTAGGAATATTCTTTTGAACTGTTAGTTATTAAGAGTAAAAGATTGAAGGTTTTGCATTACCTCTATTGGAAATTATGATTAGACTCGAGATACTGTTCGCCACCTTCAAACTATAATAAATACAACTAAAATACTATTTTCGACACAGATTAAAAAACATGATTATACTAAATTATTTATATAATTTGCCGATTTTAATTTTTTATTTAATTTTAAGTCAATTTTTTATTCTTTAAAATAAAAGTAATTGTATATATTAAAAGTGAAATTAACCTATAGTTCAATAAATATTTTACTTTGAGGTGACGCATCGATGTTTAAATTTTATATATTCAATTTTTATCCCTTAAATTATTAACACATGTCATATTAGTTCTTCTAAAAAAATTCACGATTTTTATGGATCAGAAGGAGAAAATGGGAACATGATTGGTTTTCACGTGGAACAGCGTGAACCGTGTTTAGCGGAACTTTAAATTTTTCGAATTTCTCTAACAATTTTGAAAACCAGAGATTTTACATCAAAATATGTACTTTAATCCTTAATAAATTAATTAATTTGTTCCTTGAAATGCTAGGCAGTTTTAATCAATTTTAAAATTTAAATACAATTTTTAAAAATAACTTTTATATTTTACCATATTTTCATTTTAGATTTATTTTTATATGTTATCATTAAAATATAATTTAATATTTGTATATTGTTATTAAAGTATAATTTAATTCATATAACTAATGATAATATCTAGAAAACTATTTGAAATGGAAGATAAATGTAAAAAATAACAATTCTTTTTAAGAATATTTTATTAATTTATTAATATTAAAAAACGAACAAAATATATTTTTTAACTAGTTTTTGTTGTGGAATTATCACAACCATATTTTGCCTGCAACAATTTTCTGTTTTTTAACACGTTTCAAAGTAGTTGTAACAAATCGTGTTTATTATTTTTCTTTAATTAGATGTGCATATAATAGAGATTTATGGGTTGTATTTATTTATCGTCATCAAATTTTAAAATAATGTTAGCTATTTTTTAATTATATTTTTATTTTCATTTAATCTTTAATTAATGTATAATTATACATTTATTATAAAGTAGAAATAAAAAAAATCATAATCATTTAAAAAATATAATAGCGTATTTCGTTTTCAATATAATAACTTAGAACAAGTAAGGTTTTTCATATTATTTAAGTAGAAAAAAAATACTTTTTCGATAAATCTTTGTGGTACATTTGTTTATTTCAAAATAAAATTTATTTCTTATGTAAGAAATCATTTATTGAAAAAAAATATAACATTTTTTAGAATTTCTTTTATTTAAATAAAATTAAATATACTAACGTGGTTTATTTTCATTGAAGTCACTTCCGTTAAAGATGATGCTATTAAAGTTAAATGATTTAATGTAGTAAAGATATGGGTTGGGATGAGTGTTTTTTCTAATTAGATA
The DNA here is from genome assembly GCA_016859785.1 of Macrotyloma uniflorum. Taxonomy (NCBI): domain Eukaryota; kingdom Viridiplantae; phylum Streptophyta; class Magnoliopsida; order Fabales; family Fabaceae; genus Macrotyloma; species Macrotyloma uniflorum. Next base: position 963,960 of record BDMB01000052.1, read on the forward strand.
TTTGGTGCAGGAAGTGCAACAGAGAATCAAGAGAGTTGTTGATTTATGGGGACCAAATGGTAGTGAACCTTCAGAAGCTGATTACAGGGATGAGATGGCAAAAATCAGAAAAGCTATTGTTGATTTCCATGGTGAAATGGTTCTCTTAGTAAATTACAGCAACATCAATTACACAGGTACCATGTTCTAAACCTGTTTCAGCCTTTCAGAAGTGCCTCTCAGGTTTTGAATCCATTATACACTGTTTATTCTCTCTTTTATCACAGATTCAGAAATTCTTAATTTTTGAAATAATTACTTAAAGTATTATCTCTAGCAGAAATTATTGTATATCAACCTTCATTTAATACACAGAGAATTGAAAAGTTCATACCATGAATATGTCATGTTTCCAGATTAGGCAATAATTTGTTCATATCTCAGATAATGTATAAGTAATCAACAATAAATCATTGCATATTTCAAAATAGTGAAACTTGGGGTTTTGTTATTGATCAAATGGGTAAGAAATGCATTGCCATAGAGTTTGACACAGCATTCTTTAAACAAATTGTATTACATAATCACTTTTATTTGATGCAATCTTCGATAAGTGACAAAAGTGAAATTTGTAGGATTGGCTAAAATTCTGAAGAAATATGACAAGAGGACAGGGGGGCTTCTGCGATTGCCATTCATTCAGAAAGTGCTGGAGCAGCCCTTTTTCACAACAGATCTAATTTCAAAACTTGTGAAGGAATGTGAATGCATAATTGATGCAGTGTTCCCAGCTGAGGAAGAGGCAGAAAGAGCAAAGGAAGCAAAAGAGGCCATCACAGTAGCAGGAGAAGGGATATTCAGAAACACAGTGTCAGCTTTACTTACAATGCAAGAAATGAGAAAAGGTAGCTCCACACAGAGCCCTTTTTCTCTGCCTCCACTCAACTTGCCAGATTCTGATCTCATCCAATCAATACAGCTCAATGCTGCAGTTCCAATTGTGTAGTGAAACTCATGATGTACTAGAGGACTATAGGCTATAGCCACAACACAGTTTGTTTGTCAGAAAATAGATAGTATAGTTAGGATTCTATAATGGGATGAAGACAATTTACTAGTCATTAGTGAGTCAATCTTAATATATATGTGCTTTTGATGAAGTAACACCTCAGTTATTTGAAATGAATAGGGAGGGAGCCATTTCAAGGCATTTTAGTATTATTGGTTATGGTATTTACATTTTTTTTTCAGTGTGATATGGTTAACAATTTGGGTTTTCAAAGTATTGCAAAAGAAATAAAAACAGGTATCTTATGTCAGTTCAGTTGGCATGTTATCTTCATATGCAAGATTTTGTAGATATGATTTATATAATAAGATTGCTATATAATAATCTAGTAAAAAGCTATAAAATAATGTAAGAGTATTACTTAAAGTTCTTGTTGGGTCTTACAAATAAAAAACTAGACATTAGGAGAGTTTTGTCATCTTAACTAAATCCATCTAACTTGGAATAATCTATTAGCTGTAGTCTGTATTCTACATACATTACTAATATAACCGAGCTAGGTTCTGTATTGGATGCTTTGCATTTATGCTGCGACAAGAAAAGAGTATTTATGCATATTGTCTGTCATCATACATCATTTAACCTTTAACTATGCTTTTTAAAATGTTGTTTTCTTTTATTGTGTTCTTACGTAAAATATTGTAAGCATCCACAACAAAATGCTATATATATATATATATATATATATATATATATATATATCCTTTATCTTCATGAACTTTACTTAGTCTCTTCAGGAGCACATGACGTCTTCCGAATAGGAATCAAATGAAAATTTCAAACAATCTCTTTCTCAACTGGCATCACAAAAGCAAATGAATATGAACGGTGGAATGAGTCATATAATCCGAATATAATATCTATATCCAATATTCTTATAATTCTAATTTAATTTTACAAAAGTTTTTTCATATATATTTTAACTTGTTTATATTTATAGTAAATTTAAGATTTTTTTAAAAATAATGTACTTATATGAGTTGAGTATTTTTCTACTGTTTCTCTTTTTTTACTTTTCAGTCTATTTTTCTCTTTTTCGATCAGTTTCTGACTTCTTCAAAACTATATAGAAAATACCTGCATTTATATTCCGACACTCAAGTTAAAATACTGTGTAAGTAGGATTTAGTAATAGGTTGGGAGTAAGTGCATACCTGATAGACATGTCTATTTATAATGTCATGATATATAATTACCTTTCATGAATTTTTGTAATTATAACAGAATATTCCATTAATGTGTCGAAAAGATCTCAATCCATTTGCTTGGTACAAGTACCGGATAGATCTCGACCTACTCACTAATATCTTAGTTAATTTTTAACTTAATGGCTATCTCCATGTAATAATGATGAAATATGTTGAAAGTGAACTTTTACAGACCAAACCTTCATCCTCAACTTATAAACTCTAGTTTCATTATTTCAATTAATAAATGCGACAACTTCCACATAATAAGTGGCCACTAGTGTACACTTTCTTCTGTTCTTCCATATTTGCTTACAAAGGATAAATCTTACGTTAAGGGAAATTTCCCTTGACAAAGTAAAAAAGGGTAGGAAATTTATTAGAGCAGAAAGGTTGACATTGAGAATGTGACGCCAAGTTCCAAAATGTAAATGCGGTCCCATATATCGTTTTGTTATGAGTTTGGTAGGATGGACCCGACAAGCCTTCTTGACTTTTCATCCAAGAATTTGAAAACATGTACCAACAATTTCAGTCAGAACAATCTCATTGGCTTGGCACATTTTGGTAGATTGTTAGAGGCAACATAGAATGTCAACATGCAGTAGTGAAGATATGTGAATAAGGAATGGAACAGATAAGTTTCCAATATAATGATAAGTATTTTGCCAAAGCAAGTTTTCTCTTTATCTCTAGCACCTTCTTTCTTGTTTCCAAGTCACTGATTGTGGAAGTTCGATGGTTCTGTTTTGCAGGAGGAAGCAAAATTTTGGACTTATCCAACATTGAAAGGCTACCCCAATTTGGTGACCGTGATCGGTTATACTTGGGAGAGAGAAGTAAAAGGTGTTGGATAGAGATTTATTATTTTGAGAAAAATTTGTGATAAAACTTACCAACAACTAAACTGTGGAATCATTTCAATAATTACTTTTTGGTCATATTTTCTTTGCTGAGGCACATAGCCTGAATTGGCTTCTGAGAATAAATGTAATTCATGAACTTGCAAAACTATTGAAATTCATTCATGATTAGGAGAAGCAAAGTATGGCTTTAATAAATTTGTATAAATTGATGTTTCCTTTTTGGTTTGCACTTTCTCTGTTTTGGCATTCAACACGAACACTCATTTCTGGTGCAGAATTACAAGCCAAAATTTATTGATTTGGTGTTGCTTAGCGCAGAAAAATTGCTTTAAGGAAGAATAGAAAATGTGAACGAGCTATATGGACCTTTATTTTTCTCTAACGGAGCTAGATTTTTTATATTAATAGTCGTATGAATATCCACTTTTGTCAATATACTTGTAATAGGTTAAGAGCTTTATGTTCAATGTATCGGTTCAGCGTAAATAAGTTGCAATTAATCAAATTCTTTGTAGAAATTTTTTGATTGTGTGCAGTATAATATCGTGCGAGTATTTAAAAAAAATAATAATATCTATATATCATTATTCTTCTTTATATATATATATATATAAATGTTTCCTTTTAATTTGTTTTGCTACTATAATACACTAAAATATGTTATTATAATTTATTAAAATAAAATTTTGGATGTAGTACTTTAGATATATTTGTTAAAGAGTTCGCAAGTAAAATTTTAATTTTAATAAGAAAATAAAATTGAAAAAAAATATATTTTAAGTTTAAGTACCATACATTTTTAAAAGTTCGTTTTGATTTTTGTAAATATTTTATGATTTTGATTTTAGAAGGTTTCTAACTGTGATTATATATTTTTTATTTATTATTATTATTTAATATATTTTTTAAATTTTATATAAAGATATGCATTATATAATAATAATAATAATAATAATAATGAATTATTAAATAAATTTTTTATTTCATATTTTCGTGAGTGTGAGTGTTTATTTAGTTTCTATAGTGTCTTACTAATATCAAAATGGTATTAAAATTTTTTACATTCAACCTTATTATTGGTAGCTTTATAGAAAAGGTATGTTGATATAAAAAAAAATAGAGAAAAAAAAATATAATGAAGAAGAGATTTTTTTTGCAGTTATAAGAAAAATATTATAAGAGAAACAGATATTACAACCAATTATAATATTATATATTTAGATTGAAACTTGATTATAATTATTGAATTTTTTTTATGATTATCTATAAAATTCATAATATTTAGATTTTTGGTGATTTAAATTTATTATAAAGAAGGAAGTAATGAAAAAAAAAAAAAAACAATACCAATTGATATTATTACAAATCCAATAAGGGATGGACTATTTTATTTTTGGTAAAATTATTGTAAAACTGTTAAAAATACGAAACACTTTAAAATTATCAGACAAAAGAGATCAAAGTTATAATTCCTGCAAAATAAATATGAGATGTCCACTTAGAAAGTGTTAGAACAATATTTTACTCGTATTACCAATCTTGTTAATAAGATAAGAGTAATTGAAGAAAAGATACTTAAAAAATGGATAAATAGAATATTCTACATACTTTTCCAATTAAACATGATCATAGGGTGGCTAATATAATAAACTTCCACAAAACAAATAAAATTGTAAGTTTCCGAATTATACATAATAATTGAAAAATAAAATAAAATATTAAACATTTATTATAATTATTATATATTATTTTTTATTTTTATCAGAATATTTTTAGTAAAATATGGTAGACTGAAATATACAAATATCAATATGTTTCATAATAAGCTTACGAATCAATTCTTATGAGCCGTCTCATATTATTATCTCTGAATATATATATATATATATATATATATATATATATATTATATATATATATATATTCTCGTATATTTTGTATAATTATTTATATATAATATTAATATTCATAATTATTTGAAAAAAAAAATCATTATTAAGTGATATAGAAATAAAAAATATATTTATAAAATTTAATTTATATTAGTAAAATTATTTTTAATATTAAATAAAATAATTTAATATATAAATTATAATATATATTTTAATAAATAATTCTACTTATATATTTTTTTAAATATTATTATTTCATAAAATGAAATAATTTACAAGTTCATAAGTAAGATAGTTTAACTTACAAGTCGGGTTAATTTAAATTTATTTAGAATTTGTTTAAATTAAAAAAGTTATTTGAGAGAGTAAAAAAAAAAAGAAAAAGTGAATAAAAAGTAAGACGATTTAAATTAAAAAAAATAAGTAAAAATGAAAAAAAAATAAAATAATTTTATTTATTATTAATAATTTTTTTTAAATAAATTTATTATTTTAAAAATATTTTAAATATTTTATTATTTTTAATAATATTTTAATAAAAAATAAAAAATAAATGTTATTTTAACGTAATATTATTTATTATTAATAATGTTTTTAATTATTTATATTAAAATAAAAATAAATAATTATTATAATTTTATTTAATATTTATTATAATTAATAATTTATTATTTTAATATTATATTAATTAATTATTATTATAATAATATATAAATATATTAAATTATATAAAATATGTAATTGATTAACATACAAAGATGACTTTCTACGCATTCATATATAAAAAGAAGAGAGAGGAAACAATTTTTTTTTTTAAATTCATCTTTTTTTTACCTCAACTTTCCTTTCAAACTATTTGAATTGGTCAATCAGATTTGATCAGATTTGATTTATTTTGACAATTCAAGTTAAAAATATTTAATAAAACATATTTTATAATTATATTTATAGTTTTATTTTATCTTCAAAACATTTATCATATATTTTATTTTATATATTTATATCTTTTTTCTATTATTAATAATAAATTAAATTTATTTTTATAAATTTTTTAATTTCATATATTATTGTTTATGTTAATTTAGAGTTTATAAATTGACTAATTAAGTTTTAATTTGTTATAAAGGAATCAAAACTCTAATTATTATTTTTTTTGGAATTTTTATAATTATAATTCTCTTTTCCTTCAAATTAGATACTGATTTTCTATGAGATATGAAATGTTTGCAGTGAATGATAAAAGATAATAAGCTCTTTATGGTTTTAGTATATATTAATCAAATGATCTCGTTGTCTTTGAAGGGTACCAGAAGGATGGTGACGGTGTCTTTTTACAACTTGTGAATAATCTGAAAAATGTGACATAAAAGATAAAGAGGAATATGATGGTACAACATATGATGGAAAGAAATATTGATTTTCAAAGAAAACCACATTCCTGAAAACCCTAATACGACGGGCATGACGATCATAACAAACATACCCTTTCTTAGTAAGAGAATATCCTAGAAAAGCACACTTAACAGATTGAGCAGTTAGTTTATTACGTTCATGAATAGGAAGATGCACAAAACAAATACAATAAAAAATACGAAGATCAGAGTATGAAGGTGAATGCCCAAACATCTTAAAAAAAGGAGAAACATTATGTAGTGTAGGAGAAGGTAACCTATTTATTAAGTGAACAATAGTAGAAAGTGCTTCACACAAAAAATGAGGAGGAAAATTTGTGGGACAAATGAAGTGGAAGGGGAATGGTTTCAAAATGAAATTGAATGGAAGGTGGGGAATGGTAGGAAGATTAAGTTCTGGCATGACAAATGGGTAAGGGATGAAATACTTAAATCCAAATTCCATAGGTTGTATCTCAACTCTAACAATCAGAATGGGACTATTGAGGAAATGAGTTGCTGGAAGGAAGGTGAATGAGAGTGGAATATGAGGTGGAGGAGGGGGTGGTTTCAGTGAGAAGAACTCCTATTGGAAAGATTAATAAATATTATAAATTCTAAGCAGCCAAAAGAGGGGGACGAAGATAAATGGCTATGGAAGAGTGGTGAGCTGAGAAGTTACTCTGTACATTCTGCATATAATCTTATATGGGAGAGTTTTCAACAGGACCAAGACTTGTAGGAGGAGGATAGAAAATTCTTCACAAGGTTATGGAAGATTAAAACAATTCCTAAAGCAATACATTTGGTTTGGAGAGCGGCAATTGGAGGAATAGCAACAAAGGACAACTTACAAAAAAGAGGAATCCAATTGGCAAATCTCAATTGTGATTTATGTGGACTGTAAAGTGAAAACGTTGAACATTTATTCTTTGAATGTAAGGTAGCTAGTGTTGTTTGGGATAAATGTTATTTGTGGTTTGGAATAAATACATGTAGGGCAAGTAATCTAAAAAGGCATTTACTTCAACATTGTTGGATGATTAGAAATAAAGATCTTAAGAGTGTATGGAATATTCTCTGGGTTGGAGTGGTTTGGTCTATTTGGCTATATAGAAATGAAGTGTTATTTCGGAATGAAAAGGTAAGTGCTAAAGAGATTTTTGGTTTAATTCAAGTCAAAACTTGGTTGTGAATCATCAATAGAGTAAACAAGAATTTTGGGACTTTTGTTCAATGGTGTATAAATCCTTTATCTTGTGTTGGGTAGGTTAAGTCATTGAATAGTAATGAGAGGGATAATTATCTTGTTAATTGCTGAATTTTCAGCACATCTTTTTACTATTATGTACTTGTAATTGTTTTAGGTACTTCTGGTACCAATTTTATGAATATAATTATTTTTGCCGATAAAAAAAAAGTAGAAGAGTGCGTACAACATCAAGAAGATGACGATTCTTTCTTTCAGCAACACCATTTTATTGTGGTGTGGAAGGACAAGAACGTTGAGATATGATCCCCACATTTTGAAAAAAAACTCTGAAATTCGTTAGACATATATTCTCCTCCAGAATCCGATCCTAAGACTTTTATGCAAGTAGAAAATTGAGTCTTAATAAAGGATACAAAAGATTTAAAAATAGATAAATTTTCTGCCTTAGGCCGAAGAAAATATATCCAAGTAAATTTACTATAGTCATCTATGAAAGTAGCAAAATACTTATAACGCGTATGAAAAACAACAGGTGAAATCCCCCAAACATCATTATGAATAATAGCAAAATAATGATTTGCACAGGATGCATTATGTGGAAAAGGTAAAGTTTTAATTTTACCAAGTTTACATGTAGAATAATCAAAAGAAAAAGAAGATTTTTTATTACCCAAAGAACCAGATTTGAACAAGGTACTAAGTACTTGAAAATTTGGATGACCTAAACGATTATGCCACATATTCATTTGTCTATCATCAATACAAACTAGAGAAATTAAAGAAAAAATATGACAATTTGTGGAAGGGGATAAGCATAACGGAAAGAGTCGTCCCACTTTAGGTCCCTTCAGGATGATCTTCTTAGACACTTGATCCTGCACAACACAACCAGCCAACAGATATAAGATTTGTGGAGAGACTGAGAGACACTATAAGATTAGTCAAAGAAGAAGAAATACTACCAATAACACTAATAGGCAAAGAGTTTCCATCAATTGTGTGAATTTGTTGATTATCATCATAAATTTTCACATTGGATAAAGACATAGAAGAATTTATCATATGGTTAGATGCTCCAGAATCAAGATACCAAGGTTAAGAAGAAAAGTGAGGATTACTTGAGAGACTAAACGCAGAAAAAACATATATAATCATTTGTTGTACCATTTCAGGGGTAAGTGTGTTTATAGAAGGTGTAAGAACAGAAGTTGAAGCAGGCAATGTAGCAAGACCAGAAGCATCAACAAAGGCGTGATAAGCAGTTTTGTGCTTATTTTTAGGACGAATTGGATAAGTTGTGATAAGATGCCCTCGACGTTTGCAATAATTACAGAACTTTTGTGGGCAATCCTTTACAACATGACCAAATCCTTTACAACTGTAGTATTGGATAGAATGCATATCTTTAGTCTTATTCTTTCTTTGTGCTGCATAGGCCACATGAACATGAGCATTCGAGTTGTTATTATGCTTCATAGCTGCGTGTGTTGCTATGCGTTGTTCCTCTCGAAGAAGTTCACTCAAACAAGCATCCAAAGTTGGCACTAGGTCTTGGTTCATCAGATTAGAGCGAGTAACTTCAAATTCAGATCGTAGTTTCATCAAAAATTGATCTCTCTTGTTGGTCTAATGCACTATTTGGATAGCCTAGAGGGCTGCACTAGAAATACCATTATAAATAATATTTGAATATTCAGTCCAAAGATTTTGAAAACCAGAAAAATATTCCTCAATTGATAGACTTCCTTATGTGAAATTAGTCATCTCATACTCCAATTGAAACCTCTGAGCTGCATTGACTTGATGATAAACATTTTTCAAATAATCCCACATATCCATAGCAATATTATAAGACCTAAGATTAATAATAAATTGAGATTCAACAGAGCTAAGTATCCAAGTCATGATTTTTGGGCATCTTTGGTTTCCCATTTTGCCAAATCCTCTGGATCTATAGGTACTGGAAGTGTGTCATCAATATGACCCCATAATTCTTTTCCTTTGACAAATAGTTTAAATTAAAATTCCCAAGTAGAATAATTTTTGTCATTAAACTGAACAAGAAAGGAATCAGACTTATCATAAGACATGATGAAAAATAAAATAAAAAAATTCTCAGAAACAAAACTTGATTGCAAACACTACGTTTACTCTAAATCACCCAGAAAAATTCCAAGGAACAAGACCAAGACCCGACAAGAGCATAAGACCAAAATACAACGGAACCACCAAAAGGAACCACCAAAAAGGAACCACCAAAAAGAACCACCAAAAGGAACCATTAAAGGGAACCGTCAAAGGGAACCACCAAAAGGAACCACGGTTCAGAGTTGTGGCTCTGATGCCATGTCAAAATATCAAGACAAAAGTAAACATATTATAATATGGCTCGATCTTTTTAGAAAAGCTTAATTCTATTTTTCAACTTCCCTTTCTTAAATAGGTGGCAGAACATATCTTTTACATTAATATAACAGATTCTTGGGAATATACAATTAAGAGAGATTACAGGAAATTTTGCCCCCATATAGCATATAATACCAACCTAGTATTTATCGACATATGATGCTCAACTAACCCTTGAAACGACATATGATGCTCAACTAACCTTTGAAAATATAGGACTGTATGTAATTATGGGAATAATATGGACTTCATGTCCCACTACTAAAAGTGCCTTAAACCTCACACTCCACTATCCCAATACCTAGGGCATGAGATATGAGATATGATGGTAGAAAGGATTAATCATTTTTAGGTTTATAAATAAATTTTTAATGCTTTAGATAAAATCACATCAAACTAAATACAATGACATTAATGCACTCTTGAAACCATTTTTTCTAAAATAGTTTGAAATGGAAAAATCATGGCCTAAAATCTAGTAAAACAAATTTCTATTCATGATTTAGGTGGTCATGACCAATTGTAATAGACAACACTTTTTTTTATTAATACCACACAATTTTAAAAGCTACCATTTAAAAGTATCACACTAAGCAATACTTTATGGGACTCCTACTCACACTTGATTTTCAACATTTTTATCTCAAGTATAAATTATTTTCACATTGATATGTTCCTTCTCAACAAAAATATTAATATCCACAACTTAAGTATCACAGTGATTATCTTCACTTGTACATTCAACACAACAAAATGTGTTTTCCTAAATCTTTGTTAAGAAAAAAATTTGATACAGGGATCCATTTTTATGAAATAGAAACTTGTAGGACGGGGTGTTAGTAGTAAATAAGGTAGTGGAAGAGATGAAAAGGAAAAAAAAACAATGCGTCATATTTAAGATGGATTATGAAAAGATTTATAATTCAATGAATTGGGAAGGCTTGGGTTTTATGAAAAGTGGATAGAATGGATTCAAATTTTGCTAACCTCTTCGTCAATATCTATTTGGTTAACGGAAGTCCTACTAAGGAATTTAGGTTGACTAAAGGATTGAGACAAGGGGATCCTCTTGCTCATTTTCTCTTCTTGATAGTTGTTGAAGGTCTAGCAGGGTTAGTTAGGGAAGTGAAGAATCTATCTTTATATTATAGGGTGAAGGTAGGTAGTGAAGAGGTGGAGGTTAGTCTACTTCAATATGCTAATGATACCCTATTTTTCTATCAAGCTACAATGGAAATATTATGATTTTGAAAAGCATATTCAAGTGTTTTGAGATCACTTCAGGATTGAAGATAAATTTTTACAAAAGGAGATTGGAAGGGTACGGGTGGACTCAGGATCATTGGCGAGATTTGCTAAAATTCTCAACTATAATCAAATGAGGATTCCTTTCCAATATTCGGACATACAGATTGAGGGAAAGTTATACTGCATTTTGTAACATACCTAGTATACTTGTTTATACTAACATGGTCCAAAATATACTAAGGTTTAAAGGACAAAGCAATTACATAACCAGAATAATGGCCCATAAGGAAAAAATATATCTATACAAAATCCACTGTATAAGTTACTAAATTCTATTTCATCAATTCTATGTCTATTATCTTCTAGCTGATGAACCCTCTTCCAACCTAACATCTGCTCCCGTATAAAATACACGATCATAGTAGTTAAACATACATAACAAAGCAAGTAGGGTAAGCTAGTAATACAAAGGAACATGCATAAATTAATAAAAATACAAAATATTTAATAAAAACATGTTCAAAGTGTAAGGGCCTACCAAGTCTTTACACATGTCAATTTCACACTCACGAACAAGACTGACGTCTTCCGAAAGACCGTATGGACCTCGGATATATAAGGCTAGCACCTGATGTATCAACATGGACCACAGGTCTTATAACGACCGACTAATTGAGTTTGTTTCACCTCAACGCCATTCATGTATCAAAAACAGGACCACAGATCTTATCACGATCGACTAACTGAGTTTGTTTCACCTCAACATCATCCCCTCACTACTCATAGCCAACACCATATCAGGATAGTCCCATCTAATTGTCTTTTCAAAGCAATTGATGGAACCTCCATCGACCTCTCACCACATGTGGTATCAGTTTATATGACCTTGATCCACATTAAGGTCTGGATACCTTATGACATGTCCCTAAATCCATACACACTAAATTATCACATGTCACATTTCATTCACACATTAACTTTCTTCTCAATAGGAACTACACAGCCTCTTGCTCATTCATATTCATCATCTCAATCATACATTTATACTCATTATTCAGCTTAAATTGTATTACTCTGTAATTCAAACATAGGCAACTAAGCAAGGAATTACAGCAATTCAAAATCCCACTGTCATAGTGGCTTTTTAACATATTATTCTACATAACAATCTTATCAAATACCATTAGATTTCAAATCAAGTTACATTAACAGTACGTTTAAAGTAATTCCCAACATCTCAGATTCACTCCATTATTACAACATAAACACACTCAATCAGAATAACAACCAAGCCCATGATCAATTACTCAAATTGTTCAATTTAATAGGTTACTAAATCATAATATTCAATCTAAACAAGGCAGATTTCACATTCATTCAACGCACCCAACATTCCACCCTCAGTCAAAGTTAGCAATCCAAAAATAGGTCACCTACACAATATTCAATTGCTTTATTTAGAAATTTTGTAGAAAAACCACTTTGATTTACTGGACCCAATTCATAAATTTGATACATCTAAATATGCTAAATCAGCTTATCTTATATTCTTTTCAAGAAAAAATGATGGGTTGGGTAGTTCAAAATGGTTCTCTTACAAAATTTCACAACTGAAACAAAAATTCAATTCAGCTTAACTCAAACAAAATTCATCTCACACTAGTCAATTTGCTCCATATCAGATTAGCACATTTTGTTCAAGTGTAACATCCCAATTTTTGAGAAAGAAATATAGAATATAATATTTGTAACGTAATTATTTAATTAAATAAAATATAATTGGGTTTAGAAGATAAAATAAAATATCTTATAAAATAAAATATTTGGTTATAAAAAGATATTATTGATATTTTAGAAAGATAATTTTGTTAATATTTTGAAAGATATTATTAATTGAACCTGTTCTTCAGAAGTCCGACTCTACCTATATAAATAGGCGTTAAACCCTTTCTATTCTTCATTCCAAAATTTCCCTAACGTTTGGGAAAAACCTTAGAGGAGGCGACCGGAGGCGACACGTGAGGAGTTGGGCGCATAACATCTAAAAGCTTCGCGTAGCGTAATTCGAGGTAAGAGGGGGAGTGGGGAATGTCTCACATATGGGATGCTTATGAGGATTTTGGGTAGAGAGGCGACCCCTAAGCCTCATAGGATTGTTTGTTTTGAGGCAACCATAAGTCCTCAATATGAATTTGAGGGAATTATTCTATATTTATTATAAGTTGTTGTGTTTATAAATTATTATAAATTGTTCTTTTTATAAATTATTATAAATTGTTGTTTTTATAAATTATTATAAATTGTTGTTTTTATAAATTATTATAAGTTGTTGTGTTTATAAATTATTATAAATTGTTCTTTTTATAAATTATTATAAATTGTTGTTTTTATAAATTATTATAAATTGTTGTTTTTATAAATTATTATAAGTTGTTGTGTTTATAAATTATTATAAATTGTTCTTTTTATAAATTATTATAAGTTGTTGTGTTTATAATTTATTATAAGTTGTTGTTTTTGTATATATATATATATAAACAAGGTATATAGGCTGGAAACCAGTTGTTAACATCCCTTCGTTTGAAGGTCTAAGATGCATTCTGGTATAACAACGCCACGTACCACTTTTCTTGCTCATAGTTTTTTTCTTTTACAACAACATTTAAGTATAACTGGAGATACTGGTTGAAATTAAACTATTTAGTTATGTGATGTGTGATTTGGTGATGTATTGTGATTGTAATTGGATTGTAAAATGTGATATTGTAAAAATTTCAGTAGAGTATTGAGAGACTCATGAGTTATTGCGTTGTTTGCGAGTTTGTGGTGTGTTTTGAGAAGTCTAAGCGATGGCTTAGCAGTGTGAAAATCCAAGTTATACTTGGTCATTTGTGAAGTCTAAGCAGAGGCTTAGCAGTGTGAAAATCCAAGTTATTCTTGGTCATTTGTGAAGTCTAAGCAGAGGCTTAGCAGCGTTAAAAATCCAAGTTATGCTTGGTCATTCGAGATGTGTTATGCATTTGTGTGTTGCATTTGTGTGATCATATTTCATTCATTCATTCATACTTTTGTTGGGGGTAGATGCGATCTATGAAGGAGGGTCTTTATGGTCTTCTGCCTTGACCTTGGGGATTTTAGAGCAAGGAACCCCTCATTTGAGAGTTGAAATGAGGGGCCACCACGACCGGCTATACTATCCCGACGGGCTCCTGTTAGACTCGTTCTGGTGAGAGTGGATTGATAGGGTCCTTAGATCCGGTCCATGTCCTCCTAGACTACTCATTTGCGTTTGTGTTGCGATGGTACCACATGCATTTAGAGATAAGAGCATAAGAGCATTAAAGCATTTGAGTTTGTGACTGAGTGTGTATTGATGTGTGTGATGCCTTTTGTGTGTGTGATGTGTGTGATTAGTCTACCTATTTTTCTTATATGTACCTAACATATGTGAGATATATTCCTCACTCTTCTATTTGTGTGGTTGGTATGCAAGCGTA